>CM050422.1:21444124-22046124 GCA_027564155.1 Gymnocypris eckloni scoliostomus | reverse complement strand
ATTTCATACTCTTTGTCGGGTCGTCTTTGCATATTTACCGAAGTGACGGTTCTAGTTACTGCTTTCCTTATCAGGGATGAAAAACACTGAAGACAACAAGGCAGCACAAAAATCAGCAGTATTATCCCCAATGCTACAGGTAGGCCTAAACATGTATGAATCAGCCAATATCCCCAACCTCCCCACAATGATGTCAACCACACAAACCATGAATCATCTGCTTTGGGAGGTGTAGCTATCGCTAACTTCATATGGTTAATGAGATCTGTGACATTATCATGATAGTCAGGCAAATGAAAACAACATGAAATACTCAGCATCTTACAAATACCACCTCTTTCCGATGAAAGCATGTCCAAGGCTAGCCTGTTTTGCACCACCGCATCCCTTATTTGCTTCACTTCATCATTTAACAGCGAAAGTGCAGTTTCAGTCAGAAAATGCTAGTGCCAGAACACTCTAAGCTAATCCATTGATCTTGCTGATCGCTGCTGCTGTTCCTCCTCCTATTAGAAGAAGCGACCATCCTAGATTTTCTGTTGGAGTCGTCCATGGGTTATACAACTTGTAGCCATTATACCAAATTGGCATAGTGTCCATCAGTTCACTTGACAATTGTCTCCCCTCTTCGCAGTCGCATTCTTCCCAGGAGCTGCATATACTGTAATTCCCATTGACATCAAAGCTGGATAACAACACCCCCGACCACATAGTGGGGAGGCGGTGATATGCTCTGTCTCCACAAACCCATACAGCCGCTGGAGATGTTTCCCATACTCTGTCAAAAGGACAAGTGAAGTTGCACTTGATCCCATTCACGTCAGCAGAGCAGTTATTCGTGATGTCATTTCTGATTGTGATGCTGTTGCATTCAGAGTTGCCAACATTCAGTTTTTCTCTGTTATCACACACACACTTCCCCTTTCTTGGCTCCACTCTGAATGGGGAGGATGTTGCTGTCAGAAGCGGCGTGGAGCAGAGTGTGGTTCTTTTTGGCACTTTCCCTTTCAGCAGAGAGTCCTGCGCTTGTAGAAGTCTTGTCATCTGGCCAGGAATGTGACAAACAGTTTCCTTAACATCTTTACTCAGTAGAGGAATCACTTTCCAAGTGTGAGATAGCTGAAGACATAGCCAGCAACTGGTGTTTACACCCAAATCATCTCTTTGGAGCACTGCCAAGGCACAAGCTTTGTTACCTCCACACATCTTCATTGCTCTATTTGTTGCTTTCTGTATGTCAGAGTCAGTACCTGAAGTCAATGCAAGTTCATCATCATCTATAGTCTGTCACATCTTGCTGCAGTACCTTTACAGGCTCAGGTGGGGGCTTAGTGACTTCAACAGTTATTTTTTGGTACCAGTCTTTACCTCCAAGGTCTAAGGCACACCAGTATGTTCCCGCATCTCCTGATTGCACGCTCGATATGAAAACTGTCATCCATCGTCCCACTTGTCTGTCTTTAGTTACTGTGAATCGATCGTCCAGTTCCATGCCCCTTCTATAGGACTCAATTATCGCTGTATGGGCTTTCACGTCTGACCAGGCACACGGATCTTTGCAAAAATACACAGCCAAAGAAGTGATTTCAAGTTCTCTGGGACATATCCAGTCCCGTGAGCAATACGAAGCCACAGGATCACAGTGAATCTTCTCATTCCTCCCTTCAGTGAGCACAAACACGCCTGTGGTCTGCATAGCTAGATGGTCTGATGCAACAGTTGTTATTCCCACGGTCACAGAACGTTTGCTTCGATTCAGTCCTTGCAATGAAATGTCCTCAGTGACATTGTTCCCTTCGCCTTCAATCCTGGCCGTTTTGATGATGGTGACAATATGGATTGTCATGTACAAAATCAGTAAGATACCCATAGTCCCACACAATCCACACAATCCTGGGTGACGAAATGGGTGCCACAGTCCTACGGGCAATTTGTTTCAATTCCTCCGATAGAAATTTGTCTTCTATACCCACTCAGGAGAAAAAACAAGGTTGTAGGGCGACCAGTAATGTCTTTAGTTTCTCTGTTCAATTCAGGTCTCCAGCCTCTTTTCACTGCTGCCACTAGAACAGTTTGTGTGCACTCCCAAGTCCAAAACTGAGCACTGTTATGAATTCTTAACAAAAAGATAGGAGCGAGGTCAGACTTGCATCCTGAACCTGTTAACTGTCACCCGTCCACTCTGTGGGATGCCTAAGTTTACTTCACTATTTTACAACTAAATCCTATTCTAATCATGACAAACTAAATATCGTTGGAAAGGTCTAAGTCTAAGACTCCTAAACAGATATTTTACCACTTTTTTTGTTAAAAACTTATGTTGGAAAATGATTAGATTCGTTTATGACAAGAATGCACCTGAAAAATCTACATCATAACAGGAGTTCTGACCTTTGTCACAGCATTAGCTGACACATAGCATTATTAGCATGTTGCTAGCTTGTTGCTAGCATGATGTTAACATGATTAGCATGTTTTAGCATTATTACCATGTTGCTTACATTATTAGCATGTTGCTAGCTTGTTGTTAGCATGTTTTTAGCATGCTTAGCCTGTTTCTAGCATTATTAGCATGTTACTAGCTTGTTGCTAGCATGTTGTTAACATGATTAGCATGTTGCTAACATGATTAGCACGTTGCTAGCTTGTTGCTAGCATGATTTTAGCATGCTTACCATGTTTCTAGCATTATTAGCATGTTGCTAGCTTGTTGCTAGCATGATGTTAGCATGATTAGCATGTTTTTAGCATTATTACCATGTTGCTTACATTATTAGCATGTTGCTAGCTTGTTGTTAGCATGTTTTTAGCATGCTTAGCCTGTTTCTAGCATTATTAGCATGTTACTAGCTTGTTGCTAGCATGTTGTTAACATGATTAGCATGTTGCTAACATGATTAGACGTTCTTCAAGCTTGTTGCTAGCATGATTTTAACATCTTTACCATGTTTCTAGCATTATTAGCATGTTGCTAGCTTGTTGCTAGCATGATGTTATCATGATTAGCATGTTGCTAGCTTGTTGCTAGCATGATGTTATCATGATTAGCATGTTGCTAGCTTGTTGCTAGTATGATTTTAGCATGCTTAGCATGTTTCTAGCATTATTAGCATGTTGCTAGCTTGTTGCTAGCATGATGTTAGCATGATTAGCATGTTTTTAGCATTATTACCATGTTGCTTACATTATTAGCATGTTGCTAGCTTGTTGTTAGCATGTTTTTAGCATGCTTAGCCTGTTTCTAGCATTATTAGCATGTTACTAGCTTGTTGCTAGCATGTTGTTAACATGATTAGCATGTTGCTAACATGATTAGCACGTTGCTAGCTTGTTGCTAGCATGATTTTAGCATGCTTACCATGTTTCTAGCATTATTAGCATGTTGCTAGCTTGTTGCTAGCATGATGTTATCATGATTAGCATGTTGCTAGCTTGTTGCTAGCATGATGTTATCATGATTAGCATGTTGCTAGCTTGTTGCTAGCATGATGTTATCATGATTAGCATGTTGCTAGCTTGTTGCTAGTATGATTTTAGCATGCTTAGCATGTTTCTAGCATTATTAGCATGTTGCTAGCTTGTTGCTAGCATGATGTTAGCATGATTAGCATGTTTTTAGCATTATTACCATGTTGCTTACATTATTAGCATGTTGCTAGCTTGTTGTTAGCATGTTTTTAGCATGCTTAGCCTGTTTCTAGCATTATTAGCATGTTACTAGCTTGTTGCTAGCATGTTGTTAACATGATTAGCATGTTGCTAACATGATTAGCACGTTGCTAGCTTGTTGCTTAGCATGATTTTAGCATGCTTACCATGTTTCTAGCATTATTAGCATGTTGCTAGCTTGTTGCTAGCATGATGTTATCATGATTAGCATGTTGCTAGCTTGTTGCTAGATGATGTTATCATGATTAGCATGTTGCTAGCTTGCTTGTTCTTAGTATGATTTTAGCATGCTTAGCATGTTTCTAGCATTATTAGCATGTTGCTTTGGCTTGTTGCTAGCATGATGTTAAGATGATTAGCATGTTTTTAGCATTATTACCATGTTGCTTTACATTATTAGCATGTTGCTAGCTTGTTGTTAGATGTTTTTAGATGCTTAGCCTGTTTCTAGATTATTAGCATGTTACTAGCTTGTTCAGCATGTTGTTAACATGATTAGCATGTTGCTAACATGATTAAGCGTTCTTCGCTTGTTGCTAGCATGATTTTAAAGATGCTTACCATGTTTCTAGCATTATTAGCATGTTGCTAGCTTGTTGCCAAGCATGATGTTATCATGATTAGCATGTTGCTAGCTTGTTGCTAGTATGATTTTAGCATGCTTAGCATGTTTCTAGCATTATTAGCATGTTGCTAGCTTGTTGCCAAAGATGATGTTAACATGATTAGCATGTTTTAGCATTATTACCATGTTGCTTACATTATTAGCATGTTGCTAGCTTGTTGTTAGCATGTTTTTAGCATGCTTAGCCTGTTTCTAGATTATTAGCATGTTACTAGCTTGTTCTGCATTTTGTTAACATGATTAGCATGTTGCTAACATGATTAAGACGTTGCTAGCTTGTTGCTAGATGATTTTAGCATGATTAGCATGTTGCTAGCTTGTTGCTAGTATGATTTTAGCATGCTTAGCATGTTTCTAGCATGCTTAGCATGTTGCTTTGTTGCTAGCTTGTTGCTAAGCTTGTTGCTTAGCATGTTTCTAGCATGATTAGCATGTTGCTAGCTTGTTGCTAGCATGTTTTTAACATGCTTGGCATGTTGCTAGCTTGTTGCTAGCATGTTTTAGCATTATTAGCATGTTGTTAACATGATTTAGATAGATTAGAAATAGAATTAGGTAGAGTGGAAGCTTAAATAGTTTGAATTAGATAGAAATAGTACATAGAAGGGAAGTCTGATTGAGTCTAATTGGCTTCAGTCTGTTTAGATTTGAAATTGGACAGTTGGAGTTTGAATAGTCTTGGATCATCTGAACATTCCGTCAGTGTAAGTCTATGGGATTTTTATGATCTTTAATCTTCAGTTTTATAAAAATCAGAAGTCTGATCAGTTAGAAAAGATATAGCAACTCGAGTCAGAACAGTCTGAAGACCTGGGCTGAGTTTGGAGTCTGTAGAATTAAAGCTCTAGGAGGAGTTAGAATTGCAAATTTAGTCTCAGAAGAATCATAATAAGAAGTTTAAATAGGATTTCAGTAAGTTGGCTTTCACAAGCCAACTTAACTTAACTAATGAAGCGTGCTACTTGTGAACAGGGAGAGAGACACAAAGGTACACAAATGTTACTTTTGCATCTATCCAAACCAGGAGCGTAGCCAGAAAGGAGACTCTGGATGTGCATCAGAAAAACTGGGTGTGCCACATTTATTGTCAGATTAATGCAAAAAAAAAAGCATGCTTATTGAGTATTAATATGTTAGTTTAACCATTTCGTTTTTGTGTAGGCTACATGTGTCTGTTAACCTATTCTCCGTTTTGGATGTCTTTGAAAATCACTATTTTATATCTGCAACAAAGTGAATGTGTGTGTGTGTGTGTGTGTGTGTGTGTGTGTGTGTGTGTTAGCGTGCTGTATATTTAGTATTATTAAACCTTTCATTTCTGCGTATGTCTGTATGTCTGTATGTGTGTTTGTATGCTTACTGTTTATTAAGCATTTTTAAACCTTTCATTTCTGTGTGTGTGTGTGTGTATGTGACAGAGAGAGAGACAGTTTAATGAATTCTCCATTGTGAATGTGTTCTATTGTCAGCCCTGCATTTCACATTGGCCTACCAGGGGTCTCCAACCCTGCTCCTGGAAAGCTACTGTCCTACAGATTTCAGCTCCAACCCCAATCAAACACACCTGAACCAGCTAATCACAGTCTTCAAGGCTACTTGTTAATTTCAGACAGGTGTGTTGGAGCAGGGTTGTAACTGAAATCTGCAGGATGGTAGCTCTCAAGAGCAGGGTTGGAGATCCCTGATATAAACTCTTAAAAAGAGAAGACTTGCAAAGAGTATTGTCACCTGTCATTTATTTCAAATATCTATATCTGCAACAAAATATGTGTGCATGTATGTCCGTATATGAGTGTGTCTGTGTGTGTATCTGTGTAAGCAAGCTTAATGATTATTAATATGATAGTTTAACCATTTCATTTCTATTTGTGTGTGTGTGTGTGTGTGTGTGTGTGTGTGTGTGTGTGTGTGTGTGTGTGTGTGAGCCTATTGTCCATTTTCGATGAGTTTCACTGTCAGCTATGCATCCATCTATGTTGGCCTAGACCCTAAAAGCATACCACCTTAGGCCTTAAAATTCTTGAACCCTGGTTTAGTTGTTGTGTTTTTCCATTTTCCAAAGCTTTCTCGCTCAAGAGTGTCACCGATAATCACATACAGTATAACCTACAACAGCTCTTTAACTGCGCTCTAGTCAAACGCGCTCACTGTAGCCTAATCATAACTACACACATCATAAACCCCTTTTAGACAAGTAAAATTTATCACATATTTTAATAAGACTAAACTCCTATTTAACCTGATGATCACAGGTTTAATAAAATACATTTTAAGTTTCTAATTATAACACCGCATTTCCACGTTATTCAAACAACGAACAAATTATACAGTGAGCAAAGCACATTTACTTTATCAAAGAATAATCATTGACTTCAGTGACTAGGCTATGTAAAAATATATTATGTAAAAACAGCTGTAGCTGCTGTACTAAATAAAAACAAAATGCTTTTAAATAATCCCTCCTTTTTTAAATCATTATCATTTTGCACATCCTGCAATGGTGACTTTGAACTTTCAAAAATACAAAATTCAACAGCAAGTTCATATATATATATATATGCTTTTATTTATGTAGGCTACACAGAGAAACAATAGAGAAACAAGATGTGCTTTCTGCCGTCTCATGCAGTCTCCGTGAAATGGAGCGTCACAGCAATGAACCGGCTACTTTATTAAACGAACGAACCAACCAAAAAATACCAATCTTTAATTACGTAGTCGGAATGAAAAGGTGCATTTCCTTATTAAAGTCAGCGTCACATTCTGCAACTTTACCTTTTCAGCCGACACTGACTGAGAAGAAATCACTAGTTTATTAACGAATAATTAAAATGTTTTATTTTGCCTTTCCCCCAACATTCATAATCATTAGCCTACTTTTGCCGTTGCACGCTTTAGACGTGCGCTTGGGCGCGGGATAGGCTATACGCCTGTATATTAAAGGATGGTTAGTAGCCTAAGTTATTATATTAATCAATTTATGTGTGACTAGTCAAATCTTTAGTCGGGGACAGGCCTTCTTGGCACAAGGAACCGATCTTTTTTTTTTTTTATAAAATGCTGTCAATTCGAAAAGTGCGCCTGCTAATCACGTCATGTTATATTGCAATGCAGAGTTATGAATGCGTAATAATAAGTAAAATGTTTTTAATTTATTTCATTTCTTATGGGTGCAATGGCGGTGCTTTGGTCTTTCTTGGGGGTGCTGAAGCATCGGCTAGGCCCTCCTTTGCGCTGCCCATGTTTATTACGATAAAAAATAATAATTCTGCATCTGTTTTTGACACATCTGTGTCACTGTGGGTGGCACCAGCACACCCTGGCACACCCGTAGCTACGCCCTGATCCAAACCATTTATTAATTATTTGTTTATCTACTTGTGTAGGCTGTAGGTTTATGTATGCAGGAATATGTGGCTTTATTTTGTCTTTTTTGAATGATGATGATGATGATTATTATAATAATTATTGTTTAAACATGTTCATTGCTTGTGCAGGTTTCATCCTAATTTGAACCCAAGGATGAGTATAAACAGGTCAGCATCCAATTAACCAAACAATCTAAAATGTAGTGACATGATACACAGGTGAACTGTACAAATACGCTGCTGTGCTTTGTACATTAAACAGATTTGATACAAAGCCACTTTTGCAGTTTTATTAGCTCTTCAGAAGATATGACACTACATAATCCCAAACATTTTAAATATCATTACACAATATTTAGAAGATACATATTCATTTTTAGAAATATAACTTTTGATAGCTTTGTCCAAATTTCTATCATTGTTCTTGTACAAATCATACTTAATGGCTACCATTGTTAAACAAACGCCACTTTAAATAACACTGCAATACAATAATGTCTTATTGTGGCATCATATTTTAAAGCTTAGCAGACACTTTTACAGCTTTAGCCGGTGACAGGCAATTGGGGAGAGAGGTGCAGAGCAGGTTTATGTGAGACATGGTGATGCATTGCCATATGGATGTAAGTGAATTCTCTGTGTATTTTGATTTCAGAGTCAGCACTTTCAAAACATTTGGAAAGGCAAGTGTTACAGTAATACTCTAAAAACTTAGAATTTCCCTGTATTAAATTATTGTAATACACATGCACTTAACATGAAACACCCTTTTCTGATAGAGCATGATATATTGCTTAAAAGCATTGTGCAATAATTGTTTTTGTTTCTTTTCAAAGGGACGGAGAACTTCTAAAACTCTGCAAGAAATTATATCAATAATTACAAAATTTGCTGGACTTGCAACCAACATAAAGGAGTACAGTCTTCACAATCCTGCTGGGTTTTGGAGCAATGTCTGTAAAGATTTGCAAGTGCCAAATACACTTGCAAATCGCCAGAAACTTCTTCAGGCATACCTGTTTCAATTCAAGGTAATTTATCAATTGTATAGACTTGCAAATGTCTCTACAAACTGTCTTAGTGTAGTTTACAGTTGTTACTGCTATTAAAATTGAAGCCATTGTTAGTCCACAGATTGACCAGAACTATATTAATTCATATTTAGCTATTCATTTAACATGCATTTTACCTTAGATATTTTTCAAACAATTTCAAATGTACAACATTTTGAAAATAATGAAGATGTTATTTCACACATTTCAGCACAGCTATAAAATGGCAGTTATTGTTACTTTTCTTGATTTCAGCATTTCTGTACAGTTATTTTCCTTTATAAAACAAAAGAAGTTAGGCAGAACTAGCCAAGTTAACATTCATGAAGTAAAATTTGCATGCACTAACACTGATTGTAACTTTTGACATATTTATTTGCTGATATTATCATAGATGTTGATATAAATGTGAGTATCAATTTTGTTTATCCATTATGGGGTATTGCTTTTCATAGCATTATGTTTAAGCAGTAATGCCACATGTAATGTTATTGCCTGTGCAATTCTTTGCATTTTTTGGGAAATGTATTACCTAATTATTTTTTTCCCCATAACATTCAAATACTTAGAATGGTGAGTTGCCTCTATGCCACAAGGAACAGCCGGAATGTCCATCTTTCAGTCTGGTGATATTTTATGTTTCATTTGCTTTCCATTTGGTGTCTACTTTGTTTGACTTTGTTTAAGAAATGACCCCACCCTCTCTGTCTTTCCAGGATGTGCGGACACAAAGGCCGACAGTGATGTAGTCTGTAGTCCTGCAACAGATAACTTGGAATCAAATTGTGCTTCCGTAAGTGAAACAGTTAAACATACTTGTTCTATTAAATGTTACAAATAATAAAATCATAATACAATGACAAATGCAATTAAGTAAACACTTCGCATGTCTGGAGCAAGTCATTTATCCATTGCATATTAATTGTAATGTGATGAATATTTGGTAGAATAATGTTTACTTTTTCTTTTTCTGTACCATTCAAGAAAATTGGGTAAAAGAAAAATATAGAAACAACACAATAAATCATTGGAAACAGTAGGCTATACTGTAGAATAAAGGTCTTATTTCTTGTTGTAATGTAATCTGTGTTAGCATTCACTGGGCAAATTAATTTACCTTTTAACACATAGCCAGTTACATTTCTCTGTCCATAAAGGCTTTAATGTTCCAACTCACATTAATTTAATTTGGCTGTATCAAGACATTTGTGATATTAATATATGGAATGTCACCTAATAAACAGGGAAAAAGTAAAGATATAAAGTAAAGCATAGTTCAAAGTAAAGGAAATCATATGACAGATGTAAGGTTAAGATATTACAAACATGTAGCCTATATCTACTAATTTGTAAATCTTTCTTTTCTGTTTTACAGACTCAGACAAGGACCAAAATAAATCACCAAACATCTCTACACAGAGCAGTGAGGAACAAATTCAATTCTTCACATGTTCGTTGCCACATCCACCATGTTTCTTTTCATTGAACGCAAAGACTGGCAACTGCTAAGACAACACCAGGAAGGCAGACTTTTACAAGGACTCCAATGGACAAATGTCATTGCCAAGGGCATCAAATCCATTCATCCATACTGCAGCTTTGCTTTTAAGCGACACAGAGTGAAAACCCTGGGGTCACAGACACAGGCTCCAATTTTTACATGTAAAGGGTACTGTCGTTTTGAAGACTGCCCAGTGGGAGTAATTGTTGAAGTTGCTGATGAGAGCTCCTTGAAAGCAGCAGTGGTTTTCTCTGGAGGTGATGTATGCCATAATACCAAAGAACTGCAAAGAAGGCCAGTGCGTGCAGCTGCACGACAGGCAACTGCAGAACTCCTGGAAACAAAATTACCGCGGAGTTTGTATTTAGAGTCCATGCAAAAGATTTCACCAACGGTCATTGATTCAGGATGCAGGGATGATGCCCCAACTAAAACGTGCTAAAAACATTACATGGAGTGAAAGAAAACCCAGACTTCATTGTGATGAGCTTCCAGGTTTAAAAGAACTGATTGACCATCAACGTGGCACAGACAATGATGTCCTGCAGAAGGTAATGATGCACCCCAAAGGAGTTATGTTGTGGTCAAACAAGACACTTTCTGTCTTTTACAAAAGATGTAAGAACGACATAGTGTACTTGGATGCAACAGGGAGTGTAATTAAAAAAAGCACTGCAGAAAGTCCACCATACTATGTTTATGAGCTGGTTGTTAGAAATCCATCAAAGGGTGCATCACCTTTACCTGTGGCAACCTATGTCACATGCGACCACACTACAGCATCTGTGACATACTTTTTGCAGGCTTTTCAGACTGATGTCATCAGGATGTATGGAAATGTGGCAATCAAAAGGCCCGTCATGATAATATGTGATGGCTCCCTTGTGCTTATGCACTCCATTTCTATTACATTCTGCAGAACAGGTCTGGAGGATCTGTTGCAGAAGTACTTCCTCTTGATTACAGGACAGCATCCAACAGAAACATTTGACCTCCCCATTCTTCATAGATGTTTAAGTCACATCATGAGGAATGCCAAGGATCTTTGCAAAAAACAGTATGTATTTATGGGGTATGACCGCTTTACATACAGTTTGAAATAAAATGTACAATAATACTAATAATTTTTTTTTTTTCTTTGTAGCATTCCCAAACACTACAAATTGGCAATGCACATCTTTGGCCTCCTTGCATGTTGTTCAACACTGAAAGAGATGGATGAGGTGCTTTTGAGTTCAACAGTACTTTTTTGCAGTCTTTGCAATGGACCAAATGTAGCAAAGCACTACAATAACCTGCAGTTGCTTATGCAGCAAAGGGGTACCTTTGAACTAGATGACAAAAACATCATTGCTGAAGACTACAAGGTAATAAATAATGTTCCAATTGGCATTTTTTTCAGCACATGGCCACACAGCTATAATACAGTATACTGTAGAATAAAAACCAAACAGACCTGCTTGCCATTGTTGAACCTGCTGCAGAGTAGACATCTGGGTTAAACTTTAAATTATGTTTATGAGTTTTGTGATTCAATCAGCACTTGCCCAGGATGTATCCTACATCTCAAAGGTCATAAGGTCAGGCAGTTATAGCTGAGGCAGCTTGCTGTTAAATAGAATAAATGATTAATAATGCATTATGCATATACATTTGAAATAAGTCTGAAATAATGAAATGTGCTTTTCAGTATGATGTCGGGACCACACAGATCATGGATCATTTCAGAACAACAATGAACAGTGCACCACTTGACCTTAATGGTGATTCCAACACTTACTATACACCAACATTCATTTCCCGTTTGACCAAATACTTCCTCCGCATGCCGTTCTGTGGTCTGGAATGATGTTAGGTAGGTTTAAGTCAAGTTAAATTGATTTAAGAGAACTATTTATTAAACAATACATCAATACAGTATTTGTGTCCAGTACTTTTACAATGTTGTAATTGTCTTTAGGGAATCTAGAACGTCATGGGACAAGCCAAGCATACCAGAATTTGAGTAAGCTCTATAACAAAGTCAAACAATCAAAGAAACAGGTAAAGTGTTGCAAGAAGCATCTAATTTTTTCTATTTAAAGCATGCTTTTTGGTGGCCCTTATAATTTCAACAGATTACAAATTTACTTTACATTTTCAGAACTTCACTGAAGATAACCGAACACAAGGCGTCATGGAGAAGAGTCAGTGGGACCTAAAGCGAATTCGGCTCCAAAGAAGGCAGTTTACAAGACTGGATGACTTTGTTAGAGTATACCAAAAGATGCATGATGCACTGCTCCTTGAATATGGAGACATGGAAAGAAGCAGGAAGAAAGTATGGGATACTTGTTTTTAATAAAGTCACTTCAGTGGCAGTATCTAAGTACCAAATAAGATTGCTGCTTTTTACCTGATCACGTTTTAAAAACAATAGGCCTGAGTACATATTTTTGTTTTATTATTTTTAATTGTGTGTAAAAGTATTTAACTTTGTATGTGTTTTCAAGTCCTTTCAAGTGGAAGAGGAAGTATGGAAAAACTCAGAAGCGTACAGGACTGTACGTGTCCCCTTTAGTGCTGGACCTGTCATTGAAAGTAATTATTAGTTATGAATGATTATTATTAAGAGGTTAATTATTATTAAGGAGTTTATTATTATTAAGAGGTTTGAAGTGACACTGAAGTACACTTGCGTTTTGTAATTTTACTATTGCTACATCCTATTGTAGTGCTTTTATTTTTAAAGCAAATGTAACTAATTGAAACTGTCACTTTTTAAACAGAAACCAAGAGAGAACTTTTCACAGCAACAGCCACAAATAGCTGAGGAAGAAAATACAGTTATCATCCAAACACAGGTATATGTCTATGAAAAAGTATATGTAAAAACAGGAACAAGCATATAGATTTCTCATGTAACATGATTTCATTCTGTATTTTAAAATTGTTTGCATTCAATATGTACATTATATTCATTCAATAATCAATTTATTATTTTTTGTAAGACCACATCTGACTTCACTGAGCATCAGCAGGACACAAAGAGAAGTACCACTCAAAGAACCAATGATGCTCAATCACAGGTGATTTTATTCAAAATGAAGTATTGTCATTGCACTAACAGCAGTAATTGTTTCATATCTATTTTACAGTATTCTTTTTTTCTCACCCTCAGCTAACTGCATTGTGGGGCAAAAATACCACAGAAGTGGTCGTTTCTGTGGTCCTTTCTCAATTTAGAAAGAAATTATTTGTCCACCACAGTGAGTTACTATCACTTAGGCCTCATAACTGGCTCACAGGCGAGGTATGTAGGGCAAACAGTGCAGCAGCATGATCATGAAAATATACTTAAAAATGCACAAATGTAGTGTTAAATAGTCACAGTGACTTGTTATCATCTAAACACATTAATGTAATACCCACTGTGTTGTGTTCATGTGCCAATCTTGTAAGTAATTAGGTGTTTGTAAATATGTTTTTCTAAATGCATCCATCAAACTGTAATGCAAATATCACAAATATCATGATTTGTCTTGAAACACAATAAGCTAGTATCAGATATATGCCATTAGTTTACCTGTGCACCTAACACAGGGGGAGGGGTCTTGACCTCTCTGTTCCTGTTCAAAAGTTTTAATGTAAATATTGTAATGTCATGATTTCTGATGTACTGATTGATGTTAGGTCATTGAGTATTTCTTACATCACACTGTCAATCGACTGCATTTGAGAAAACCATCTATGTCTTGAACCACTACACAGCTTCTGTGATCCTCTTTAAGGACAGAAGTACAGTCAGGAAGCATAGTTTGTCAAAGGTAATTTTTAATTTTTTTGCGGTGGGTGGCGGGAGGGCTTAAATTTGTTTAGCGAAGGTACAACGGGTTCTGAGGTTGATAATTTTTAGGCGTTTGATGATGTGCAAACGATTTTGACTGTATGTACATGATTAAGCAAAACCAAAAATTATGTCAATGATAAATGTTCATTAACTGAAGCAATTTCTGTGGTAATATCATATAATGACCATAATTTTGATGTGTTACAGGTTAACTTTGACAACTACCAAGCTATTGTGTCCTTTGTTAACATTAATAATGTGCACTGGAAATTTCTGGTTAGTTTTATTTAACACTTTGTATATTGATGTACATTTCCCATGTTTCTGGTGTTGTGGTAAATATTTGTGAAATAATGTAATTTTTCTTGTGGTTACAGTACATCAGTGCAGCAGATGTAAAGATGTATAGAGTGTATTTGGTGGATCCTTCAAGAAACTCTGCAGAGGAGGCAGATTCACAAGCTGCTGCTCAAAAATTCGGTTCTTATTCAATTTAGTTCATTCAATCTAATCATATACACTGCATCTATGTAATTGTGTCTAAATTGTAATATTTTAGCACATATATAAAGAAGAATTATATTTTAACATTTTATTGTCACAGTCAATACTTTCAGATAAGGAGTATCCGCCATCGTGAGAGAGAGAGTGGGCAGATATTGAGTTCACAGGAGCTGTTATGGAACACCCAGTTCAGAATGATACATATAGCTGTGGTGTGATGGTCATGAGGGTAAAATAACATTGATGTGCAGTTACATGCTGTATTCACATCTTGTATTTTTATTTATTTTAGCTTCATATTTGGAGAAGAGCTATTTACAATATTTCAATGACTACCGTAGGCAATATACAGTACATACAGTATTTATCTTGTGTACATCACATATTTTCTTTCTGTCTGATTTTTGTTTCTTTGTTTTTTGTTTCTTTAGATGGCAAAGGCAGTCATGGAGGCATTTCCTAAATTGCCTAACATGAAATTTGGGACTACTGATGAAGAAATGGCAAAGGAACGTACAGCTATACTTGAACTACTTGAGACTTCAGGTAAGGTTATTTTTTGTATAATTTTTTTTGTATTGTCATAAATTGTCAATTTTGTTTTTCATTAGTGTTTGATGCAGAGAACAAATGCTCCATGTGTGCAAAAGACGAAAGTCCAGGGTCTGCCCTTACCGACTGGGTAAGGTGTTGTTTTTTAATGTTTTATTTTGTTCTGGTTACTGGATTAAAGTGTTTGCATTTTGTGGCTTTAATAGAAAATAGACATCTGCGACATACCAAGGATATAGCTATTTTCCTTGCACTTGGCCTTTGGTAGCTGTCAAGTTCATATTAAGAACTATTGCAGATTGCCAACTACTGTAAATAATAAAAGACAACTCGTAACCATGACAATAGCATTTTTGGTATCAAGTTTGATCATCATGTTAAAATATATTTGATCGATACGATCTGTTTGTACAATCTGACTTTCTTTTATAAAGGTGTTGTATTTGTTATATTTACAGATTCGGTGCGACAGCTGTAACAGGTGGTTTCATGCCCCGTGTGTGAACCTGAACAAAGAACTGTTTGAACATGCCAAAAAAGCAGCCTGGGATTGCTGTTTGTGCAAAGCTTGATCCAGAACGTATTGGGTAGTTTCATTTATCAGATTAAAGACTAAAGGGTATCGTGCCTTCTCTGTGGCAGCTCCACGTCTCTGGAACAGCCGCCCTCCTCATATTAGATCCTGTAACTCATTTGGTATGTGTAAAATTTTTGCTGAAAATGCATCTCTACTCTATTGATTACAACTGCCCTCAGGGGTGGAGTCTGAGTAGTGACTTGTTTTGGGTGTATTTTTATTTGTCTTTGTGCTGACAGTGTAAAGCACTTTGGTCAACATGTGTTGTTTTTAAATGTGCTTTAGAAATTACATGTCTAGAACATGATCTGTCCTTGGATGGAGAAAAGCACCCAACATGTTAAAACATACACATACTCTTCTTTGACAGCTTAGGTCATTAGGGCCTCTCGTGTACATGACCAATTTACAGTTTACTTTATTCTTCTAATTTCCAAATAACAAAAAAGTACTTTAGTCGGAAACCTCTGGTAGAATAAAGGTACTTCATATCTGAATGTTTTGGGAAAGTTACTGATTAGAGCTTGGATTTGAACAACCCAGCCTTGAAGAAGTTGCATTTTCTCTATGTATGTGTGTTGTTGTCTGTTCAGGACCTGTCTCCTGTCTCCAGCCATTACGAATGTGCTATATAAATAAAGGTGTCTAGCCTGTAAAGTATTAAATAACAGAACTTTTGTACCACAATTTTAGTGTTTTTTGAATATTACAAATTTGTACAGTAAAACACAGTGAAAGCTGATATAGACAGTGCTGTGTGCCCTGAAGAAGAATTAATATAAATGTTCATGTTAACTCTGAAGGAATTTGAATAATGCCGGTCTAAATATCAAGAATTAATCAGTGCTATAATGCATTGTGACAGACTTTGACTTTAATTTTCTCCCAAATTAGACAGTAAATACCCGGGAAAGTTGACACAGATAGAGGCATGGTTGTTATGAAAAAGATTTTATTTAAATTTTCGTCTTAACTGTGATGGAATTTGAATAATGCATGTAGAAAAAAGTAGGACATAATCAGTGTTATAATGTATTTTAACAGACTTTATTTTTGTGGAAAATACCACAGTATAATATATTCCAACATAATATAACTGTATCTTTTATAATGTCCAATATTAATACGCTTGTTAATAGTTTTTCCTGTTTTTGAGCACGTTTAATTAATAACCGCTGAAATATAGGTCTCCGTCAGCTTTTTGGCCGCTTCGTGTACCGTAATACCACAAACAGACGTGCAGCAGAATCCAGGTGGCGGCTGGCTTGACCGGGTGTTCACGGATGGCGGCTCACTTGACCGCGGTTTTGAAAATGGCTGGAGCAATTATTGAGAATATGAGCACCAAAAAGTTGGTGATTTTGGGAGTAATTCTCCTTTTATTCCAAGCGTTCTCATTTATGGTCGGAGGACTGATTGGTGAGTAGCTACTTGTACAAATCTGCCTAGATTTGATAGTTTAGGCTTTGTTGCCTTTTACTACACAGTATGTTGGCATTCGTTATGGTGTGCAACATTAGGTGTTTTTTAGGGAAAAAAGAGAAAGTCGTTTTCGCGTTCTAGGACGGAGTGAAAAGTTGCGGAATGGCTTTGTTACAGTAGTGTCAAAGATGGGCGCTTATTTTCACCCCGTCGACTGGCGCAGTCTTTGTGCTGCTGCTTTCAGCGTTCCGCCTGCAAGTTTGAGAGCAGACCAGACAGACGCGACATTGATTTTTACTCGCTACTTCTGCGCCTTGATGTTTCTTGTTTGTTCCCGGTCCCGGAAAAAACTATGAAAAACTAAACGGAGAAAGGCTTGTTTGAACCAACTTGAGCTTTTATTATAATAGTTTGAAGCGTCTTCCATATGTACATTGTTTATTTTAAACAACTTTAAATTAATCTTCAAAGATAGTTCTTAATGTTTCCATTGCAGAGCAGACACACTAATACAAGTCAGGGGAAACCTCAGTAGCCTAACTTAAGAAATGTTATAGACAAACAAAAGACGAAGGTAGCAATGAAGTATGTTGTATATTACAAACTTTATTTGATAATTATATTCAATTAACTTGTACCAGTCTTGTAGTCTGTTCAATTCAGTCTTTCTACTTCTCATTAGCCAATAAAGGGTTAAAAGAGGTGCAGCTCTAGAACTTTTCTTTGATCTCACATCTGAACATAACTCCTCTGTGCCCACAGGCGTTCCTCAGTTTGCATCGACCTCGCCAGTGTTGTTTTGTGCCCGTTTTACAGAGGCGATGAAATGTTCCCTTCTATCTTAAAAGGCTTGAGTATTTATTTCCAAGTAGCTTGTTTAATTTGGCACCACCTGGAAAGACCGTTTGGTCCTCCTCGTCCCCTTTTCCCCTTTGCAGCCTCAGACTTCCTTCTGATTTCGATAGGAAGGGAATCATTTATTGGACTCCTGCAGAATGTGGGATGAATGGTGATAAATTAGCTTGCTTTGGCTATTCTTGCCTGTGATTGATTTAATGAAGCATGATTCCTTTGTGTTTGTTCGGTGGTTGGTGGCAGCCAGGGTAATTGAGTAGAATTGGACATCTTAAACACGGCATGAGGTCACTGGGCCGAAAGGCGACTATTATTTTGTGGTGATATTTTGAGGAGAGTTTGTTCTTAGGATTGTGGGTCAATGAATAATTGAACTCCGAGAGGTTCAGTACAGCTAATTTTGTTTACTTAGTATATTTCAAAGGAATAGGTTTGTACCAAGCAAATTTGAGCAGAGCAATTAAAAGGCTCACCCATTAGCTTTTTATATATAATTCTTTTTAATTGTGCTGTTATTCAGTTATATTGAATTAAATACTGAAAATCACTCCTGGAATAGAGACTAAAAGACTAAACCTGAATGGTGTCCTCAAGCTATAGGCTGGTTCACATTATCTTGTGCTTCCTGGTCATTTGCACGCTTTAGATGTCCTTTATGATCCAGGAAGGTTTCTATTGACTCATACTTAACAGACTACCAGGACCAGCCGTCTGAATGGTGGAGGAAGCCTGTTCATACTTTCTCATGCTAATGACCCCCTCTTAGTAAGGGTATGTCAGAAAGTCACTTTGTGAGTCTTGTATTCATTGTCTAGACATTTTGTGGTTCATTTATAAATGCCATTCAAAGGTTTGGGGTCAGTAAGTTGACCTCTCTATATAAGGTTTTTTTTTTTTTTTTTTTAAGTCTTTTATGCTCCCCAAAATACACTAAAACAATAATATCGTGAAATATTACAATTTAAAATAACTGTTTTCTGTTTATAGAGTAAAACTTAATTTCTTCCGGTGATGGCAAAGCTGAATTTTCAGCAGCCATTATTCCAGTCTTCAGTGTTACGTGATCCTTCAGAAATCATTCTAATATGCCTAAATTATCATTGCTGAAAAAGTCTTCACTGTCACTTTTTAATAAGTGTAATGTATTCTTGCAGGAAAGTATATTTTACTGCTCTTTTCACTGCATTTTTAGTTTTTTTGTAAAGAATGAATTTACATTTTTTAACCCATCTGTTTGCAATGTATGTAAGAATGTATATAACTTCATCAAATGTATAAAACATGTATAAAAGTACATTTATTTTTTAAATAAAATTCTATGCTCTGTGATTACAAAAACATTTTTTTTGTAGTCCTATAAAATAAATATGAGAGATTTTGCTTTTGTCCTGCCTATGTATTTATGTGCAAAATATGTGAATTAATATATTATTATTCTTTATTCCCAAGCTATTCTTAAACCAATATTTAAATATATTTCTGTAGCACCAAGCCCCACCACTGCCGTCCATTACCTGGCCACCAAGTGTGTAGACGCTGTGAAGACCCATCATAAGGGCTCCAAGTGGTTCATGCCATGGGGCCCTGACCAGTGCAGCAAGATCAGAGACTTTGATGAGGCCATGGCCAAGAGAATTGAGGCCAACAACATTGTGTTTGCAGTCCACATTCCACTGCCCAACAGAGAGATGACTGCCTGGTTCCAGTTCATGTTGGTTATCCTCCAGTTTGACATTGCCTTCAAAATGCAAAACCAGATTGGTGAGTAAAAAAGTGTTATTGTATGTGTTTGTTTCAGTGTGGTTGAAGTTGTAATGTGCTCCCCTCCCCCACAAAAAATGACATCACTATATGGTTTATAAGCTTATACGAACATTGCTATTGTGTCGAAATTGCAGAAGGGGACACATGAACACCCAGAGGAATTTCCCGTTCTATTCACTCAAAAGTAGATTGGATTTCTCACATGCTGTGAGAGGACTAACAATGATGGATGGTCTGTTTTCTCACTGTTGTGGTTGGAGCCTGAAAGACCTCAATGAGGATTAAGTCACCCCTCAGGTAGGGGGGAAGACTGCTCAAGGCTTTAACACAGACAATTGGAGGATAATAAATAGGATTGTAGTCCTCCCATCTGGTTTGATTGCCATTTGAGAATTAAGATACACAAATTTGATTTTAAAGATTAAAGAAATATGGTTTTATCTAATTAGACTGTTACATCCCATCACCATTTTGTATTTAAATCGGGTTCCTTTTACAGTTTTTCTTGATTTGTCAAGTTAATATGTCTTTGTTTGAACCTGATGGGTTCTGGCCGTGTGTGCCTGCATAGTACTGTTGCCATTTAAAATCATCTGGCTGTGGGAGGGTGGGGATCTGAAACGGCTCCAAGTCTGCCCTTTCAAAGACACGATTATACGGATAACACTGGCCACTAATGAAGAGCCATTCTTGAGGTAGAGCAGTCTGGGAAAGTGATCGGAACGTCTGCTCTTTCTAGCAGCAGGAGCACCTTCGCTGGCTATTCAAGTCTTGAGAAATGTAGGAGTTTTTTTTGGTTCCTTAACACATTAACTAGTGTTTTTGTGGAAGCTACCATGGTCTTGTTATATACCCCACTCTGAAGCACGTGCTTGTGCATAATGTAGGGGAAAAAAAGAACATGTTTTTTTTTACCTGTTTGGCACAGCATTCTCAAGTGCCTTTCCTGCAGATCTTTGCATTATCAATTATGCATTCAAGACTTGAGTAAAACATTTTTGTACAGTTCAGGGTTTTGTAGCACAATCTGGAGCATGCTCACCTCAGCCAGATGTTATGTGTTTACTGTATGTCTTGTGTGATCTTCTGCCAGCTGTTTTTATGAGTATCCTGTTCTCGGAGCAAGACCTCACAGTGTCAGCAGACTTACTAATAAGGTCCTATCAGGAATTTATTTGGCACTCTGCATTTCACAATGAAAAAGTAACATTGCAGAGTGAGAGAAGTGTGTTCATGTTACTTAATTACAGTGGCAGTGTTGGAGGTAATGCATTACACGTAACATGAGTTATATTGATTACTTTTTTCAAGTAACTAGTAAAGTAATTAGTGGTGGGCCGTTATCGGCGTTAACGTGCTGCGTTAACGTGAGACTCTTATCGGCGATAAAAAAAATATCGCCGTTAATCTATTCTCAAAGTTGGGTTGGGAGCTGGGTCTATACTACGCAAGCTATGATGACTTTCACCCTGATATTTTAGCGGATGTATACCTAGCCGAATTGCACTGTAGGGGCGAGAACGAGTCTTCGAACTAGAGGCTCGCAGTCCGTGATGGACAGATTGTTAACGGCTGGTCTATGTGGTAATACAATCGGCAGGACATCCAAACGCTAACCTATCATTCATCAACCTCAAATATGGCTTTTCATCTGAAAGATGTATGTAGTAGCAACTTTACATGGCGCTCAATATGATGTTAACCTAGAGAAATGTGCGCTATTGAAGTGTTTGTGTGGAAGGCGTTTGCTGCAGGACAGGCTCCGTGCGCCACTTGCTCTTAAAATCTCCGTCATTTTGGTCATACAGATAAAAGTAGCCTAATACATCTTTCGAATCTGTAAAGACTCGTTTATTTGTGTGCACTCAGAATAACAACGAAACGTTGCGCTTTTAAGCAAACAGGATGTGCTTTAGGTCTCATGTGAACTTGAGAATTCACTCCGTGTCACCCTCTGCTTGAACCTGTGTGTATGCCTAACGTTACTGTGAAATTACCACATCAGACGTGACGTGCTAACATGGATGCAGCTATGAAGCCGCGGGTTTGCTTCAGGAAAATTTATTTTTAAGAAGCTTCCCAATGGAAACTGTAAACAGTTCATCACGACCTCTTATGTAGGCCTACAGTTCAAAATTCATGTTTAACTGAATAAACAGTTAGTAAACACAAGTACATCTTATTGAACATAGTTTATTTTCATCACCAATTATCATAGTAGAACAGCTTTCTCAAGCAGTTTGTGATGCATTTTGGAAACAGGAGATGAGCCCCTGGTCTAATGCGCCACCTGGCTTGAGAAACCCGTTCTCAAAGACTTACTTTTAGTCATTATTTGGGTAGCACACATATTCTGAATGCCTTCGGCAGAATTCAAATGAGCCATTTTAATCTAGATTAATTCCAAGATTAATCTAGATTAATCTAGATTAAAAAAATTAATCTATGCCCACCCCTAAAAGTAATACATTAGTATTAAATATCTGATTGATTTTCTTTCAAGCAACACCAGTCAATTTCTTTTCCCATTCATTGACTGACAGCTCTCCTGTCCCGATGATGAGACGTGAGTCGGGAGCAAGTGCAGAGGTGTTGTGTGCTGTGTAAACACAATGCTTACTGTAGTTCTAGACTAAATGAGAACATGCATTTACTCATCTCAAAAAACAGATTCAATATTTCTCAAAATAAATAAATACAGTGAAATGCAAACTCAGAATATGATACAAACCTGAAATAATTACATGTTAAATAACACCAATATAGTGTCTTTGCTGCTGATTTTAGATGATCCAATTCAACCATACTAATAGGCTAAAGTTACTTTAGATAAACATGTTGCCTTTTTTTTGTTAAAGAGTGTTGAACTTTCTTCTTCTGCATGTTTTAATTCATGCAATCCACAATGGCAGTACAGCTGAAAGGTTTATTTTAGTTGCACCCTCTACTCAGATGTGAATTTACATTTTCTTCAGCCTGGGGCTTATTAATTTCACTTTTGGTGTGAAAATGCTTTTACATTTGCCCAAAATATAACTTTTTATGTAAAAAACAAAACAACTAAGCCCAGCACAGATGAGGAAAAAAATGCATTACATTTAAAAGTAACTTGCCCAAACACTGCTCATTGGTGAATGCAAAGCAAATTTATAAACAGATTTTATGTTACCAAATCTGTCTTTTAATGTAAAATATTAATTTTGACACATTGCTTAAAAAGGTATTTAAACACCCTTTTAAAAAAAAAAATAGGTGCATTGTAACTAAGAGCGCTATAAACTAATGCATATTTACAGCCTCTGATTTAAAAGTTAAATGTTTACAGTGATGCATTTGGAATTATTGCTGAAGTTTTTATGAAAATGTACTTAATTTGTACTGCATGAAAGTTAGTACTGTTTCCAACAAAACTTGTATTAAACTAGAGTTTAAGATACGATACACTACCATTCAAAGGTTTGGAGTCAGTAAGATGTTTTTGAAAATTTTTATTTTTATTCAGCATGCATGCATTAAATTGATCAAAAGTGACAGTACAGACTTAAAATTTTGCTAAAAGATTTTGAAAAAGTGTCACTGTTTCCACATTAATCAGCACAGCTGTTTTCAACATGGATAATAATAATAAATGTTTCTTGCGCATCAAATTAGAATCATTTCTGAAGAATTATGTGACACTAAGTATTGTAAAGACTGAAGTAATGGCTGCTGAAAATTCCTCTCTGCCATGCCAGCAATAACTTACATTATAAAAAAATATATATATATATATATTAAAAGATTATATTAAAATACGGTTATTTTTAATTATATTTACAGTTTTTCTGGTCCAATAAATGCAGCCTTGGTTACTTTCAACAGTAATGCATATTGTGACAAACCCATCATAACCCTTGTATAAATTATTTAGATTACTAAATTTTTACTCACTAGTAATATATAATTAATCACATCACAGAGGACCTCACCTGGACTACCAACACCAAGTCTATCTCCAAGAAGGCACAACAGCGCCTACACTTTCTCCGCCGGCTGAAAAGAGCAAGCCTCCCTCCACCCATCCTCACCACCTTCTACAGGGGTACCATTGAGAGCGTGCTGACCAGCTGCATCACTGTCTGGTACGGAAACTGCTGTGCAGCAGACCGCAAGACCCTCCAGCGGACAGTGAACACCGCTGCAAAAATCATTGGTGCCCCTCTCCCCTCCATCCTGGATATTTTCCTTACACGATGCTCCAGCAAAGCAAAAAGTATCGTGGAGGACCCCACCCACCCTCCCACAGTCTCTTCCAGCTCCTACCCTCAGGTAGACGGTACCGGAGTATCAGAGCCCGCTCCGCCAGACTGCTCAACAGCTTTTTCCCCCAGGCTGTGAGAGCCCTGAACTCACATCACACAGCCCTCTCTGAAACCCCAAACCCCCACCACCACCTTACCACATCTCAGGAAAAACTGTTAAACTTTTATCTCTGTGGAATTCAGGTGAGCGGGCCTGCACAAGCTACCTGTAGCAACACACTCTCCTCTACTCGCACTAGACACTTTCACACACCATTGTGTGTCCATAATCCACAAAAGACTGACTGTAATATATGACTGTAATGTATGTATGTTTACTGGCTCATGCACCACAAATCACCTCACACTGTTCCCCAGCCAGCTGCCTGAATGTCTCTCTTTGCACATGTACAGTATTTGAAGTCATCTGCACAGTTGTACAGTTTGTATTTTTGTACAGTTTGTATTTTTGTTTCTTGTTTTTTAGTTTATGTATAGGTAACCACTTTTATATATAGCATATGTATAGTCAAAGCTGACAGTAGGTTAGTTTGTGTATAGGTTTATACTGTTTTTCGTGTTGTATATCTGTATTTATGTAGCACCGTGGTCCTGTGAGACACGACATCTCGTCCCACTATATGTCCACACATGTAGTGGAATGACAATAAAGCTCAACTTGACTTGACTTGACTTGATATAGAAGTACATTTTTTTTTTTACTTTTGCTTGTTCTGTTAAAGGCAGCGACATTAGTTTTGATACATTAAATAAATATCCAAATCAGTCAGTACTATATATACTATATACTCCTCTCACCACAGCGCAGATTCTGCAGGCTTTGGCCAACCAACTTGGTGCCGGCACTGTTGGGTGACATCATCAGAATTGTGTCACAGTACCAAGTTTTGTTTGTAATATTTTCTAAAACAAATTGTCATCTAAATACCTGAGGCTAGAAAATGCTGGCTAAACAGAAATCTGCAAATTTTCAATTGCAAATCACCTTTATGAAAATGTAAAACGGTGTAATTCTGCTTACAAGGCATTTACAGAATCCCTGTATACCTACATTTTTACTTTCCTGAAAGTTCAGTCTAATCTAATAGATCACATGATCATCAACAGGATCACCAGTCCCTCTGTCTCACATTCAGTGGAGTGCCGTTGGCTCTCTCTTTCTCGTCTCTCTGGCCCAAGCAGCACAGTTTGGCCAGTCTCCAGCAATAACACAGCTGTTGCAATGGCTTAGTCGCCGGGGTGATGCGCTGTGTCCGGGCAGAATGTTTGTGTGTGCTAAGCTGACATTCAAAGCTCTTTGGCACAGCCGCTCATAGGTGGGGGCCACTGCAGACACACTGGAGGAGAGAGGATTGGGCTAATAATGTCTGCCGCTTTCTCCCTCTGTTCCTCCTGCCCCTCCCCCATAAAGCTCAGCCTTCCATGTGCAAGAATTCTCTTTAGTGCTCTCCAGCTTGTTTCATACCACAACAAGGATCTCTTTAGTGAAGTGGATCTCACAAGGCTGTGCAAAGCGATCTAAACCACCGGCCCCTTTCCCAAATACCTCCTGCTTTCCCAAAGCTCAGGAGTTCCACACCACATGACTCTGTAATACTTAGACTCACGAAAAACAGGTTCAACTTTGCATGAGGGATTGTCAGTGAATTTGATTATATGTATACATTTATTTATGTGTATATATTTATGTGAATATATATATATATATATATATATTTCACTTGCCAACCCACCGCCACTTTATTAGGTACACCTGTTCAATTGCTTGGTAACACATTGCGAATCAGCCAATCACATGGCAGCAACTCCACACATTTAGGCATCTAGATATGAAGACGACTTGCTGAAGTTCAAACCGATATATGCCTGCTGATGTGTTGAAACAGGTGTGTGAGAGGTTATTATTGACTCAAATAGGGTGTCCATAGATACAATGGCTCCTAGGTTACCTTGAGCTACTTTTAGCCACACTGATGACCAACTAGTTATTCATGAGAATGCCATGGGATGTCATACATCTGTCATTTTACATGTCTGCATAGTGTTCTTCAGACAGCAGGTGCTCATTTAATTTCCCAGATGTCAAGGTTTTGAAGAGATAAGATGTAATTTGTGTAATATAACAAAGTCTGTAAACAGGAATGAACTTGTGGGCTCTATTAAAAAAAATAGCTTCTCATGGTATGTGTAGCTGGCATTTTTGTTTGGATCATGATCAATTCCAAATGGCTACAGCTATTTTTTTAAGGCCAGTTCAGACTGTAATAGAGCAAAAACATTTTGTTTATGTACTTTTTCATTCATTCTTGTCTCATGCTTAAAGGAAAAAAAAAAGGCTATCGGAATCAACCCAATTGGTTGTTTTAAAAAAGACTGGAGATCAGATTCGGCTGTCAGTCGAGAAATAAGGTTATTTACAAAGGTTTTAAAGAGAAGCAGTTATTATATTGCAGCAATTGTTACTGGTTATAGTGCATTATCTTTCTGATATATCAGACTGAATTATGTATGTTCTTTGTTGGCATGTAGACAATGGAGCTTTGGTCACAATGGATGTTGGTCTGGCCTACAGAGACAGCACTCTGAGTGAGTGGACTGAGATGGCCCATTCTATAGAGCATCGCAAACTGAGCTGCAATTTTACTGCAACAAAGGTAAGCACGCAAGTTATTTCTGATCCGTAAGAAATCCCCAAACACCCCCTTACAGATAGTGTTAAGACCATTTATCAAGTTATGGCAGAGACTTCAGTCTCTGTAAATGCTATATTGGGAAAAAGTTCATTGTACAGCTTTGTTTTCTTTTCAAATTTTCAAAATCTCACCAGAATCTCTCTTTATTGTCAGACTTATGAGAACGAGGGGCGCTACTATGATTGTGACCTGTTGCCCTTTATGGAGGTTGGCAGTGTCGCCCATAAGTACTATCTTCTCAACATCCGACTACCTGTTAATGAACGCAAAAAAGTCAACATCGGGATTGGAGAAATCAAAGACATCCGTCTGGTGGTGAGTCTTCAGACAATACAGAATGTGTGCTGCAACTTTGATTTAAATAAAATCGAAAGGATGCTTGTTTACGTGGAGTAATGCAAGCAGCTTTGTTTGCATGGGAGGATTTTGTCCCAGTCTCGGCTTGTTATAATTGGCACACACTTCTGGACAGGGCAATGGTTATACAAATGTCAGTGGACTGAACATATCTGGATTGCATCACCTCTTAATCCTCCCTTCTGTTTGGCTTACTCCTCTTATTTGGCTCTCAGCAAACAACCATACCCATCAATTAAGTGCTCTTAATGTGTTTCTTGTGATGTCACTGTAATTTCCTTCTCAATGTAACTTTCCAGAGCATTCATCAAAATGGTGGCTTCACCAAGGTTTGGTTTGCCATGAAGACGTTCCTTACTCCCAGCGTCCTCATTATCATGATCTGGTACTGGAGAATCACCCAGATGACGAGGCCACCTGTTCTCCTGGAAAAGTAAGATTGTTATGCTTCTGTCACTTCTTTCAACTGGTCTGCTAGATCAAGGCCACAGTCACAACAGCAGAATACGATTGTTATTACTGTATTTGAGTCCTTAATACAGTTAAGTTCAGACTGTTTGGCTACTTATGGGATTGACAACCCTATTCTATAATTGAACTCACATCAGTTAACTTTCATGACTTCAAACTGTATTATAAGCAAAGCCATGCTGTGTGAACCAAAGCATACTGGACCACCACTTCTAGCATGGGTTTTCATTTTTCAATCTATAGTTTCTGTAACTTACAGAAATGCAGATATGAGCAGTGTGTAGGGCTGTGCAATTAATCGCATAGTGTTCCTGTGTGGCTCAGTGGTAGAGCATTGCGTCAGCAGCGCAAAAGGTTGGGGGTTCGATTCCCAGGGAACACACGTACTAATGAAAATGTATAACCTGACTGCAATTGTAAGTCGCTTTGGATAAAAGCGTCTGCTAAATGCATAAATGTAAATGCATACGATTCTCGCGTGCATCTCGTTAGTAAAGTCGGTCCTGTGATTGGCAATAAATCTGCATCATGTGCTTTCAGATGGAGCGGCAGTTAATACACACGGCTGTAGTTCACTGACAAGCTATGCGATATTGTGTTCATAATCCAATGCGGTTAATCTGTGATTATGAATGCGATATTGCGTAGCTTGTCGGTGAACTATGGCTCTGTGTATTAACTGCCGCTCCATTTGAAAGCAGGCGATGGAGATTTAGTGCCAATCACGGAACCGCGGCCCTAGTAGTGTGTCATCTGAAATTGTAGATTCTGTCCTGTTAGTTTTGTGGTATGCATGCATTTCAAATACTCCACTCATTACTGAGGTATAAATCTGCCTTAAGATTTTCCGGAATAAATTTAGCCTCAATTGAACTTTTGTGTCAAATGTGATAAGACTTTGCAGTTAGATCGCCATATTTGACATTTCCTTTATTCACGGTTGCTATGGATTATACAGAGAGTATATGAGCCTCTATCTTAAGCTGTTGTGTGGATAGGACATTTTAAGAATCACGCTTGTATGTAAATGCCAACTGACATTGTGAATGTAGCCCAAACGGTACCATAGTCAGTTATTGGTTCACTGGTCAATAGAATAAAGAAAGGCAGGATAATTTAGATCCTTGCACTGTTTTGACCATAAGAAACATTATTTTAATGACATTTCTTTTGTAAGCGGTTGCCAGGGTGTTGCTATCTGGTTGAAAGAAAAAGCTTCTAAGAAAGTGGGGTGTAAGTAGTTTTTACAGTACTACTGTGTGGTTGCTTGGGTGTCCTGTAGGGCTGTAACGATACGCGATATGAAACCGAAATCGCGACACTCAGATCCACGATCCTGTGTCGCGGTGTGATAAGGGAGAATCGCGACACACCCCGTGACTACCTTTCCAATCATGTGACGCCTGCCTGCGAAAGTTGAGCTAGTTGCACACAGATTTTCCCCTGCGCTGAGCCAGAGCACTTCTCTGCCACCTTCACGTGCAATCAGAAACATCCTGTTTCCCACTTATGAAGTCGTGACGAGCTCCCTGCATTCAAATTATTTGTTGAATGAATAATGTAATATTCCACTGGTTGATAACCATAAATATTTATGTAAAAAATATTTGTGCTCTTTTTCGTGTTAAATGTGAAGAATGACAGGTTGGATGCCACAGAATTTATTTTTTATTGGCGGATAATACAGGTGTAATTTTCACTTTAACTTCACGCAATGTAACATGATTTTATTATTGTAATCAATACTTTATTCTTAAAATATGACATTAATCTTATTTATTTGAGAAAGATAAACTAATCGAACTGGCGCTGGCCGCTTGGTATAAAAAAAACAAAAAAAACTTGAATTTAACAAACATAAAATGTTCCAATCATATTTCTGAATTAAATTAATAAAAAAACTAAACGAATTAATGACCACTTTGCTATTAAAAACCAAACGGAACTATTTTAATGGCCGCAAAAGCACATTTATATTGTTGGGGAGAGATAGAGAAAGAAACGAGCTCTGGTCGGACTCGGGCGGCGAATTCTGATAAACTGCAGGGATCTATATTCATTCCCTAGTTCAATTAAAGTTCCCGGACTAATTGTGAACAGATTGCTCTCCGTCTTCTTCCAGAGCATGTGAACATGTTCATTTAATATATGAAATAAGTTATTGTTATAAAGACAGACGTTAAAATAATGTTCACATAATAAGCGCCCGTCATTCAGGCTGTTCACAAGAGAGGTCTGCTTCCCTTTCGGGTTTCGGGTCATTAATATTTAATGGATAGCTTCGGGCTCGAGTTTGTAGCTAAACCAAAACTATATGCAGGCTACGCTGCTTTCATAGGACGCACGCCAGCACACACATTATTGCACAGATATCAGAGATCGCAGCGCACAAACTGCACGGAACTTTTCTTAGTAAAATAGCTTCGATAGGCTACTGACTCGCAACATTATATTTCTCTGCAATGAGGAGGTAAAATCGTTTTTAAAGTAACTAAGCCTCATTGCTTGTAGAGAGAGAGCGCAGGTGCACATGTACGCAACTTTCATACCTCTCTCTCTAACTCTCGCTAATTCAAATAAATGATTTGCTCATCAATAACCTATATGAAATATGTTATTGTTATGACAGACGATAAAATTAATGTTCACATAATAAGTGCCGTCATTCAGGTTGTTCAAAATATGTTTTAGCGTAATGTTTTAAGAATGATATTCTGTTTAGCGTAATATGTTTTAAGCCTAATATTCATTAATTAATTAATCAAACGGTTACGTCTTTTTATGAATGTTCATGCTCATTTTTAAATATAAATGTCCTAACCTTATGAGCAGTTGATAATCGACGGACTGTTCTGTTAATAAATGCCTCATTCGGTTATGTTATATTAATATGTTTCAGCAATCATAAGTTATGACCATTAATTGTCTCAGGTTAAGAGAGACTATTCTCTAATTAATAAAACTGTTATCTTACAGATTAAAAGCCTGAATAGTTTCTCTCCTCTCTCTCTCTGTGTATGTGTGTGTGTGCGTGGGTGGGTACATGGGTACGCGAGGGGTGCGATTAATAGTAATAATAGCGATTATCGAATATTACTTTTGCTTAAAATGCACATCCCTACTATTTATATTGTTAATAATTTGCATAGTTAATCTTGTTATTTGGTGTTCAGTTTATAAAGATTTTTAAAATGTTATTTAATAAAAATATTGTTTTAAAATCTTTCTTTTTTTCTCCCACCCCCCACGAAAAAATCGTGATACGAACCGAATCGTGGGTCAAAAATCGTGATACGAACCGAATCGTGGGTTTGGTGTATCGTTACAGCCCTAGTGTCCTGGGTTGATTGCTAGGTGCTTGCTTACTGATCCAAGTCAAATAAGTCCTCCCTCAAGTCAAGTCTCTGTGATTATTCTGGTCTAGAAATATTGCTCCGATTTAGGACCCTCCTTCAGTTTATATCTCTGGGATAGTCAATGGGTCTGAACCGTTTACATATCAATGTACAGCATACAGAAAAGTTGCAGAAAAAATGACTCAGAATTTCAATTCTGAGAAATAAGTGATAATAGTGAAACACTAAAATCGACTTTGAAAACACTTAAAATTTATTGAAGGAATCAAAATGGTGAAACGTTTTTATTATCTTAATTTATTTTAGATTCAAGCATATCATAGACTCCTGTATGCAAAGCAACCTTAATTGCATTTAAGCTATGCATTTTATCAGTTCATTTGTTCACATATTCCTTAAGAATTGAATCCATGATATTGTTGCTAGCGCCATGTTCAGCGGTTTGAGCTACAGGAATGTATCTAACAAACAATTTCTCTATACAAAAGATTTTGCGTTGTGAACGGTGTTTGATATGACACTATTTCAGTCAGATGGTTAAGATCTGATATTAATGAAAATCTATATTTCCTGATAAAGATTTATTCGGAAATATCACTTTCTGTTAATATTTCCTGAAGAATTCTTTCATAATTTAATTTTAGTTTCTTTTACATTTTCATTTAGTTTCTTCCTTGCAAACTAAACGCATGCACCAACCATCCATCTCTCACACACACTGCCTTTGCGCTAGACATCCCAGCAGACAGGAAGCTCTCAAGTTGTACTTTGTGCATCTTGCAGGAAGGATCATTATTTTTTCATGTTGTAAAAGCTTTTCCATAGCATGTTTTTTTAGAGTGTCTAGATGGGAACTGGAATCCTTTTTTACATGTCTGAGGGAGCTAAGAAATGTGTGACATGGGCTCCCACTGGCTTTCTTATTGGAATGCTGCTTGATGCCAGTGGAACCAGAGACGCTGAGAGTGTGTGAGTTACACGTGTCTCCAGGGAGCAGCTTATTTTAGTTGATGTGGTGGATGTGCGAATCTTGCATTCTTGCTATTCACAGCTAACTTTTTGTGCCCTTGTGTTTAAGAGCTCTTTCAAAAATACATAAATCCAATTCATACATGCAATGATTTGAATACATTGAATGTAGTTATTAACGTTATACTGATGATCCTTGCTATGATCCTTCAGAGATCATGCTAATATGCTGATTTGGTACTCAAGAAACATTTCTTAAACTTCATTGCTTAATATTTTTGTGAAAACCTTGATCCTTTGTATAAAACCCTTTAAATAACTAGTTCAATTTTATGTATTCTTGCTGAAAGGATTATTAATTTCTTTTTTTCTTTAAAAAATTTAAATAAATAAAAAAATCTCATTGACCCCAAACATTAAAAAGTACCTGAAAAATGCATCTTAAAACTTGAAAATACTAACTTTTCTTATTACTTTAACCTTTTTTTGAAAATGCTATAAAACCACATGTTGCCAATATGAAAACAATGAGTAAATTTCTAAGAATATGGTACATGTATTTTAACCTAATGTTTTAAAATATTTTTTTATATTTTCTTTATTGTGGACTAAGACAGTCCATATCGCAATTTTACTTTTTGGAAGCTGAAAAGCTGCTTTGTTCACATTGCCAGTAAAAAAATACACCTTCGTACCCTCACAGAGTTGAACTCATGGAACATTCCTGGCATTCCAACACAGTATGGTCTCTTTCAGTCCTAATTGGGCAGGCTGGAATGTGATTCAGGTGTTTGAAGTCACATTCTATCAACCCTCTCAGTCTCGCCAAATTAGCTTGTCCCAGCATGCTTGTGTTTGAACACTAGAAAAAAGTTTCAACTGACATTGAGACAAAGTTGTTTGAGTTTGTCTTGTTCTATCATACATTGATTAAAAAAGTGATCTTTACTGGTATATGGATAATGATCATATCTCTGTACACTTTGTGTTCTTTTAGAATTATCTTTGCTCTGGGAATCTCCATGACATTCATCAATATCCCAGTTGAATGGTTCTCAGTGGGTTTCGACTGGACCTGGATGCTGCTGTTTGGTGACATCCGTCAGGGCATCTTCTACGCTATGCTGCTTTCTTTCTGGATCATCTTCTGTGGAGAACATCTCATGGTAAGAGACACTTTTCTATTTGTCCAAACAATGGAATACTAAGGGAGTGTTTGGATTTGGTGCAGAACCACTTTGCAGGTTTTTGTTTGACTAAACTAACTTATAGTAAAACAAGCTATTTAATTGATTGCCATACTCAAAATGTAATTTAGTTTATTACTATAATGCATTTTTGTTGTGTGTATTTTATTTTTTTCTCAAGGACCAGACTGAGAGAAACCGTTTTTCTGTGTACTGGAGGCAGGTTGGACCCATTGTCTTTGGCTCCTTCTGCCTATTCATTTTTGATATGTGTGAAAGGTGAGCCAATGCTGAACTACCCTCATTCTTGGCATGAAGTAACTCTTTATTGTCCATCTAACTTGAGTTCTTTAGTCCTTAGTAAGTTAGTACTGTTGGGTTCTTAATAAAAATGCATTTTATGTATTTTCTTCATAGGAGTACAGCTGAAGAACCCTTCTACAGTATCTGGGCATCAGATGTTGGGACAGAGCTTGCTGTATCCTTTTGATTGTGGGATGTTGGTACAGATGTTAATTAAAGGCCTTCAGAAATCAGAATGGCAACTGATGGTAAAATCCCTGCTCTGTTCATTCAAGTATTATAATCATGCATCTTCCTTATGTGCCACATGTTCGTAACAAACATGTACATGGCATGTACCAAACATGGCTTTAAGAAAATAATGATCCACAAAATATCTCAACCATATTGTTGCTGATTTACATACTTCTGTGGTATATTGTAGTCATATGCTTTGTGTTAAGTTATCACTTTAACTGAGATTGGTGCAGATGGCCTTCATCATTGTAGCAGGAATCTGCGCATGTCTCTACTTCCTGTTCCTGTGCTTCATGGTGTTTCAAGTGTTCAGAAACATCAGTGGGAAAAGGTCATCCTTACCTGCTTTGACAAAGGCTCGTCGACTGCACTATGAGGTAATGTGTAACCTAGATAATGTTAGAATTTGTATGACTAATGAGCTTTCGGAAAACCCCCAAAAGTTTGTACAAACAAGTTTAGAGATTTGCTAAAAAGGTAGTTTATGATTGTATACTTGAGTGTTTCTAGAATATTTTTTTTCTCTCATGTAGGGCCTCATCTTCCGCTTCAAGTTCCTGATGTTGGTCACATTAGCATGTGCTGCAATGACTGTCATCTTTTTCATCATTAGCCAGGTATGGATTAGTTGTCCGCTAAATCAGTTTCTAGATGATATGTCAACGTAGATAGTAGATTGATTAATTCATATGTTTTTTGTTGTGTGTTAACAGGTGAATGAGGGTCATTGGCACTGGGGTGGTTACACTGTACAGGTGAACAGCGCCTTCTTCACCGGAATCTATGGCATGTGGAACCTCTATGTATTTGCCCTCATGTTCCTCTATGCACCGTCTCACAAGCGTTATGGGGATGTGCAATCAAGCGGTGAGACACTTGGACAGTAAAATTGTAAATAATTTGTATGACACCTGCAACTCTAATGGCAACGCTTCTATGCAGACATACTGCATATAGGTCATTATGCATTATAAGCCTTTATAAACCAACATCAAGGATGGTCCAGCTACAAGCACCTCACCAATCATCATGGAATGGACATTACGGACACTGATGATCACAATACTTTATTTTATTTTGTCAAATTAATTTTTGAGTTGTACTAATTTTGCCTAATCTACAGTAGCATTAACATTTGGTTCAGACTCTAGCCAGAGGTGACCCCCTGACTTCAATAGCTAGCAATTCATTTACTGTGTAAAATATATTATTTTGCTGTGAAAGAGCCAAATGATAAAATACATATATTTTACAATATGATTTGTTGTAATAGATATTATTAGCATTTGTATTTTTTACATGAATTCTATACACTCACCGGCCACTTTATTAGATGGTTACACCTGTTCAATTACTTGGTAACATAAATTGCTAATCCGCCAATCACATGGCGGCAACTCGATGCATTTAGGCATCTAGATGTGGTGAAGACAACTTGCTGAAGTTCAAACCGAGCATCAGAATGGGGGAAGAAAGGGGATTTAAGTGACTTTGAACGTGGAATTGTTGTTGGTGCCAGACGGGCTGGTTTCAAAAACTGCTGATCTACTGGGATATTCAAGCACAACCATCACTAGGGTTAACAGAGAATGGTCCGAAAAAGAGAAAATATCGGCAGTTGTGTGGACGAAAATACCTTGTTGATGTTAGAGGAGTGTGGGCAGACTGGTTAGAGATGATAGAAAGGCAACAGTAACTCAAATAACCACTCGTTACAACCAAGGTATGCAGAATACCATATCTGAACGCACAACACGTCGAACCCCGAAGCAGATGGGCTACAGCAGCCGAAGAACACACCGCGTGCCGCTCTTGTCAGCTATGAAAAGGAAACGGAGGCTTGTGTTCATGGTGCAATTAGTGAATCACTAGACATGTATTTGATTGACGGCTGTCTTCTAATCAATGGTTTATAAATGAAGGAAGGCCAAATTTGTGGTTTGGCACACAATGTTGCATAAATGTTGACCCTGTATTGCATTGTGTTGCCATTGTATTGTTTGCATTAGTGTTATTTGGTTAACAGACAAAAAGAGACTACATTTTGAGGCACTCTAAAAACTGCTCCGTTTTCCCCATGAATCATGAGAAATGAATGTCAAACACAAATGTTTTTATTGTGCTGATTTGAAATGCACACATTGTCTTGAGTCAGAGGGTTTTGTTTCATGTCTGCAGCACAAGGGAAATCAGTACCTGCTGTACTGTAAGGACATTCACTTAGCACCATGTTACACAGTCTCCTCATGTTTGGTTTGTTTTAAGACAAGCACATCTTGATGCCAGGAAAGGGTGGGGCTTGGTTTTTCCTCTTCTCGAAATGGGCCTCTTTGGCGGCAGTCGTTGTCTCTAATCTAGGACAGGCTTCCTACTTGGGCTGGTCTAATGAAAACCATCAATATCTTAAAGTCATGCTTGAAACTTTATGGTTTTCTGTCCCTGTATGGATTTTATTATTTTAGAATAGACATTCCAGAGATCTTCAAACATTCCTTCAATGTTTCAGGCTTTGTTTTATTGGTTAAATTTGTATTTTTTTTTAAGTGCATGATGCAAAGATGTAACAAGTGTCCGTCTCAGCTCATGTAGACAAATTGGTTGTAAATTGTCAGTGGTCATTTTCTTCCTAAATTCTCCTGTTATAATAATTTGAGTAAATGTATGAGCCAAAAATCTGTTTGACTTTACAGTAATATTTACTTTTTATTTATTGATATTAATATATTTTTATTTGGCAAGGATGCATTCAGTTTATCAAAAATTGCTGCATCAATATTTATAATTTTACACATTTGTTATTCTAAATCAGCATATTAGACTTTTCTGAAGGATTATGTGACAATGAATATTGGACTAATGGCTGCACAGCATATTGTTATTTTCAGTGTAATTTTGGTCAAATAAATGCGACATTGAAGGGCGTTAGAGACTTTAAAAACATTAAAACATCTTACTGCTCCCAAACTTTTAACTTTTTGAAATAGCAGGTAATAATGACATGGGTTAGAAATGGTTGTGACCAAGTGCTTTCATACTTTTAATGCTTTTTCCCCTTCTCTCCTGTGGTGAAATGGGCCCTACAGGCAGCAGTGGGTGTCTCTAATCTAGGCCAGGCTTCCTACTTGGGCTGGTCTAATGAAAACCATTAATATCTTGATGTCATGCTTAAAATTTTCTTTATGGTTTTCTGTTCCCAAATGGTGTTTATTGTTGCATATATACACTATGGTTAATTGTTCTTGACTTGATTGCAAACATGGTGGATCTTAATTTAGTATTGAAAAATTATAGTGCCTCACACATAATACCAAAAACATTTTCCATGTTTGTTCAGACTTGTGCTGCGCGAATTTTGGGGTGTTTTTTAGTTTATGCGTTCTTTACTGAGACATTATCACCTTGAAGCTTACATTTCCTGTTGTTCCTACCCTGTTATAATGATGTTAGTGCAAGTATTGATCAATCACTGACACATATTCCTCTATTCTCATTTTCCATCTAGCTGATCAAGCTGGAAACAGTGGTGAAGACAGTTGACTACCACCATCACACATGGGGACGGACCTACAGAGATCTACAAAATGACTGGCAAAGAAGCACAAGAGTAACCATCACCTTTATTCAGGGTCCAACAAGAGTCTCAAGTTCAAACAATGCACTTTTGCGTGTCCTGTGTGGTGCCTGTCATTTCAAACATAGCCTCACATATATTAAGTCCCTTTTTCATTTATTGGCTTTCCGTTCTGCTGAGGTTCAGTCTAAAACAACTGCTTATGCCGAGCTGTAGAAAAACGGAGTTGCACACCATCTTGTGGGTGCTGGGAGAAATTATGAAGTGTATCTCGTACTGTGGATAGGCAAAGGCACTGGTGTTTGCAAGGACCAATATGTTGGGGAAAGGAAACAAGGTCATTTCTTTTAATTATGTAGCAGTTGTTTATACTCTGTAGCTGAGATCATTGTTTTCCCCTTTGATTTTGTAATCACAAAACAAGGAAGCAAAACTGTCAGCATACTGTAGTTACGCATGTTTTTTTTCTCTTCAGTTAATCCTTCCTCATATGACTTCCTTAAACACGCCCACTGAACCCATAACAGTAACCGAGTTTCAAACCAAGGCCTCTCAGAACAAGATGTGGCTGTAATGTGACATACAGATTCATGTCCTTGTGTTCTGTATGGCAAACACTGTTCATTTGTTACAAAGTAGAGATTTTGTTTTTATAAAGTGCTTATTTTCTTCTGTTTGAAAGCATTAGTGGCTGTATTGTGTATCAGTGTTGTAAAAAAATATCTCTGAGATTCTCGATTGTATCACATGGAAATTTAGGGTTTTGTTGTTTTTCATACTTTTATGCTAATTTAAATAAAAACATTTTAGATTTGTTTGGTTAAAGGGACATTGCTTAATAAAACAATGGTGAACAAAAAGATGTGCAGCAGTATACAAATAAGTCTCAGAACTTAATTTATATGTATATACTTGCAGCATTTATATAAATAATATGAAGCAGAACAAAATCACCTCTTGCCCTAGTGTAAATTATTGAATAGCTGACCCAATGGTACCCAACAAATAGCCTATATAGTTGGTTTAGAGTTTCAGAATTAGGTAGCAAACCCTAAAATACACCACCACTTTGCTTAGTATGCTGCCATCATCTTCCTGCTGCCCATCTCTGTAACACAGCAGCCTTTCAGTTTATATATGCCTCAACAATCTCCTGCTGTATTCTTCGACCAGGTGCAGACTAGTGCTCCACTTATGTAATAGAGATATGCAAACTTATACACAACTACCATACAGTAATGGCTATTTGTTGGGTTCCATTGGGTCAGCTATTCAAGGTTAACTAAGACAAGAAGTTATTTTTTTTCTGCTTCGGAAGTGGCCATGACCCATGAATTCTGCAGGGAAGTATTGTAGTTACCAGGAGTTCATTAATACAAAACTGAAAAATCTTTCTTTTTATATTATACCTAATCCAATTTAGGCCTATTTTGTATTATTCCAAATCCATAAATCCATGTTTATGGGTATTCACTTTTAGTGCAACCGCAAGCTTTATCTATTTTCTCACAAAATGCATTACAATATGGACGCTGTCACAAAGTGTCTAATATTTAGAAATTGCAGTGACCGTTTTTCATTGTGCGTATGATGTTGCTATCTACTAAGACTTAAGCCTATTTAAAAATAAGGGTACTTATCTTACAATCCCAGATAATTTATTTACAGATTTTGTTTGTTGGTGTGTTACTGAGTTAACATCATGGTTGAAACAGAAAATATAATTATATTAAACTGATAAAATATGGAAAGAGGACCATTGGGATAAAGACTGACTTTAAACCAATTTGTGACTATGTTGACCAAAATAAAAACCTTATAAAAGAAATGTATTTGAGGAAAAGCTACAATCTGAGGACAAGTGGACTGACGTCATAATTTAGCAGTTTTCAAAATAGCAATGTAACAATTGGACAATGTAACACAAATCTAATACTTTTGACTTTGTCACTGTCGTAATGTAAAGAGACAACAATCATCACAACGACAGTTTCCTGATAGTACTAAAATAACATGGTAAATAAAACAACATGGCTTGCTATTTTGTCAAGGCGAGGGATTGATTGTTCCCAGAATCACAGAAAGAGGGCGCGCGAATTGAGGAGAATTCGGAAGAAAACAATCATCGGCGTCTCTCTCTCCACAGAAGGCTTCGAAAGGTCGACGGTGACGTCATGTCGTGCGCCGACTGTGATTGGTCAGCGTAGGTGGAAGTGCTACAAACGGTGTCATTCACAAAGTAACAAGAATACATTACAATAGCGATACAGAATGCAATTAACTTTAAAATAGTATTTAGATCATTTTCCAGGCAATTTTACATGCGGACCTTTTGAAGTTCACGTGAAACCAGTTTTGGGGCGTATTTTCTGTTTCTTCACTGATTTATCAGCAGATCACACTTGAGAGATTGATTTAAAGGTAAGACTTCTGTCGACGGCGAACGAGTTTTACGGTTTTAATTCAATTGTATTTCACAAATAACCCAAGATATAGAAACTCTACTGTTTCTTTTTGTGTTCTAGGTACATTTTTGTATGTCGAAAAGAGAAAGCTATCGCCTTGTAATCCTTTACGTTTATATCAAGTTGTGTTTCTGTTTGTTTTATATCAAACAAAGTTTCACGATTCAACAGGTTAGTCGGTGTGAAATATTAAACTGTAATTCAGTCGGTGGCTATAAATCTAACTCATGAACTACAAAATGTAATTTAAAATGACTGCCTATTATTCACCCTTTGGAATGCGAGGGAAATTCCTGTGTTTAAATCATTGTTATTAGTAGGCCAAAATGACCCTGGTAGGATTGTTTAAGATGAAAATTCGCTAACAAATACCATAAATCATTTTCGGTTTCTGTGAGACTGCCTCAGATCAAACTACGTGTAGAGACAAGACGGTTGAATTTATTTTTGTAGTCGGTGATACCTATCTATAGGGGATGTGCTGCACATTAAATACTGGCTATGCAACGTAGAGACCAGACTTGTATATAATGTTTTATAAATTGTTTTAAACCCCTATTGTTGCCCCTCTGAAGGGGTTTGCATGCATGACTACACTGTTAATGATCTGCACTCATTAGTTTGCATGCGAGCCTATTGAGGAGCCCTTAATTTCTCTTTCATCAAACTCTGTTCAAGGACTGTCCTCCCAAGTATTTGTTTTATGGGCAACAAAAAAATCTGATGTTACCGGCTTAGTAGCCACATCCATGTTATCTTCATGGGTAGGAGACTGTCTTGAATCTAGTCTGATCTCTTTGGAAAGCTGAAACATGGCCATGAGAATGTCCCTGGCCTGAACTCCCATACAACACAGTATAAATCATATTCAGTTATCTCTTTAAATTTATATTTTACCCAAAACAGATTTACCCAAAAGAGATACTTTCTGCCTTGTTGTCTTTGTCTGTCAAGCTCCAAGTGAACAAAAAGAGGAAAAGCGGCATAAATGCAGACCACACGACTCAAGTGCTATATCCCAATTATTTTCAAGCCATAGAAACCAAAGTTTAATACATTTTTCACTGTTGATTTCCAATCAAAAATAGCTCTTTCTGATGCAATGTGCCATTGGCATCCAACTTCAAAGTAGCAAACGCTCTCATGTTTCTGGTGACCAGATATTATTGATGCTAAATCTTATGTACATTAAAATATATAAAAAGATAATAATAGCATTCTCGTCATGGATTCTCTCAGGATCTCTTGTTCATAATTGCACAGACCTGAAAGCAAAAACCACTTTTGTTCAGATCTATTGGAAATTCCTAAATGAATCTGTGGCAAATCAGCCTTCTGAATTGGTCAGAAAATTCACATCATGATTAGATTGGGGGGTGAATACTTAAGAATAAAAAATACAGATGCATAAATCTGCTGCTTCCTTTTGAGTTAGTGGTGGCTTGTAACGTTGCAGTGATTAACCACAGAACTGTTTAAATGTGTAAATTCTGTCTGTTAGAGAATGTGACAGGTAACAGAACTTTGCCAAAACCAAACCTTTACTGACCGTAGTGCTGCTTCAACTTAAAAAAAAATCTAATATTTGATTAATGCCAGCTGTTTGTGCGACATGTTATACTTAGACCTTTTGTATCATTGCACATGAATCATCAGCATTGGGTTGGATTCCAGCAATACAGTTACATTACACTATATTCATGACCCTAATAATGAAAGTTTTTTTTCTTCTTCTATTAGACATCCAGAATGACAAAAACAAAAGTTTACTTCTCCCCTTAAACCCACCAGCTCTCAAACGTTTGGCTGCAATATAATTTTGTAGACTTTAAAACCTGTAAACACCGGCATTTCCTGTTAATCAATGAAATTTTTATGTATTGCTTACTCTAAATGCTATGTGCAGTTTTAGCTTATTTTCTTCTGTTGATTTTTGGTTATGATGCACAGTGGATTCACGGTAACTACTGTATTAGACTATAATACTTTAATAAAATAAGATGGCTGTCCTCACAAGGGATTGGAACTTTTATCCAATGTTCGTAATAGTTCAAACCCTTTCTCGGTTTGATTGTGAAACTAAGTGTTGCACCATTTTGGTTTCCTCAGAAGCCACATTACGATTGGTTAAATCGCACCAGGCTCCACAATATGTCACCACCACTCTTACCTTAAAGCTAGATATATTAGCAAAGCACTCAAGATTACTAAAACTAAAATGAAAACTTCATTTTTATTTTTCAAATAAAAATATTAAAACCAAAACTATTTCAAAATATTGATAATAATATATAGGCTAAATAATGCTAACACTGGCACAGTGCATGGCTAACACTAACACTGCATGGCTGTAATGCAGTGATCTTTTTTAGTTTTTTTGGGTGCATTTAAAAAGGTTTGAGCCATGACCTGGCAGTAAGCGCAAATGCTCTGGCCCATCTACAGGCAATGTGGGTTTGACTTTAACTGTTGTCATAAACCACCTTCTCACTCCTTTGATCTCACAGAAAAATGTATTCGCTAAGATCAGCCTCATGCAGTCACTTTTATCCTCTGATACCATTAGAAACAGATTTAAAGAGCTGCCACATGACTTCAGAACTGCATTAATCAAAAGACTGTACTTTGGAAGTTTAAAGTTATGCAATAATAGAATTAAAAGATCATGTGTGATTTTAATCAGTGGTTTGCTAGTTCACGTCAAGTGTGAAAACTGTTATCCAAGGAGCTAAAATATTTTTTTTCATATTTCTCTTTGAATCTTCCCTGATCCGCTCCGTTAATCATTTTGGTAATGCATGTTACTGCAGTAAATATGATATACAGTGCCTTGCGAAAGTATTCACACCCCTTCACTTTTTTCACGTTTTATTTTGGGACCCTGGGACAGTTGGAATTTAGCTCAGGAGCATTCATATTGCTTGTAGGTGTTACTAAACTTTGAGTGAAGGTAACCTGTGGAAGATTGAATGGGTATGATTTGGAAAGGCACACACGTCTTAATAAAAGGTCTAACAGCTGATAATGCATATCAGAGCAAAAACCAAGCCCTAGGGTCAAAAGAACAGTCTGTAGAGCTCAGAAACGTCAGGTTTGCGTCAAGCCACACATCTGGTGAAGAGTTCAGAAAATTAAATTCTGCTTCATTGAAGGGTCACAGAAGCATTTAGTCTCTGTTACCCTTAATGGAAGGAGTTTGAAACAACCAGGATTCTTCTTAGAGCTGGCATCCTGGCCAAACTGAGCAATTGATGAAGGGCTTTGGTTAGAGTGGTGACCAAGGGACCTGATGGTCACTCTAGTTGAGCTCCATGACCATATGTGGAGATAGGAGAAATCTACAGAAGGACAAACATCACTGCAACACTCCACCGACCTGGGCTTTATAGCAGTGTGGCTAAACTCAATCCTCTCCTCAATGATAACTCATGAAAACAATTGGAATTTACAAAAAAAGCACCTAAAGGACCCTCAGACTCTGAGAAACAAGATTCTCTGATCTGAAGAACCTCAATTCTAAGCATTATGTTTGAAGGGAACCAGCTCTGCTCATCACCTGCAGAATACCATCCCAACAGTAAAGTGTGCTGGTAGCAGTCTCATGCTATGGGGCTGTTTTTCAGCGGCGGCAGGGACTGAAGGACTCATCAGAATAGAAGAAAAGCTCAATGCACCAAAATATTGATATAGTCTTAATGAAAACCCAGTCCAGAGCATTTAGAACCTCAGACTTGGCAGAATGTTTACCTTCCAACAGGACAATGACCTAAGCACACAGCAAGTGTGGCTTATACACAACGCTGTGAATGTCTTTGAGTGGCCCAGCCACAGCCTGGGCTTGAACCCAATCCAATATTTCAGTAGAAACCTGAAAATGTGCATCTGCCCCATCCAACCTGAAAGAGCTTGAGAGGTGAGGAGGAGATGAAAGCAAAGCTTGTCGCATCAAACAAAAAGATGTGAGGCTGTAAAGGTTCTTCAGCTAAATATGTAGTTAAGGGTATGAATGAATACTTATGCAACGTATTTATTTGAGTTTTTGTTTAATACATTTATGAAGTAGTGACAATTCTTTTTTGCTTTGTTAATATCATTAATGAGGCATGGAATAAGCTTTGCTCAAAATTTGTGGCAAAATTACAACTGAAACTGCTACTATGACTTTAAACTAAATATATATTTCATAAACATACTACAGATTTAAATATCAGCTCCTTACTCACAGACTGATTTGAACTTATGGAAGGTATTTGAGGCTGACACAAATGCGCCTAACAGTGGAAGCACATGACGATTTTGACAAGGGTATAAGATACAATAAATCCATTCATCACCTGTGACCTCACAGTACTTCATCTTAAACTATTTTCTTATTATTTTGTAAGTTGTCTTATTAGTATTATGGTTGTAGTATTAATTATTCTCTAATATATTAGTTAGTGGTGGGCCGTTATCGGCGTTAACGTGCTGCGTTAACGTGAGACTCTTATCGGCGATAAAAAAAATATCGCCGTTAATCTATTCTCAAAGTTGGGTTGGGAGCTGGGTCTATACTACAAGCTATGATGACTTTCACCCTGATATTTTAAGCGGATGTATACCTAGCCGAATTGCACTGTAGGGGGCGAGAAGCGAGTCTTGAACTAGAGGCTCGCAGTCCGTGATGGACAGATTGTTAACGGCTGGTCTATGTGGTAATACAATCGGGCAGGACATCCAAACGCTCACCTATCATTCATCAACCTCAAATATGGCTTTTCATCTGAAAGATGTATGTAGTAACAACTTTACATGGCAGCTCAATATGATGTTAACCTAGAGAAATGCGCTATTGAAGTGTTTGTGTGGAAGCGTTTGCTGCAGGACAGGCTCCGGTGCGCTCACTTGCTCTTACATCTCCGTCATTCTTGGTCATACAGATAAAAGTAGCCTAATACATCTTTCGAATCTGTAAAGACTCTACGTTTATTTGTGTGCACTCAGAATAACAACGAAGCGTTAAGCTTTTAAGCAAACAGGATGCGCTTTAGGTCTCATGTGAACTTGAGCGAGAAACTTGAAACTCGAATATATCTAAAAATACAGTACATAGAAAAATATATCTATAGAGTGAAATGTCAAAAAATTAAAAATTGAAGGCGTGTGTGTTAGCATGGATGATTTACTTGAAATTTAATCTGTGCAACACTGTGCATAATAAGATGGCTTTCAGTTCAATATAATAACAAAAACGACACATTTTGGGTTTTATTCAACTAATAAGGTGGGCACGCTGTGATCTGTATTATATTTTACTGTAATTGACAGTTATCAAAAAATAACAAAAACAACAACACGGGAGTGGGAGGGAATGGGAGTCATTCTTTCGGGAGTGGAGCAGGATTTTCCTCCAGTTTTTCGTGGGATTGGGATGGGAAGAGATTAAAGTTTGTGATGCATTTTGGAAACAGGAGATGAGCCCCTGGTCTAATGCGCCACCTGGCTTGAGAAACCCATTCTCAAAGACTTACTTTTAGTCATTATTTGGGTAGCACACATATTCTGAATGCCTTCGGCAGAATTCAAATGAGCCATTTTAATCTAGATTAATTCCAAAATTAATCTAGATTAATCTAGATTAAAAAAAATAATCTATGCCCACCTCTAATATTAGTATAATTTTGTATAATTGTTTTAATGTATTTTATGTAATTGTATATATTTTTATTAAGTAACAATAATAATACGTCACATTTTATTTTAAGGTATCATTGTTACATTGGAATTAGGCAAGGCAAGACAAGTTTATTTATATAGTACATTTCATACACAATGGTAATTCAAAGTGCTTTAAATAAAAGGAAGTAAAATAATCATAAAAAAATAATCACAACAATAAAACCAGAAATTTGAATACGTTTAATATGGTTTTGAAATTGTTTTAAAATAAATTTAGAACAGTTAGAAATAAAAATGATTTAATACATGTAATGAATACATACTATATGGTTAGGGTTAGGACGACGGTTTGGTTTAGAGTTAGTTGCATGCAATTATGCATAATTTATTCTTATTACAATAGTAAGTACATGTGACGTGTAACAAGGACAACTTAAAATAGTGTTACCTAATAATAATAATAATAATAATTATTATTATTATTGATTAAGTAATTATTTTTAACAGTAATTATTAGTAATTACTAACAGTTTTTTCTGTGTAGAATATTGGACTATTTGTACTGTTAACACTGAAAGCTTCACATGTGTCAGTTATAGTTCAAACTCAACATGTTAGGATGCCATCTACTGGTAATATGTGTCTGGTAGTGATTTTTGTGTTGTAATGCTGGCATGTGGCCACACCGATAATGTTTTGGCTGCTAAATCCCTGCACTACCATTTATCTCCAAAAGGTGGTCTACGTGGCTCACACTTGATTCTGCGCTTATCATTTTGTGGATGAAAATAAAATGAGGCCATGGTTGAAAACAAAACATGCTGCCTTTTGACACAGTTTTCCATTGTAAAGTTTGGTTGGGGTCAGACCCATGGCGAGAAAGCATACACATCCATTAACCCTGACAGATGGTCAGAATGATACGTCCCTTTTAGCTTGACCAAGACCAGTTGGACAAAGTTTACATTTCCTTGCTGTTTGACACAAACATTAAGAGTGATTAATGCTGAGTAACTCTGAGGCATCCTATCTGTTCATTAACCACTGCTGTTAGAAACTAGTCCAAATTCACCTTAGAATCCCCCCCCCCACACACACACACACACAAATCAATAGGGCATGACAGTACCATATATGGAGACCTTGAAACAGATGTGTAAGAGGTATCAACACAAGATTATCATATAAGAAGTATGGTTTTGTTACTTTATAACCCGGTCGTGTCCTTTTGATATGCTGCTTTATTTAGTGGTGACATCATTTATCATTATAATGGCATAAAATGTTACGGCATGTATTACCTTTTAAAGAATTTAACAGCAGATACAACAGTTGTATATTTCCCAATTGTTTGTGGGAGTTCTAAGAAGGTGCTGACATTGAGGCGTGTCTTTCCTTTCTAGGGATGGGAATCTTAAAGAACTTAATGATTCCGGTTCGATTCCTCTTTATGAGCCGGGTTCTTTAATGAATCCATTAATACGTGTTTTTTGTTTTTAAGAAATGCAATTACAATAATTAAACTTAAAACAGTGTGAAAGGGTGTCTTTTACATGTATTTCATACACACTTATAAAGCATATATTAATTATGCATGACCATATTTTAGATCCCTTAATCCTACCCAGACCTTTACTTATCAGCTTATGGCAAGCCGTTTTGACTTTTATTCATTTTCAGGATATGAATTCTTGATATCAACAATTCAATTGTCACTATTTAAATAGCTAATTCTTGATGTCAGGAATTGGATTTCTAATAACATTTTTGATATATGTAATTGTATTTTCACTATTTAAATGTCACCATAGGCTGCCATTCAAATGTAATTGTTGATATCAAGAATTAGCTTCATACTAGTTTACATATCAATTTTACATATCAGAAATACAATTCTTACTAGTAAAAATGAATTGTTGATATCAAGAATACATATCCTGTGAAGGAATAAAAGGCAAAATGGCTTTCCATAATCAACTACCTTATTAACTATTAATAAGCAGCAAAGTATGAGTTTTTCATAATTAATAGTTGGTTTATAGTGAGAATTGGACCTATAAAGTGTGAACAAATTGTCCTTAATTCAACATTGAACAATTCATGGAAAATAAAGCTATCAAGTTTTACATTTTATTTATACTATCTTTCTTACAAGTGTAAAACTATATTAAATGAACACAACCAGTTAGGTACAATTACCAACACATAACGCACTCGGTTACTATCGTAACCTCGGTTCCCTGAGATACGGAGCAGTACTGCGTCTTGTAAAAGGCATATGGGAAAATGCCTTTTTCTCCTGAACTGAAGTCTTATTTAATCACGCGGTGAAACTGCAGCGACTATTGGTTCGTGCAGGTGTGAAAAACGAACCAATGGGTCGGCAGCGGAGCTGCACGAACCTATGGCGACGATACGCGCCAATATTCCCGCCCGAAACGGGCGGGCATCTGGCTATATAAGCGGTCGTTTTCGCCATAGGATCCTCAGGTTTACCCGACTGAAGCGGACGACTGAGTCGCAGCAGCTACCTGGCACGGCAAAGTCGCAGTACTGGTTCCGTATCTCAGGAACCGAGGTTACGATAGTAACGAGCACGCGTTCATCGATACTCCACTCGTACTGCGCCTTGTAAAGACGCATATGGGAACTGAATTTAATCATGCCGTGCTAGGGTAGATGAGCGACTGTATATACTTCCATAAACATAAATGCCCATAGGGAAGTAAGTAGTATACTTCAGGCTAAAGCGAGCTAAACTCATAGAGGTCGTGCTCGGCCTGGATAATCGTTCCACTTCTGTATACTCAGTTAACCGGAGTATGCAGGGTGCCAATTAGAGAGCCTGAGCGCATTGCGGTCAAGAAATCTCTGACAGGATTGTTCCCACAGCGTATGTGTACAAGCTCATCTAAGCAGAGAGGACTCTGGCCTGTAAGGCCGGTATGTCCAGGTTATAAAACCTAGCAAATGTGGACGGAGTGGCCCAGCCAGCCGCCGTACAAATCTCTGTAATGGATACACCGCTAGACCACGCCCATGGCGAGGCGATGCCTCTAGTCGAATGGGCTCGTACTCAATGGGGCATTGCAGGCCCAAAGAAGAGTATGCCAGCATGACAGCATCCACTATCCACTTAGAGAGTCTCTGCTTCGTGACGGATGTCCTTTGGTGCGGTTACGAAGCTAACAAAGAGCTGTTCCGTATGCCTAAAAGGCGGGCAGCTCAAAGTAGATTCTCAGAGCTCTGACAGGGCATAACAAAGATAACTCCCGGTCCTCCTCAGGCGGAGGAAGCGCGGAGGCGTGATGACCTGAGCTCTGAGCAGGGTTGAAAGTACCTTAGGTACATAACCATGCCTTGGTTTCAGGGCGACCTTGGAGTCGTTAGGCCCAATTCCAGGCAGGCAGGGCTAGTAGAGGCGCCTGCAGGTCTCCAACTCGCTTAACCGGCGCTAGTGCTAGTAGCAGAGCAGTTTTCAGCGAAAGTGACCGGAGGTCCGTGAGACTATAGCGGCTCAAAGGAGGGCCTTTCAAGGCCCTCAGTACAGTGGGCAGATCCCATGTAGGGACAGTAAGGGGCCGAGGTGGATTCAACCTCCTGGCTCCCTTCAGAAAACGGACAACTGAGTTGTCTCTGCCTACCGACTGGCCCGCTATAGGGGCATGAAAGGCCGCTATAGTGCTGCTATGAACACCTTGAGTGTAGAGTGAGAACGTCCTTTATCTAGCAGTTCCTGCAGAAAGGACAGAACCACCGCTAACTCAGAGGTAGAGGGGTTTTCACCACGGTTGAGGCACCAAGTGGAGAAAACAGACCACTTAAGGGCATAGAGGCGTCTCGTGAGCGGGGCTCTAGCCTCAGAAATGGTGTTTAACACTCGCTCTGGGAAGCCAGTAGGCTCCCATTGAGCGGCCAAATGTAGAGAGCCCACAGCTCGGGTCGAGGTGCCATATTGTTCCGTTCGCCTGAGAGAGGAGATCCCGTCTCAGGGGCACGGGCCAGGGGCTGCTGTCAGTAGCTGAGTCAGCTCTGACAACCAAGGTTGGTTCCTCCACAAGGGGCCACCAATAGCACCTTGTGACCCTGTTCCTGATCGCCTGACGACCTGTGGAAGCAGGGCGATCGGGGAATGCATAAAGGAGGAGGTTGGGCCAATCGTGGGCCAACGCATCCCTGTCCTTGAATAATAAGTTGGGCAGTGAGAGTTGTCTTTGGAGGCGAAAGGTCTACTTCTGCCTTGCCAAAGGTCTTCAGATCTTCTGAACCACCTGCGGATGGAGCATCCACTCCTCTGAGGGACATTGCTCCGAGATAACATATCTGCTCCTTGGTTCAGTCTGCCCGGCAGGTGTGCTGCCCTCAGCGGCGCAGGTTGAGCTGAGCCCATTCCAGAAGGCGCTCTGCCAGAATAAAGAGGCGCTTGAGGAGACACCTCCTGGTGATTTATATAGGACACCACGGACATGTTGTCTGAGCGAATCAGCACATGGCGTCCTATTAGGTCCGGCAGGAAAAACTGGCAGGCTCGACAAACTGCTAGCATTTCAAGCAGTTGATGTGGAAGCCGCTCTCCGTCTTCGACCAATGGCGAAGGTCGGTTTGCCGCCGCTGGCGCCCTAACCTGTGTTGGGCGTCTGTCGTGACAACTTTCCTGGTGTGGACCAACCCCATGGCCACGCCCTTCTCCATCCACCGTGGGTTCTTCCAGGGGGTCAGGGCTGTTACACAGGCCTGATTCACCCTGATATGCAAGCGTCCGTGACGCCATGCATTGTGTGGAACCCGTGGTTTCAACCAGCGTTGAAGGGGGCGCATGCGGAGCAGGCCCAGCTGTAACACTGGCGATGCTGCGGCCATAAGGCCCAGCATTCTCTGAAACACTTTGAGTGGGCGGCGGTGTCGCTCTTGAAGGTGGCCGCGAGTTTCTGAATGGCCAGAGCGCGTTCTGGCGCTATCACCGCTCTCATGTGAGCTGAGTCCAGAACTGTACCCAGGAACGATATTCGTTGGCTGGGAGACAGTGCGCTTTTGGCGAAATTGACCCTGAGCCCCAGGCTCTAAGTGGCTGAGGATGAGGGTTCTGTGTGAAAGTAGTTCCACCTCTGACTGGGCCAGAATGAGCCAGTCGTCGAGGTAGTTGAGAATGCGGATTCCCATCTGTCTCAGAGGGGAAAGAGCCGCGTCCATGCACTTCGTAAAAGTACGGGGGGCCAGAGACAGCCCAAAGGGTAGGACCGTGTACTGGTAAGCCACTCCCTCGAAGGCGAATCTCAAGAATCGTCTGTGATGGGGGGCTATCTGGATGTGAAAGTATGCATCTTTCAGGTCCAGAGAACAGAACCAGTCCTCTGTGCAAATCTGCGAGAGGATCTGCTTCAGTGTGATCATCCTGAACGGCCGTCTCATGAGGGCGTGATTCAGGCATCTGAGATCGAGGATGGGCCGGAGGCCGCCATCCTTTTTGGGGACGAGGAAGTAACGGCTGTAAAAGCCTGACTCGCTCAAAGCTGGAGAAACCATTTCTATGGCTCCTTTTTCCAGCAGCGTCATCACCTCTGAGCGCAGAACGCAGCGTTCTCGCCTGCACCGAGGTGGAGACCACGCCCGCTGAAGCGCCGGGGTCTTCGGCGGTGGAGTGAATAACCTCGTTTATTATCCCCATAACCCACTCTGACACTCCGGGCATGGCCTGCCAGGCGTGGCGTGTCAAGCGCAGTAGGCTTCTCTGGATCAGCGTGGGCGTGGGAAGTCGTAGAAAAATCTGAGGATCCTATGGCGAAGCGACCGCTTATATAGCCAGATGCCCGCCCGTTTCGGCGGGAATATTGGCGTATCGTCGCCATAGGTTCGTCAGCTCCGCTGCCGACCCATTGGTTCGTTTTCTACACCTGCACGAACCAATAGTCGTGCAGTTTCACTGCGTGATTAAATAAGACTTCAGTTCAGGAGAAAAAAGGCATTTTCCCATATGCGTCTTTACAAGACGCAGTACGAGTGGAGTATCGATAGGGAACATTAATTTGTTTGCTAATCAGGCAATGTTGAACCGAATGTATGGTATGTTTTGATTCATCAAAGTGATTGGAATCAAAACTGCACTGGTTGTGCTGTAGGTTTTTGATTCACTAAAAACAAGGGGCTCATAAGTCAAGAGTCAAGAGAGATAAGATGTTTATCTTTAATACTGTTTACATTTTTTTTAAGGTTATCAACACAATTTTTGCCAGGACCTTTCAGTATTTAAATATAGAATAAATATAGACATTTATATATAGTATAGTATATAATATAGTATTTAAATGTATGCATTTGCCAGATGCTTTTTATTTCTAAAACCACAAACAAAGCATTCAGTTCATATTTTGCCAGTATGTGTTTCCTCAGAAAATCAAACACACAGCTACCTAATTTGGACATAACTTCCGCTTCAGCATAGAAGTTTGCCTAAATTACCATCCTGTTGGGAAGGCAGCGAGAGCATGGGTTCTCCCTGAGAGTAAAGATGGGCAAGATTCAAGGAAAAGGCTCCCATAAGGCAACTGAATGAATGGAAGTCATTGATCCAGCAAGGTGTCTCGTGCTGTAAACTGAGAAAGTGTTCATTGCAGTGATCAGTCTCAGGTGGTTGAGACACTGTTTGATGAGGAAACAAAGTCCAAGGGGAAGTTCACTGTCAGGGCGAACAAAGCAGAGATTATGAGAAGTTTGGGACGCTTCCTCAAAGACCTGAGGTTGGCTTTTGGGGACTTGTGAAGGGAGTTTTGTGAGAGAGGCTCTGTGGGAGAAGCTCATTCTCAGGGTGGCCGTAGGGCCCCAAAGTGTTTTGTCTCACATTTCTTGTTTAAGGAGAATGAAGTGTGCAGGTGGCATGAGGCTATACAAGTGCTCTCTATATTCAGACAACCAACTCACTTTCTCTTCTAGCTTTTTGAGCCCAATAGCCCCAACGGGACTTAATGTTAGAAATGATCAACCAGGAACAAGGATGAAAAGATAGCCTGTTATTCACTTGAATAGCATTCTTTTCCCCTGGGAGTGCCATGTTTTATATATATACATATATACATATACATATACATATACATATATATATATATATATATTGGACAGACACAATGTCTGAAGAAGATTATCGCTTCTAAAGGTCTCAACTTTTTTTTTTGTCCCATATTTGGTAGCCCTGTCCTCTCTGATGATCTCATTGGTGCACAATACTCCTCCACAGAGTTGCATATTAAACATCAAATATGCCCTGTTTCACCAAGTGTGTCACGTCATGTTCAGTGGCAAGAAAAATCTTTCTTTTAAATTGTATTCACAGGCTGTATGCAAAAACAAACATACAATGTGAACAAGTTTCGAATTAATGAATTATGATTTGGTTCTTTTTAGTGAATTGGACACAAAGTGTAGTCAGATTCCTGATCAAATTCCTGACTGATTCCAGAAAAGAGCAGTTACTGAATCAACATCTGACTTGCACACAAAATGAAAGACTTTTATTTTGATGAAGACATTGACAAATAAAAACATCTAGTTCAGTAAGTGTTTAGGGAAACTCCTTTAATTCACTAGTTAAAAGACGTTGTGGGGCTTTTTATCCCTCTTCACTGTGTGTAAAGGTGCTTTCTCTGAAGTCTTTCTTGTGTTTTTTCTCCCAGTCACATGCTCTATGTGCATTTGTCCTTGACTTACTCTACTCACCTGTAACCAAAGTGTGTTTTGGGTCACTTTCTTGCTCCTTTATCGGGCACAACATTGTAGTAACCTTCTGATGCAATAGAAGCATATGACATCAGATCAGAAGGGTTCATGTTCAAATCACGTTGTGGTCAAATTGTATTATTTATTTATTTACTTACAGCTATTTATTTATTTTATTTTAAATACATTTTTAAGAATCAAAACACAGATAATCTGACATTACCTTTTGCCGGTCAGGTCAAGTTCATTGTGGACTAAACAGTGTGCATCTGGAACAGTTTGTGTCATGATGTTCTGAGCTTCTGTGTGCTTTAAAATACCTTCCAGGAAATGCTTATGATTTTGTGACTATGAGCCACTGTCTTTAATTGCACAAATATCATACACGGATTGTGGTTAGATATATTTAGAAATAATGAAAAATGTGCACATTTTGAAATGTTGAAAATACATTTGCATCATCCAGCGTATTCTTTCTGCAAGATCACTTCTTTACTAGTGCTAAGCTTGTGGTTAATGAGGCAAGCATCACTAATAGTATTACTTTTTATTTTTACAAGCAAAAATAATGTACAATTCCGTAAGATCTGGAATTTTGCGCGTGTGGGCAAAATATGTCCCCCCGCAGATTTCGACATCAGGTTTAGTGTGTCCTGTACATTTGTGCCCACAAAGTTTCACAGTAATTTCACTCAGTGGTGCACTTAGTGGTGCACTTAGTGGTAATGTATTAAACAAACTCTGCAATTGCTTTCCAGCCTCCCTGTAACCCCCCCCAAAAAAAACGTGTAATTGAACTTAAAAAACGGGTCATTTAACTTTGTTTTGCAATTGTAGCTTTATTTCAAGTAATTGCAAATTTATATCTCCAAATTGCGACTTAATACCTCGCCTGGGTCCCTAAATAAAAACAGAACACCCTTTAAACCCCATAGCAACATGCTAAAAAGCACCTAGAACATCTTAGAAACTGCATAGCAACACTTTAGTATTGCGTGTTTTGCATATGCAAACACCACTCACTTTTTTTTATGGAAATTTGAATATCTAGTTTATTCTTCAGTATTTCTGTGGGTGGGGTTGTTAATATGTGTACTTTGCAATGCTTTGTGTATGTGTGTGTGTGTGTGTTGAACAATAGTCTTTATGAGATCCTGTCACGCAGTGGTTTTTCCCCATATTATGAGTGGCTGTATGCCCAAACCTGACACAATCTCCTGTCGGATTTATTCCATGAAAACCCTTGATGCTGTGGAGCCGGTTGACCAATATATCATATGGGTGTTATCATGTGCTGATGAGTTCATGGAAAGAATCTTTGATCCCATGATGACACTTCAGTTCATGTGACATGCAGAAACTCTGGAGGCGTTCATGTGTGGAATTCCTTCCAGTTTGTGAAGGGAGGCTAGATTGACAGTTTTTTTTTTTAACCAAAGCATGCATTGTTTGCTGAATAAGAGTCATTTGAGACATACAGATTTTGTATTTCTAATACATTATCATTAGATTGCTGTACAATGGTGAATGTACCCATTGCTATAAGTTCAAGTATACTTCAGTGAATATGAATGGTTTATGCAAATACTTGTAAATCCAAATCGTTTCTTGCACGTCAGATTCTTTTGGTTTGTTTGTTTCTCATTCTCAAGTCTCATTCTCAAGGTTCTCAAGTCATAGCTTGTTTGGTTTGTTCCTAATCTGCTTGATCTTGCTTCAGTACATTGATGTTCCTCTTCATTGCCATGTGTTCTCTTGTTCTTCATGATAATATGTATAATTTCATACACAACCCTGTCCTGCAAACGACACCTCAGCCATCTGCAGAGTCACGAGAACACTGTTGTGACTGGAGCATTATTTATTAATGGTGCTTGATGGGATTGGAGCACACCACAACCCAAAATGTTAAACTTTTTGTAACTCATTCAGCACAATAATGCTTCAGATGATGATAATGCTTCAGATGTGCAGAAAATCCCATATGCTTGCACTGAAGGAGAGACCAGAGAAGGACTCCAGACTGTAATTAAAATGATCTCCAAATGCATGCAATAGTAATTTAAACCAATCCTGTTTAAATTCAATTGGTAGATGAGAAAAATGTGTGTGCATTCACATGTAGTTTACTCTGATATCATCTTTTGAGGTAGTGTTAATTGTCTTTAAAGTGTACTCTCTTTTTTTTCTGCATGCTTCATTGAAAACAGCACAAGCCATAATGTCCAATTTGCGAATTAATTACACTTACGAACCAGTTCCTTTTGAATAAGTCTGTCAAAATGAACTAGAAACTCTTGTTTATTAATTAAAGATACATTCACATCTGAGATTTGTTGTAACAAATGTATTTCACAAAAAGTGTAATTGATAATTGTTTAGCAAAGTGAAGCCCAATTGTAATGTTGAATCAGTAGTAAGACAAACTCGTGTGGGAGTAAACTGGCATTTGGGTGACCTTTTGGAACCATAATGAACACAATTTCATGGGTTTTTGTTAGTTTCTTTTCAAAGCGGCGTAAATAAAAATGTTTTTTTTTAAGTGAATTTTCTGTAATTTGTTCACTTAAAAAGTTGGCTGGAGTTGTTTGTAGGAGCCATTGACTGTCTAGTAATTTTTGTTAGAGTGGAATCCTCAAATAGAATAATATATAATGAACAGAATATCCTAAAATCTTGGGAGGGGCAAACAACTACTTTGCTACCACCACCAATACTCTGTCAACCCCTAGGAAACCATTGCAACTGCATACAGTAGCAACTCCCCACAAAATAACTTTGTAACTGCAAAGTAACAGACTGGCAACTAATTACAAGGGCCTGCCCAACATGGTGGTCCAAAAATATAAGCATCTATTTGCAGCTTGTAGCAATTAATGAATCTATGCCCTCTTGTTATTTTAACCATCTCTTAAACTGTCATTTAGTTATTTTCATTATTGGGACATGTCATCCAAAACTTACAATTCTTGCATTATTTACTCACCTTCATGTTTTTACAAATCGGTATGACTTTATTTCTCATGTGAAACCCAACAAAACTGAAAAAAAGAAACATCACACACAATTCAAAATATCTTATTTTGTGTTCAACAGAAGACAGAAAGTCATACAGGTTTGGAAAGACACGAAGGTGTGTACATTAACCTTTTTTTGGGTGATCTTTTTAAGGATAATTTATTTTACATAAACTCATAGCAAGTTATCTTTCTTTCATTCTACATTTGCTTGTTTTCTTGTCTCGCTTTTCCCATAGTCCAGCCCCTCGGCACAAAGACCCTCCCTGTAAAAGCCCAAACCCAGTCATTGCTGTGTGACATTACTGTGTTTTCACTGTTATTGAGCCATCCAGCATATTAACTAGGAGGAGCCTAGCGCAGACCTTTGGCCTTGGATAGCGATATATAATCTGATGTACTCATACACAGTGGAGCTGCTAGTGACTGGAACTTCATAAAGACTGCTTTGTTTTAGAGTTGTAGCCTAAACGCAGAGCTTTGCTGGGGTGAGTTTGTTGTTCGAAGTTGAATAGTTGTGCATTTCTCAGCTGCTGAGATGAATGGAGGCATTAAGAGGAGGGTGGCAGGCAGAGAACACAATGGATTGGAGTTTTATTGCACCTCTGTTGCACCAGCATATCTGGCATCTTGCCCATATATATACGCACAACCTCCCGTTCACAGCTGCAATCCTCTCTCACTTACTTTTTCCCCCTCTGTAGGCTAATTCTCCCTTAAACCACAACAAAGAACAAAAATACAATTATTTTGCTTTAGACTGTTCCCAGCCCTAGAATATTTCCAGGGTTTTCCTGACTTTGAGATCTACCTTTTGCGCTGGTTCATCCCCTAACAATGAAGTTATTTATTTTCCAGGGGGTGAAACCTCGACACAAAGCTCTTGGTTATCAGGCCGCACGCATGAGACATTATCTGAGAGAACTGGTGTTTGTTTAGGCCCCAGGCGTTGACTGATAATGGCCATTATTGTAGCCCTGGCCCTGTGTTGTTCAGTGTGGATTTGCTCGTTTTTTTGTGGACTTGTTCACATATTCCCATCTGCTGGGAGTCACTGCACAGTGGCTATTTTTAACTTGGCCATTAATACTGCATGATGCTTGGCCAAGTGCATGATATCACCTTTATACTTCACACTGTTGGTTGCAAATCAGATTACAGTTGTTAAATACTAAAGCAAACTTGCCTCATTGTGCTGCTTTTAATGTTTTAAGAGTTTCATAAAACTGGCTAAAATGGCTTTTTTTTTTACAATACATTGGTATCATATCAACATTATGAATTTATTGGTTTGTCAATATGGGATATTTAATTGCTAATTAAAAAATATGATTTAATATTTGAATATAATAATTCGCCAGTATCATAAATATCAATTGTAAAGACAGTTCCTTTTGATGTCTAAATTCACTTGTAGCATTTAAAATGACAGATTCAATTCAAAAGTATTTTTTTTTAAAGAAATTAATACTTCTTTTGAGAAGGGACTCATTAAATGTAGCAAAACTGACTGTAAAATCATATAAAGATTTCTATTCCAATTTTTTTTTTCTTTTCTACTTTCTATTCATCAAATAATTCTGAAAAATGTTGTGGTTTCCTCTAAAATATACAAATATCAAATAAATACAGCTTTGCTGAGTGTGAGACTTCTTTCAAAAACATTTAACAAATCTTACTGACCCAAACTTGGTAATATATTTAGACAAAATAGTACAGATTCTTAAGTCATTTATCAATTATTGGCCATAACTTAAAAATAATTCAGCTTATTATTGGGCAGAATTTTACTCTGTGTATCCATATCTTAAATAAAGGGAGGATTGCATAGAACATCAATGTTTTATCTAACCGCACAAGACCGTGTCATTCTGGACATACTGAATTCTGCTGTACTGCATGTTTATTAGATATGAGCGCACGTTCATTTTGTGGAGTAGTTTTGATGGCTCTTGATGCATCCTTTTCATGATAAAAATGTCTTGGCTGATGCTTTCCATAGAATAACTGTTGAGCAATACACCTGTTTGTCAGAGAGCTGCATGCACTGTAAAATGTGAAGTGGTTTTGAGAGCTGTTTCTATATAACTGGACCCTGGGGGTTAACGGACCACTTTCTGTAGAAAAACATTTCTGACCTAATAAAATTTCCATAAATTTGTTAAAAAACCCTGGAGAAAGAAAGCTGGTTATCAGATATTAGACCAGTTACGCCTCTGAACCTGTCAGCCATTCATTCATGAAATGATCATTTCATAGTGTGATCATCAGAATGGGAGTTCAAACAGCTAATAAAAATATCACAATAATCCATAAGTGCACACACTTTAGTCCACCGATTGTCTTGTGAAGCAAAAAGCGGCATGTTTGTAAATCCATCAAATCCATCAAGGTGATTTTAAAATCCATCCCTTGTTGTGCTCTCATATCAAAATCCACCAGAATATTTGTTGAGAACTGTTTTGAACTTTTTTTTGCTTGTAAATTTTGCTTGATATGTGCATATTTCTCTCCTCAGTGAGACAAGATGACTTTTTCACTGGAGAAAGCATGGATAGAGGACTCGTTTGAAGTTAAAAACATCTTAATGATGTATTTGTTTCTTACAAGCAAGCAGCTTTTTGCTTCACAGGACATTAGTTGATGGACTGGAGTCCTTTGGGTTACTTGTGGATTATTGTGATGTTTTTATCAGTTGTTTAAATTCTCGTGCTGACGGCACGCATTCACTGCAGAGGATCCGTTTGTGCGTGATGTAATGCTACATTTCTCCAAAACTGTTCCGATGAAGAAAAAACTCATTTACTTATTAGGCCTGAGAGTTAATACATTGTCAGAAAATGTTTGGGTGAACTATTCCTCTAATGCATCATATAACCTCAGTTGAAAAGCACGGTCCTAAGTAAATCTCATTACTATTATTGACTTTCTTACAATTTTTGCATATTGAACTCTTTTATCCCCAACACCTTTTAATGCTTAAAATCTGAGCTTACCTAACACTTTAACACTATTGATTTGCTGCCTTCTGGTGATGCAAGTTCAAATGTGCTGAGCAGTCTCAGTAGTTCATGCTGAGTGAGAATGAGTTGCATTACTACATTACCAGCCGTGTGCTGGTGTCAGGGTGTGCTGGTGTCACTGTGAGCTCATGTGACTAGGCGAACTGGGCAGGAACTGATAACATCTGCTGAATGAACATGTCTAGGGGCAGCAGTTGGTGACTTCACGGCTAATAGGGTAACACTGAGACAGGGACATGTTTTGTGTAGGTCCCCTACACACATCTACATGCGTATGCAGAACATAAAGTCATCATCACATTTTCTTTGATTGAGGCACAGACTCTTAACTCTTATCTTTAAAGACTGTCTTCCTATCTTTAAAAAAATCGGACATGGTCATAAGTAGTGTGTACTGTAAATGATGGCATCCAGTGTGCTTTGTATGTAAAAGATCATGCAGCCTTGGTGAAAATAAGAGACTTCTTTCAAAAATATTGTCGTCTCACTGACCTTAAACTTTTGAACCGTGTACATTCATAGAATGTTCAGCTTTCAAATTCTAATATCACTGTAATATTTGCAGGTTAAATTGCGATTGCACTTCTTTCTTACATCCTTTATTCTTTGAATAGCTATAATAACATGACATTTGTAGTGCAGACTGTCGGTCGACTGGCATCTGGATATTATGGAAGGACATTTGTGATTTATGTAACCTTTCCCCATAGAGAGCATTATAACACTGTCCTGGTTTTGAAATTGCCACTGCCAAACTTCCTTAAGCCAGGTAAAGTAGGACATGTCCCATGTGAAAAAATGTTTTGTAAACTAAAACACCACCTGAGGATGCAATGCTGCAATATTTCCTCTTCCTTTTCCCATAAGTCATTAAAATCAACTTTTTGTCTCTTGTTACAGTATTTTTGAGTCACAATAGATGGTGTTTACTACCTCATTGTGGTATGAGGTATTCCAGTTCAGAGAATGCAGGAACATGGAAATGGATAATACATTACAGAAACTTTTGAATTTATGTATAATTACGTTGGTTTGGGTTCACCTGACCCTGATTAGAGATATTTTTCTTATGAAATAGGACTAAACATTTTGACCATCATGACCCATTCCTGCTTTGAACGGAGATCTTTTCATTTACCTTATCCTGTTAGACTGGCTTATTAAACCAAACAACAATCTAAAAGTAGATTTAGGGCTTCAGATTTGTATTAGAAGCATAAAATGCATATCAAATGTAAGCAAGACATGGCTGATGCATATTAAACAGTACTGTCATATCATATTTATAATAATGAATCCAATTGTGGATACTAGTAGCCAAGCTTAAGACACAGTACAAGCTTCACAGTACTTAATTTTCAGCATTACTTCAGTTCCCGAGAAGGTTTCGGCATTTTATCTGTGGAGAATTAAGAATAATTTGAGTGTATGTCAGTAACTATTGTACATAACCTTCCAGTTTGTGTGAGTAAGGATATCAGGGGTGTGGGACTGTAGAGGCCAGTACATTCAACTTGAATTCTGAAAATGTTGGGACATTATTAATTTTTTTGAATACAATGAAAACTAAAAGATTTTCAAATCACACGAGCCAATATTTTATTCACATTAGAACATAGAGAACATAACAAATGTTTAAACGGAGACATTTTACAGATATCCACTAAATGAGCTCATTTCAAATTTGATGTCTGCTACAGGTCTAAAAAAGTTGGAACGGGGCAATAAAGGGCTGAAAAAGTAAGAACTTTTGAAAAGATTCAGTTGGGAGAACATCTAGCAAATAAATAAGTTAACTGACATCAGGTCTGTAACATGATTAGCTATAAAAAGGATGTCTTAGAGAGGCAGAGTCTCTCAGAAGTAAAGATGGGCAGAGGCTCTTCAATCTGTGTGCATAAAAAGGTTGTGGAATATTAAAAAAACAACGTTCCTCAACAACAACTTGCAAAAACTTTGCAGATCTCATCATCTACAGTGCATAACATGATCAAAACATTCAGAGAAACCGGGGAAATCTCTGTGCGTAAGGGACAAGGCTGAAGACCTTTGTTGGATTCCCGTGGTCTTCGGCCTCTCAGATGACACTGCATCACTCAGTGGCATGATTCTGTTATTGACATTACTAAATGGGCCCAGGAATACTTCCAGAAAATAAGTGCATACGGTATGGGCAGCTTGCATTTTTTGGAAGGCACTATGAATGCTGAAAGGTTTATAAAGGTTTTAGAGCAACATATGCTCCCCTCAAGATGAAGTCCATTTCAGGGAAGGCCTTGTGTATTTCAGCAAGACAATGCAAAACCACATACTACAGCTATTACAACAGCATGGCTTCATAGTAGAAGAGTCTGGGTGCTGAACTGGCCTGCCTGCAGTCCTGATCTTTCACCTATAGAGAACATTTGGCACATAATTAAACTAAAAATACGCCAAAGAGATGACCACAAACTCTTCAGTAGCTGGAAATCAGGTAAGAATGGGACCAAATTCCAACACCAAAACTCCAGAAACTCATGACCTCGATGCCCAGATGTCTTCAAATTGTTTTGAAAAGAAGAGGAGATGCTACACCATGGTAAACTTGCCCCCGTCCCAACTATTTTGAGACCTGTAGCAGGCATCAAATTTGAAATGTGCTCATTTTGGGCATACATTTTTTTTATATACTTTTAAAATATTTGTTATGTTATCCATGTTCTATTGTGAAGAAAATGTTGGCTCATGTGATTTGAAATTCTTTTCATTTTCATTTTATTCAGATTTCAAAAACATCCCAACATTTCCAGAGTTCGGGTTATATTATGAATAGTAAACATCCCTTTTAACTGATAACATCCCAATCAGATGCTCTCTTATTGAGTATACCTTTGTCTTGTGCGTTAATTACAGTATGTTTTTATTGTGAAAACAATAAGAAAACTGGTGATATACAGGTGATGCTATGTTGTTGTAATGTGATTGTTTTATGATGTCTGTAGGTTTATAACGGTTTTATGTGTTTTTTTGTTTTTGCAGTTATATGGTTTCAAAAATGTCCTCTAAAACGGTGGGCTCAAACAACCTGGCACATGCTAGGAGGATGGTACAGCAACTGAGGGTCGAGGCCAGTATTGAGAGGATAAAGGTACATTTTCTTTTCCTTCATCTTTAAAAGAACTTTCTTTTTTTCCTCTTTAAATGTGATTGTGTATTTTATATTTATAACAAAATAAATAGATAATTATACCTCTCAATCAAAAACGACTATCCTATTAAATATATTATGCTATATTATCACCAAATTACGGATTCAATGGTTTTGGAAACTGATGTTGTGGTAGTGATGTGAAGGCTACATCATTTTGGGGAAAAATGGTAATGTTGATGCTACCCTCCAAATGTCTGGGGTCAGTAGGATTTTTAAAAAATACATTATTATTATTATTTGTATATATACATTAAATTGATCAAAATGACATTCACAATGTGAAAATATTTCAGTTTTAAATAAATGTTGTTCTTTTGAAATTTCTATTTATCAAATTATATTTATTCTTAAAAAATGTATCACGATTTCCATAAAAATATTGAGCAGCACAACGGTTTATTCTTTAATAAGTTTGATCACTGGTAATTCTGATAGTTCTGTAATGATTTCCTCACCTTAAAGGTGTTCCAAACCTGTGTGAATTTCTTTCTTCTGCTGAATGCAAAACAAGGTAATTTTGAGAATTTGGGTAACCAAAGTTTCTGGTCCCATTGACTTGGGACCAGCAACATGGTCATGGGGACAAGTCATGGGGACCAGCAACTCTTCAAGAACTCTTCTTTTATGTTCAGTAGAAGAAAGAAACAATTCGAAAAAACCTGAGGCGAGTAAATGATTAGGTTTACAGCATTTACGAATGATTTCTGAAGCATCATAATGGCTGCTGAAAATTCAGTTTTGTCATCACAGCAATAAGTTTACATTTTAAAATATATATTTAAATATTCTGTTTACTTTAAATTGTAATATTTCCTAATATTACTGGTTTACTGTATTTTTTTTATCAAATAAATGCAGCCCTCAGTGAGCTCAAAAGACTTCTTTCGAAAAGGTTAAAAAGACTTTGACCCCAAACTTTTGAACAGTGTATTGTTGTTTTGAAATAAAAAGAAACCAAAAATAAAATAAACTTTCTGATTGAATAACCCATGCATTAAAGGGTTAAACAAGTCAAACAAAAACATGCAAGAACATTTTTCACATTCTGGCTTGTCTCATCCAGATATCCAAGGCCTCAGCTGACCTCATGCGTTACTGTGGAGAAAACGCCAAATACGACCCCCTGCTCATGGGCATCCCTGCCTCAGAAAACCCCTTCAAGGACAAAAAGCCCTGCACTATATTGTAGTGTAACAAGCATCAATCTTATTTAATTACTTTTACTCAACTTTGCCTTAAGTCCAGCTCTAGCTCCTTAGAATAACTTTGTGCCATGTCTTAACTTTATTTAGCTCATACAGTATTTATTACTGTAAATAAACTCCAATCAGTACTAATTAATTGCCATTTTGGTAATAATTAGAATTGAATCTTATCTTTACCAGCATCACTTGTCTTCTGTTTGGTTGTTTGGGCCAAACTGATATCATTCCATGAAATTATCCTATAAATCAAGCCGTTTAGATGTTTTAAAGCGGCCTTAAGTTCCTCTTTCCACCGAATGGTGACTTTAGTTACACTTTGTGTTTGAAATAGGGAAGTAGCACATCACATTATGATATAAGGAGCTTGCAACTACATTAACTGATAAAATCTCACTTAACGTTTGTTATATATTCCTCTAGCAGTACATATGAATAATGTTATAGCAAAGGGACTGACTGAAATAAATGGAATTGAAAGATCCATGTTTTGATTTGGATTATGAATCTAATGTGACTTCTGCAATCATCACTGTTTAAGTGCATGCTGGGTAAATACAACAATATAGTTAATTTCACATCACACACATATTTGTTTTCAATTGAAGGCAGCAAAACCATTAGAGACAAGTTTCTAGTGTGGTTTATAGGAAAAGAGAACTGATTACCCTGCACTTTCAAACCCTTGTGCCTTAGATTGTTCTAAGCAGTCCTCACTTATTACAGACATATACAAATGAAAAGATGACATGTTTTACCTGTTGACACTGAGTAACTTTTCTGTTCTGTTTAGATTTAAAGTGCCCTTTCCTTCAGATTTAAATGTCTTTTTCCAGTGCCTAGGACATTTGTAAAACAAAGACCACTGTTGTTTGATCTTGTCTATGAATTGAATGAATTTTTCCCAAAAAGGGCAGTTGTGAAACATTCGGTGTGATGGGTCAAGCATCCATACATTGATCTGTATTATTGTGGAGATATCAGAGAAGTTATGCACTATTTGATATTCACAACCAAATCCCTGTGACCTCAGTCTCTCTGTGAAGAAACAAGTTTCATTTTGTTCTTTTTGGTGTTTGTTTCTATTCTAATTTCTGTATTTTTGCAAGCCTTCATAACGTGCTATAATGTACTGTACCTTGAAAGAAAGATTTTATTAAAATTGTGAAATAGTAATACTAAATGAATAGCATATGTATGTGTTCTTGCGAAATCTACGGTCAAACTGTTTGTACTATATTAGTGTATCTCATGAAAATGTGTTCTATGTAAAAGCTGAATTTTTCATTTTATGTAAAAGTGCAACGTGATATCTGCAATATCCCACTATTTTAAATTTTGAAAGAAGTTTATGCTCACCAAGGTTGTATTTATTTTAAAAAAATGTCTTTACTGTCATTTATGATCAATTTAATGCATCCTTGCTGAATAAAAAAAAAAATGTAGTTATACATTTTATACACAATAATAGCAACAGCTTCTGAAATATATATATATATATATATATATATATATATATATATAAAAGAGTATACTATACTCTGGTTGAATTGCTTAAAATTCTTCTAAGCCATTAAAGATGTGACAAACGTTTGTTATTACAGGATAGTTAATGTGGCATTCTAGCTGTGTTACTCTGAGCTCTAGGAGTGGTGCAATGTGATGCAAGTTATGACAAACCCGCAGTTATATCACCTGGTTGTACCAGCTGTCTAAAAATAATCGTTTTAAAGACGTCAGAGAACGGCCTACGCAGTTAACACTAGACTAGCTGACTTTTGATCAGGATTACATATGGTTCATTTACACAAACAGCTAAACAAAATTTTAAGTAACCCTTAACTGCCAGGTTTTGCATTAAACTTGTCTTTGAGAGTTGCTATTTTTTCCTGACCAAGTATTTTTGTTTTCTTGTTCACGTCACTGGGCATCAGCCTAATATTTAAACCTTGCTTCATCACCTTTGCATAAGGAAGTGGTGGGTTACACAACAGATTTACTTTCTGGAAGCCTGACCCAATATGTGCCAGTCATGTGATCACAGCCACACTTTCTGAATACTTCCAAATATGTCTCTAGACACTTCCGTTCTCCATCTGGAGTTGCATAATGTTACATTCTTGCTACGCATCGACTTTTAACCTACAGAGTAGTATCAGTTTGACAAACACAGCACAATTAAGAACAACTTGATTTACGACAGCAAGCTTGACATTGACGCACGCAAGCAAGCGTACAGTAAACTGAACCTGAGCAATTGATTTCAGCTGAAAAGGAATCTGATGAATAGGTGCAATGGTCACGCTATCTAAAGCAGGACAAAAGAAAGGCTCGGGTGGCTTTTGTTGGTCTGCAATAGGGGGTCACGAAGGCCACTGAGTCCAGCGTGACCCTGCTGATCTGAGAGGTGTATGGTGTTGTCAGGTCAATTCTACTAGTGCACTCTGCTTTTCCAGAAACCTCTAACAGTAACACGCATGACTACCATGATGTGTTCAAAAATACTTTATTACAACACAAAATTTATTTTGCATTTGAATATAATAGTATATAGTATAAATAGTATAAAAGTTTTTACATAAATACTTTTTAAATTAATATTAATAATTTAAAGACCACTGAAGAACAATTAACTTATGTAAAAAAAACTGTTCTTACAGGATACTGTGAATGCAGTTTTCATCTTAGTGGTTTAGAAGCAAGTCCCTTTAAAATAATTGATTTTCCAAAATTAATGAGTACTAACAGCATACTATTAAAAATGATGGGAAAAATACAAATAGGGCAGCCTCTTTGAAAAATATCATCTCTGATATTGTGTTGCCTGAGAAATATTTCATCCTGTAATTAACTGAAGTGCTTTATGACTCCCCACTAATAACCTATCTCACAAGACACTCAGGTGCTCACTTCCATTCACAATTAGCTTCCTGTGACGTCCTCAAAAAGTCCCACAAACAAAGCCAAAAACTGCTGAATCATCTCCGATTGCAAAAGGTTGTTCCTCCTCCAGGTCATTCTGTAGGTTAGTCCCTAGTTCCACCAGTCTGGACTATCAGTCCTTTTTGTGACCACCTTTTTTCGCTTTTATCATTTTTACTAGATATTTTGATCCATGTTTTCCCCTTGTTTTTGCTGTCCTCATCGTTCTGGAAGGTTAATAATGGGCACCCATTGATCCATACAGCGACTCTCTCTGCAGAAGCGGTTCACTTTTCCCAAAGCTGGGTTCTTCCATGTGGATGCATGTGGAACCTGTGAACATCAGAAGAAGAGATGGGATTACATTCTGTTTGTGTTTGCTACCGAGTGTCCTTCTAAACATTAAGCATAGTCCTTTACAGTCGACCTTGTCTTTGGATTGCACGCTTATGATTACAAATACTTTTGGGAATTCTGAATACATCAACAAAAACCATAAATTCATTATTTCATGGGATTTCTAAATTGACAGGACATGTCCAGGAAAAGAGGACCTATGGTCATTCTACGTGAGTAGGAATAAAAGTGAAGTCAAACTGCTGTAGAGAACCATGAATTTAAATGTCCGAAGGGATATTGAGAGTATGCAGATCTTCCTAAATGTATCCTATGGGGTATATCAAATATTTTGAAAGAATATTAGAATGATGAATACTGAGACACCTGTTCATTTGATTCCAAAAATGATTGCAAAGGAGCCTGGAACATCAAGTGAAGAAACTCCTATTTGCATAAGAATGAGTACAGAGCAGGGTGTGCATGTGGGTATCACGCACTGGCAGTTACACCTGGACATGTCCTGACAAGTTACTAAAAGTGGCTCACGTGCATGTTACTAGCCTATTTGGCTTTTGCTTCCTATTTAGATTCCAATGACAGATGCTATTATTGTTGACACTTACCGTGACCAGAATGCAGTGCAGATCCATCTGATCGCTGCCTTGCACGCCGGCGCCACCGAGGATGTGCGCGAGGCGACGTGTTGTTCACGCGCAGAATGTTGACATCATTCTCGCAGCAGAAAGCCTGAATGAGTGAAGTGAATCTGAAGCGCCACATCCTTCACATCATCATCGTCTGTGGCCAGGATGCACAGCACCACGTTATCAGGGTCCCTAGATAGAAAAGTTGAGATTTAGCTAGTTTCACTGCACCTGTTGCAATGACATTGAAAGCCAGTAACACTGGAAGCCTCTAAACTTACACATTGAGTGACTTTGCAGCCTCATAGACCCCAACTGTAATACAACCCTGCGGCAATGCGGAGCGCAGGACCTCCTCCAGAGCTTTAATCACAGAATCCATCCTGTAGAAACACAATATGGATAAAGTAATAAAACATTAATATAATCCAGAACATTGAACGTTTTTGAATGGCTGTTACAGCTCGCGCAGTTTTAAACCGCGTCGGTTGAAAAGTACGTTAAACTATTACAGTAATTTGAGTGATGTTAGTTAGTCACTGCTAGTTTATGTGTTTGGGGTGAGTAAATTACCAGCGTTCCTCTTATATAAACAGATAAAATATAAGCAAATCTTTAAAGACTGCTTTAGAACGATAAATCTCGGCGGTTGTTTAATAGTTAACGTTACGTCACAGCGCGCGGAGGGTCTCGTGAGCTAAACTCGTGCAGCTGACACTTTACCCGGTAACTTATATGTGATTGTTAATGTCTTTATTTCACATGTTCCACATTAAACAGAAATATAACTCTTTATATTTGAAAAAAAAAACGTATGTTCTTTTTAAATATAACTTTTTTTCTTGATTCGCATATTATTCACTTATTGGTAAAATTTGTATATTAATGTTATATGGGTTAATTGCCGAATAAATGCATATTGGCATATCTACCTTTCAATAGAGTAATCTCCATTAAGTTCTTCAAACGTCATGTTGCACCTAAAATCCAGCACGGGCTTGAATAACAGTCCTTTGAAATCAGACTAAATCCACCAGTGTTCTCGTAGGTCTTCTTTCTCTGACTGTCACCGGGTAAATCTGACTGACGCTGCTGGAGGAGTTACTCATTTCCCCGAGAGCTGCGATGAGAGCAATATCTGCATAATAATCCTTATTGGACAGATGCAAATCAAGAAACGTAAAAATATTGTATTGGCTGTCACTCTGTACTCACAAATGTCGGCCATTCTCATTCGTCCGTTGGCAGGGGTAGGGCGTGGCCAGTCACGCTGGGTGACGTTGTTTTAACCTTGTTGGAAAACTTTGCAGTGGCATGTCAGGAAGCATGGGATTTACCCAGCAGACATTCAGCCACAATAATTATTTAACATGTGAAATAATATATAAACACTTTCTCTTCGAATCTTATAAAAAAGCATTTGAAACAGTTAAAAAAGCCGCACAAGCGAAATTATGTTATTAGGGCATTTCTGATGTTTTCTGTGGGTACAATTGCAAACAGTTTTAATCATTTGTGACTCAATAAAATGACGCAAACTGATGTTTTCTGTGCTTAAATAAATATAAATAAAATATAATAGGTAGAAAATTAAATGTATTGTTTGTTTCCGGTCGTAGCTGTATCCCTTCCAGCCACAAACCAACCATTTGATACCATTTCTGTCTTTTGTGATCTGTAACCCAACAGTGACACCCTGAGGACAAAGTAACACATTGCTTCAGTATTCACTCACTTTAGTGCATCTAATTAAGATGACACAGTCTTATCAAAGTCTCCTACCAAATCGTCATACTTGAAAAGACATACCTGATATATATTTTTTGTACAGAACAATCAAGTACATAAAACCCTGTGGCAGAATAAAGGCCGAATAATAAAGTGAGTCAGCAGGCCACATGACTCCAGACCAGTAGGATGCTGACCGGACTTTCGGAGGTACATTTAACAATAAATTATATCAGCATGCAATGATTAATTAATTATTATTTTATGAAAGTAACACAAGAACATTAGTACTATTTTCTAGTGTTTGTTTACTGGGCAGCCCATGGGTCTATAACCCTAAAAAAAGGAAAGACCATAACGACACATCAGACAATTAATTTATCGCTATTTTCCATCTTATTAAGGCACAAATAAAAGTTTCATTACTTTTTTTTTAAACATGACTTACTTTTTATTTTAATTTGGTATCAAATTAAAATGTTATGCTGTCCCTTTTGGCGAATAAATTGAATTAAAACAAATGTAAAACATTTATTCTCTCATAATTTACAGTAATTCATTGTAAAATTATGTTAATCAATAAGCATAATGTATGTTTGTGAATATATTAGCCTGCTTTATCTTATTTGTTATGCAAATGTTTAGATAGTAATTATTAACATGAGCAAAACTTTGCTGATAAACCTGTTTTGTACACAATCCACGTAATGCCTTCAGACCTCAGATTGATTTTTTTTAAATCAATTTAAAGGTATAGTTCACCCAAAAATGAAAATGTGATGTTTATCTGCTTACCCCCAGGGCATCCAAGATGTAGGTGACTTTGTTTCTTCAGTACAACACAAACGAAGATATTTAACTAAAACCGTTGCAGTCTGTCAGTCAGTACGGCTTTGAGAGTAAAGAAAAACATACACAGACATAACCAAATTAAACCATACTGCTCATGACAATACATTGAGTTCTTAAGACACGAAACGATCGGTCTGTGCAAGAAACTGAACAGTATTTATGTATTTTTTTTAACCTCTGATCCACCGCAATGTCTAACTGTCCTGAGCGTGTTCACAACAGCCGTAGCGTGATGCGTCAATGTGCTCTGGCAAAGTAGACACATGCGTGCAAGCGATCTGTCGAGCGCATACATCACTCATTGTTTACACCATCACAGGTCGGCTGTTGTGAACGCGCTCAGGACAGTTGGACATTATGATATTACGCAGCGCCTGAAAGTAGTCCCCAGCTATATCATAACTAGTTACCTAGCTCATGTTACACAACCCTACCTCATGTTACAGCAGCAAAGTTTCTTGATTATTGCGCCGGAATGAGAGTATAGTTCCTTGCCATATCAGCCAAGAAAATTGCAACTTTTCATTTTTCGTCAGTCTTAGTACGCGATGTAACTAAACAAGAGTCAAGTTTTAAATAGGAAAAATATCAAAACCTTTTGGTAATTTTTGAACGAGATGCTAATGGTCTAATCCGATTCAATGATCTATGCTAAGCTAAGCTAAAAGTGCCAGCGCCAAACCCGGAGATCGGCTGAATGGATTCAAAAATGGTAAAACTCATCTGTTTAACTCTAGGGGAGTTGTAAAAGGAGCATATTAAAAAAGTGTAGTGTTCCTTTAAATAAAATATAATTCTAACTTTGAAATAAAAAAAAATATATTTTTTTTGTAGCAATGTAATTAGAAGCAGTTATTAGAAGCAATTTCACAGAATAGTGTGGTTACATGTTTTAAATAATTAATGATCTATAAACTGCCTCTATGGGCTAATTAAGTCACCAGAATTGAAGTGGCGTTATGTGCTTGTATTCTTTCAATTAAACTATTTTAGTGAACGACTGAGAAATCTGGTTGATTTGCAATTGAACAGCAGATGGCGTCAAAACCTTACCAAATGAAAATATAAAACTGGAGCATTGTCGGAGCATGCTGGAATGAAGAGAATCGAGACGATGAAGGACTTTTTGTCAGGCAGCCTGAATGAATTTAATTCAGTTTGCCCAACACGATGAATAAACATTGATGTGATATCAGACGTGACATAACATGATTTGAGCAGCCTAATATATCCACAAAAGAAAGACAAAAAGAAAGAGAAAGCACCAAATTTAACAAATACCTAAGCCTATAATTAGCTAAATAATTAATATGATATAACTAATAATTAATAAACTAATAATTTATCATTTGTGTACTTTACCAAGCATGATTATGTATCAAGATCGTATGTTTGTATTTTACAAACAATGTCTTATGTGAAGACATAAGGAAGGATATTTATTTTAATACTTAACACACAACGTAATACTTAACAGCTATAGCTTATCTAGAAATGCATTATTATATTTACAGCTATTATTTACTCGAAGTACAATCACATTTCAGAAAATGAATAAAATGTATTTATAGCATTGCTGACATTATTTGTAATAATTTTACTTAGTAATTCACTGTCACATAATTGTACACAGTGTGTAGGTCTTGTTGCTAGTTTTGACTGCAGTCAGAATAGAGTTTAGATTTGTTTTAGTCATTCAGATGTTAAAGCACCGTAGAATTTGATTCAAAGCATCTCACAAACAACTGTATTTTGTATTGTTATTTTAGTCATGTTTCTGTGAATAACCCGTTTTCTTTTGTCATCACTGTATTTTAGGCTGAACTTTTATTACAGCTATAGCTGTAATTAAAATCCCTGTTAAAATGACAAAACAAAAGAATAGTAACATTTGAAATGACCTGTTCGATAAAAGGAAGATATATTTCTGTATTGTTTTTCAGTTTTCATTTGCATTATTAGTTCATCACAATTGTATTACCACATTTATTCAGACACATTGGTTACAGAGAAAAAAAGCTTATAAAAGAATATTGTGAACAGACCGTGTCAGATCAAGTTTAAATTTACTCAAGCATTCACAATAATGTGCTCTACGTTGTGTTGTCATCATGATAAATAGGGAGCTAGATAGATCTCTAGTGAAGGTGGCGATGAATCCTTGTCAAACAGAGTGAATGTACAGAAGGTGACAGACAATACTGATACCCCGCTGATTAAAACAGCAAAAACAAGCCAACCGCTGAACATGATACAGCGTGAGGCTGATAAATGTGGCCACTGAATAATGCCATCTAACATATGTCTTTGTAATGGACTGATTGCTCAACTAATTCAGCAGCTCACCCAGCGCCACACTCTTTAATATAGAGACAGTCATATTTCCTCTAAGATTAGTATAGACACTGGCTGACACACTGCTCTGCTCAAGGTATTTGACCAGCATAATTCATTCATAATGCCACAATGCACCCCATCTATCATTTTATTTCCTTTCCCCTGCCAGTTGTGTCCCTCTCCAATTCACATCTAGGCTCCTGGCTCTTTATTGAGGGGGTGTGCTGGGCCAAAAGTGCACATGTGTGTGTGTGTGTGTGTGTGTGTGTGGGCAGTTGTGCTTGTTTTGGTAGCAGTGGTAGAGTTGTTGGACAAGGTTGGGAGGTCAGCACTGTTTTGCCTGCTGATGTATTAGCTGCATATGCAAGCGATAAATTACCAAGCGAAGGGAGTCAATTATCCATCCCTTGAAGAAACAGGGGCTTGGTGCTCCAGTGGCCTTAGGGTCCTTTTTCCAATTGAGAGGACGATGCCTGGCAGTGTAGAAAAAGGGGAACTCGTGGAGAAGAGGAGGAGCGGGATGAAGATTAAACTGGGAAATGATGTGTGTCATTATCCCCACTTTGCATTTTTTTAAACGTTCATTACGAAGCGACTTGTGAAAATGAGAGAATTGAGATTGGCACGTGCGAGATCACTCGAGAATGGTGTCTGTTCGGCTCTTATAAGGTCTGTGTTCTCCTCAAACTGCTTAACACATCAGAAGCTGTCCCCAGTTTGACTACTGCACCTATTAGGTCAATCAGCATATTAGAACACGTGGGCTCAAGTCCCATGCCACTGCGCTTTGTCATATCCCACAACCATTGATTTCTAAGAGCTTTTTTTCCTTTTCTTTTCTGAAAAAAGGAGGGTGGGGGATGTCCCGTAACTGTGTGACACTACTTTGAGCGCCTGCCAGAGCAAGTGGCCCCAGCGCTGACAGACATGGGTGACACTTGGGGGAATGAGGTCATTAGCTGGAATTACAGAGGGTTTTGATAGCTCAGTAATGGGTTTTAATGATAGAATTTAACATACAGTGCCACTAGGGACAGACAGCAAAAACAGGCAGACAGGTCATTTAATAAAGAGAGGGAGAGAGACCTCACTCTGTGGAGCGTGCCTGAGAACAGGGACTGTGTGTGTGTGTGTGTGTGTGTGTGTGTGTGTGTGTGTGTGTGTGTGTGTGTGTGTGTGTGTGTGTGTGTGTGTGTGTGTGTGTGTGTGTGTGTGTTGAGGTAGGAGTCTAAAAATAAAATATGCTTTTCCACCGAGCTCTGAATCAGAAAACTCGGAGAAACAGGAGTTTCTGAAAAAGGCATCTGGCCAATTTCATTCATCCATCTTCTACAATGTTCCAAAACTTAAACACAAATCTCTTAAGATATTGAAATAGAGAGTAATTTGCAAGTGTGCTTATAATTTTTATTCTTTATGTCGGATCATGAGTTTTCTCCATATGGATATGTGAAGTATTGTGTTAGACCAGTGATGAAGTTCTCTTGTTCCTTAAAACAATAGTCTTTACATATTATTTGCACAAAAATATACTATTTTTGTAATGCTTATGAGCGCACATAGTGATGTCACATTTAAATGCCAAACCATCTATGAAAACACAATACATTCAGAGTCTTTTCAACGTACTTGACATTATAAAGATAACCTAAATCTTTCCCCCACAAACCGTTAGCTTTTAAGGTTAATTTATCTGACCCAAACCTTCGGAACGGTAGTGTAGATTGTTACAAAATATGTCAATTTTGAATAAATGCGCTTCATATTAACTTTTTATTAATCAAAGAATCCTGAAAAAAAGTTTTTCAGGTAAAAACAAATAAAAAATTAAGCAGCTGTTTCCACACTGATAATAAATCAGCATATTAGAATAATTTCTGAAGGATCATGTGACACTAAAGACTGTAATAATGGCTGATGGACATTTAGACTTGTCACAATGGGAATAAGTTATATTTTAAAGTGTAATGAAATAGAAAACTATAATAATATGTATTTTTGATCAAATAAATGCAACCTCGATGAGACTTCAAGAGACTTCTTTAAAAAGCATAAAACATCATACTGATCCCAAACTTTTGAATGGTATTGTTTGTGCATTTGTGTGTATATACATTTTATTCAATACAGATTGTGTCAGTTAAACTCAGTTATTAAATCAGCTGTAAGCTGTTATTTTTGTATATTTTTTATCTTTTTATTGGTATTTAACAAGACAATGCATAATGATACATTCAGTGAAGAATAACAAAAAATAGAGATTGTCTCAATTTAAACACATCCAGGACCCTCCCACCCATCAAAACAATTAAATGTATTATAAAAACCAAGAGAAAAAAGAAAAAGGAACTAAACAATACAATAAATAAACAAATAAAGATAAACAAATATATACAAATAAATTACCATTCCTCTCTCAAGTATCAGATCTTCCCTCTTTCCAACAGAAGTTCATTGCTGTGTATTAGTGCTAGTATCAGGAGAACAAAGCCTTTGATGTGGTCTAAAAATATATCCAGGTCTTATGAAAAGATTTGAGGGATCCTGAAAGCGAGAATCTTAACAGCAAAATATACAGCAAAAGATTTATCGGATCCATATATCATGCAATGGGGATGATGTGTTTCCAATTGAGAAGAATGGTTCATCTAGCTAAAACAGTAATAAAGGTGATAACCTGGCGACATGAGAGAGTCAAGTCAGGTCTCGAGGAAATGCAAAAAAACAGTCAAGGGGTTGGGGCCCAAGTCTATGTTAAGAGCATTATTAAGTGTATCAAAAACATTGGAGCAAAAGTCTGTCAGCCAAGGGCAACTCCAGAAGATATAGAGATGGTAGGCAGGAGACTGCTTGCAACGATAACAAGCATCACTCCTATCTGGAAAAATATTTACTAGTTTGGCATTGGTTAAATAAGCTCCGTGGAGCACCTTACACTGCAATAGGCATGTTACAGCTATAAGCATTTCTAAAAAAGGCAGCGATGTCATATTCAGCCCAAGTCCGTTCAATGTTGAATCAGTTCTTGTTTTTTTTTTATAACGTTTTTTTTTTTTCGTCACATACACAATTATACAGAATATAACCAGCAGTGAAATGTAAGTCAGGTCTGCTCCATGGACAGTGCAATTATATGTAACACAAAAAGTGAAAAGTGAAAATAAAGTGGAAAAAAGTGAAAAATAATTAAGTAAACAATAAAAGATAACAATAAAAAAAGTGCTATAAAATAAAATGTGCAGGACAGTATACTATAGACTTAATAAATAATAATATAAGCAGGAATGTGCAAGAAGAATGTAGAAACAGGTTGTACAGGGTATACATAGCAGCAATACGGATGGTGGAGAATAATGAATATCTTACTGATTATTAAATGGAGTCATGTTGATGTTATTCAGTTCAGTTCAGTACCAGTGTAAATGTTGTAAGATGCGATTCAGCTGTAAAGCAGCTCTACAGAAAACAACAGTGCCATCATCTAGCTCAATTCAGATGAAGTTTTGTTCTTATATGATGGTGTCAGTCAATGCAGTCATATTACTAAATTACTGGAAGTTAGTTGTCTTTAGGACCCAAAATAAGCAAGCCAGATTTGTGGCCACCAGCTACTTTAAGTACTACAAAGCATCCCATGCACATGGACTTCACCAGATTTGATTTGACAGTTTTTGCTGTGAGATGTTACTTCACGTTTTCACCAAGGCACTTGGTTACACGTGGTTAGCCACAGCAGCTGTTCTTCCTGTCAACCTGTAGCACTGTCTTAGGCGACTTACATTATGGGTATTGCAGTTTATTGCTCTTATTATTGCCATACCTGCAGTCCTCATGGCAATGAAATGTTCACACAAGTGAGCAGGGACCCTGGGTATCTTTCTTTTGAAGTTTACAGTATCACGTTTTTTAGATATAAAACTTGACCATAATTTCTTAATGCCTGTAAAACTAAATATCTTAAAGACTGTTTAATGTATTTTTGTCAACAGTCTACAATCACACACTGGCATTAGTTCAAGCGTTTGAGTTGTGTTAGAAGTGGTGTCAATTCTGCAAACATAACTGTCTACATGATTAAAACAACATAATAAAACATAATAAATATTGCAAACATGATAGTTTGGTACAGTTTTCCTGAATCTGCTATTGACCTGTCATGTAATTTGTTGAGCCAATGTTGTGTCAGAGCAACTTTTTCAGTGCCACAATGTTTACAGTTTTCAGGGGAAACAACTGAATGGCTTATGGATATTAAGCTGACATGGGAAAAAGCATTTTAACAACAACAACAAATATACAAATCGGCTTAAAACCAGCATTTTAACTACACAGTATTTTTTTCAAAAAAAGAATGTTCACAGTTGATCTTCAGTTTATAACATCTGACAGTAGGACTTGTCATAATCCCATTACAAGTTAAATTAACTTTTTTGACATGAAACCCAATTACAGGTTTGTATACACCAGAAGAGACATCATTTTCCTCATCTACGGTTTGTCTGATTCTCAGCGTGGCAGTAAGCTTAGAGACAGCTGGACTCAGAACAGATCCAGTCACTAAGCTGTGGAGAACAGTGGCTGTAATGGTTTGCTGAGCTGCTGAGGCCTGTAGCAGCCATATTTCAGAGAATATCGATCAGACTCTGCCTATCGCCCCCAGCCCTCCCTCCCCTCTGTCCTTGATCCTGTAAAGTAATAACTGAACTCGTGTCAGGGAGGTAATTATCATTGATCTGCTGGAAAAGGTGACAAATTTCGCTGTCGCAACAGTACGTGATTCATGCTTGAGCGTTGGACTAACAGTAAGGGTGCCACGACTAAATATCCTCCTCCAGCTAATATAAGCAACGTAACCTTTATCTAGCTGAGGAACGAGAGAGCTGATCTTCTGACCAGACCCTCAGCTTAAGACAGCTGTAAACATTTCTTTCTCGAGCTGTCTATGTAAGTTTGGGGAACGATTAGCATCATATCATCTTTATAAATCCTGAGAAACTTTTCTCTGGGTTTTCTGGCTTCCTCAACACTGAAACTGCAGTTGAGAGTTTGTAGATCATCACAGGATGGCTTCTATGACAGTTCACTGGAGAATAAGTTTGTATCATTGACACAATAAAAACAAAAATAATTGGCAGCCTCTCTTCACCAAAGTCTGCTATAGGGTTTTCATCCTACTTAACTTGTGGTCCCCACTGGCAAGAATGGAGCAGAAAGCAGCCGGCATGTCAGGTCATAACAAATGAGTTGGACAGGGCAAGGGGCTGGAAGATTGCCACATTCATCATGAGACAAATGGATGGCATCAGGGGCTTGTAACGCTTACTGCCAGGACTGAGGGTGGAGAGGCTGGAAAGACAAACTAAGCTTCAGATTTATTTTAATGTCCTCTTGATCACATGCTATACAGGACACGGGCTGCTAAGATTAAAGTTTCTGAAAGATTTCATTTTCTAGAATTAAAATTGTGTTAATTTTCAAATAAAATTTAATGAGAGGTCATTGTTAGTATTTGAATATGTCTTGAATGCACAGTTTGTTATTAGCAACTCCCTCATTCTACATGACAAGTTCAGTTAACTTTTTTATTTTAATTATTATTTACTGAATCATTTTAAGGCAACGGGTTTCCTAATTTTTTTTAAGTTAGGTCAACCTATCACATTTTGCACAGAAGAAAGAAAGTCAGGAATGACAATGGTTTGGAATGACATGAAGGTAAGTAAGTGATGACTTTAGGTGTACTTTTCTTTCAAGGAACTGTTTTACCTTATCTGACCCTTAGTTTTCTGGAGTAAGCTAATATTAGGTTGAGGTTGATTCTGTGTTAAATTAACACCATCAGTTTATATGTAACCATAAGAAGCATATATTTAATGTAATGTGTCATTTTAGTTTTTTTGAATTATTTAAATGTTTTATATTTTCCATTTTCATTTTAAGTTAAATATTTAGTAATTTAGTCATTTTAATTATTTATTATGTCTAATATAGTTTTAGTTAACATTTATTTTAAATTATAAAAAAATCTATGAAATTGTATTAAGTGAAAAAAATTTACATGGCAGATTTATAAAATAAAGTATTTGTGATGTTATCATTTTGCCTTAATGCCAGATGTTCACATGGACCATTCCATGTTCAATTGTGCAAAATTTGGTTACTGTCAAAGCATCTTTAATAACAATTCAATACTGTACAGACTTAAACTCACACTCACACAGACTTGGTGACTTTCCTGTACTTTCTTGTTAACGGACACCCTCCCCTCCCTGCTTTCTCTCTCTCTCTCTCTTTCTCTCTCTCTCTGTCACTAAGTTTTGATAGATGACTGATTGCCGAGCTGTGCAGGAAGATTTATTAGTGTTTATCCAGCGCTCGGTGGTCACCTGCGGCTTAGAGACCTGGGACGTGTGCACCATGAACAGGGAGGGTGTGTGTGTGCATGTGTCACTGCGCTTATATGTACAAATCTGCAGTACATGATTATGTGTGTGTGTGTGTGTGTGTGTGTGTGCGTGTAAACTTGTGGCATATATTAGTAACACAGGCTTTGTACTTCATTTTCCTAGCTGTTTGGGTGTCTCAGCATGCTAAACCCAACACTGGCTAATGAAAAAACAAACTTGTGGAAAACTTAATAGAGGTGACTTGTCATGCTAAACCCTGCTCATACAGTCAGCCAAATCCCCATGACCTGTGATTATGGTTTAAGTGGGGTGAGGCTTGGTCGTGTACTGTAAATGTTAGGTTGATTATTAGTTTGACACTGTTCTGTACCACTCTTTGGCATCCCATATGCTAGAAGAAGCTATGGGGGATTCAAAGTCAAAGATGAAGTATTCATCCTTATATACACATTCAAAATGCTCTGTGTGAACCATATGTTGGTCTTTCAGTTATGGGTCCTTAAGCAAAGTTAAATATTTAGACTGCATGTCAGATGTGTTTCCCTGCTTTTGGCCAAAAGATAATCAGAGTTGATCTATATGTGTGTGTGTGTAATTGTACTGTGATGTATTATCTATCTATCTATCTATCTATCTATCTATCTATCTATCTATCTATCTATCTATCTATCTATCTATCTATCTATCTATCTATCTATCTATCTATCTATCTATCTATCTATCTATCTATCTATCTATCTATCTATCTATCATGCTGTAATGGTGAAAATGGCATGCTGGCGAACATCATTTATGAAATATTGTGAAATTTTATTTTCCTTATTATATAAAGTAACCAATAATGCAGCAAATAGTTTTTTGTTACAATTGCAATACTTTTTTTTTCCTCACGATGAGATGAAATAAGATTTTTTTAGCATAAGTGTTGGAAATCACTATGTCACAGATCAGCCAAGCTCCACCACCAATCTCTCACAGCGATCACTGTCACCTGAGTTTTAACTCAAACCACCTGCACCTCATCAACACTCAATTAAGCCAGCACTACTTAAGCACACACCTCACCTCAGTCAGTTGTCCGATCTCGCTTACACGAAGTGGACTCACACCTACTCTACATAGTTACTTACCTCCAGATTGCTTACCTCCTGTTCCTCGTTGGTCCTCCGTGTCTCCTACGTCTGCCTGTCTTCGTCCGTCACCCCAGCTCGTCTTTGGTGTTGACCCGAGGTGTGTGCTTACCACGTCCTCCATGAGTTCCTGGCAAGAAAACCATCATCAGTATATCCTTTAACATTCTAAGTACTTCAGATACTTACTCACCATTCTTCCCTGCTTACCCGACTGCTGAATTCAAATAAACATCGTTGTGTTATCCCATATCCTCTGTGTCGGGTCTACTTCCTGTAACACACTACAGGAATCACACTTGCAGTACAGACAGAATATCATAAGCTCCAGCACAGAGTGAATCCACTACTGATCTGAGGCTACACCTAAATTACTACAATAATAACAGATGTAACAGCTGTATTTATGTATTCATTTTATTTTTCTTTACTAGCAATAATTTGAACTTTTTAAAACCTAAATCTTTAGATGAGAGGACAATACATTTGTCACAATATAACTCCAGGTATATGTTCACATATATTGCTTTTGGATTTATTTGTCAGTCATATTATATTAAATAAATAAATATAAAAGTAACATGTTACAAAAAAAAAAAGAAAGTTTGTTACTGGTAAAAATGATCGGATTATGTTACTCCCAGCACAGTATTGATTATGTTTGATTCACATTCCTCCGATTCAAACAGTGTCACACAGCGACTGACATATAGATATCGTCTGGTATGGGTACATCAAACAAGAACAAATGAAGTTGTGGAAGTGTTTAAAATCGGATGCATGTCTCAGACAGCGATATTACCTCTCTGTCATCTGAGATAGCGATGTCCATCAGTCATAGTGTATGTGATGTATCTACATGAATGTGTGTGTGTGCGTCTGCCCCTCTGCACATTCTGTATTGTAAAACAGCGGCCCAAAGCAGCTACGTACACGGTCTTCCTGTAACCTTTCCAGTGTGTTGCAGTTATGCTTGACGAGTGAGTGAGACGGAGAGGAGCAGAGGGAAGGCGAGGGTGAGAAAGACAGGCAATCATTTCTCTCTTTGAGAGCAGTGGAGCGGGGAGGCGTGCAGATGAAACCCCATTTTCCTCTGATTAAGTCCTCTGAAAATATTCCATTTGTCAGTGCCAGCGTCCTGACGGCTGCCCCCCTCACAGTCAGCCGAGTGTGTCTGTTGACTATGTATCGCTGTGATTTACATCGGTCACTGACAACATCATCTACTCACTAATGTCCTCCACTTCTGACTGCTCCCTTCCTGACAAACCACCTCTACCTCTCTCTCTCTCTCTCTCTCTCTCTCTCTCTGAGCACTCAACAGCCTATTTTAGCTTGATCTGCCCTCATTGCAAGGTTGGCTGCTGTGATTTCCTCAAAAAAGAGAAAAGAATAAAGGGCCTGTCTCTGTCATAGTCACTCTCAATGTCATCAATTTCAATTTCCAATCTCCTCTCCTTTTTTTCTCGCTCCCACCTTAGCCAGCCTTTCCTGCCCCCCTTTCTCTCAGGGAATATTTCTCGTTCAGTTTTTTCCCTCTCTCTCTCGCGCTTTCTCTGCCCCACGGCCCTCACCTCCATTCTCCTCTCTACACCTATTACCCATTACCTAGGCCCGTGCTTTCTTAGGCTTTGCGAAATAGAATGCAATTTCTCCTCGCGCGCCTTGTGATGAGAGCCAAATGGAAGATCATTAATATTTTGTTTAAGAAAAAAAAACAGAATTGCTTCTTGTATTTGAACGTTGTTGTTTTTTCCTCTCCTGCTTTCCTCATCATTATGCTCTCTTACACCTTGTGTATTTTTTTTACACTGTCGTCTAATGATCGACCCTGCCTGTGCCCTCCCGCACTGAAATAAACAACAAAAACTCTGCCTGCTCGGATGTGTAAAGGGTTTAAGCTTGAAATGAAGCCGGCAGCAGAGACGCAGAACCTGATTTTACAAAGTGCAACATGTTCCTGGGTTAACATGTTCCTTTGTTGACCCTGTAACAACATTGTTATTAACCAATCAGATTTGAAGAGCAAGTTTATAATTTTTGTGAAGTTTAGGCTTACAATCAGTGATTGTTGCTTGTAAATCAGTGTCATTCATCTATTATTTCCTCTGATTTTAGGGATTACTCAAGGGTTAGGTTTAGGTGTAGGGAAATGGTCAAGATTAAATTTTTGGATAAAAATTTTGTTCCAGGGTCAACAATATATGTTGTCCCAGGAGCACTTCTAAATCAGCAAGATCAGGACGTGCAGCAAAGATCGGCACAAAACGGAGTGTCGAACATTAGCGGCCCCAGACAAACCGAACTATGTCTTTGGTTTGTCTTTATAAGAGGTTGTGACAAGTGGATGAGGTGTTTATCTAGCATGATGTTTTGAGTAAAATATTTGCAATGTCCACTGGACAATCCTGAATATGTCTGATACATTTTCTTTCCAGGTTCAAGACTCAAAGAAATACAATTTGGACACCTGAAACTGTAAGTATTAACAAATGCATGTTTGAGAGAGAATGTGAGAGAAAAAAAACTAAAGAGAGAACAGTTGTAAAATTTAATTTGGAAATCAATCAGTATTCATTAGCCCGCAGGGCATCCATTCACTCCTCCTTATATCCCACACTTTCTCTCTTTCTCTCGCTCATTCCCTCGCTAACAAAACGTTTCTCCACTCAGCATGGCACCAGTCGTACTCACTGCTCACCCAGCCATTTCCTGCTTCCTCGCTGTCTCGCTCTCTAACCAAACTTTACCCACCGCCCGCCTCCCCTCAGCCCTCATTAGCATTCTATTAGCATTTCATTTGCATGGCCTTTTTTAGAACTTCCCTCGTCTGCTTTAATTATTTTTTTTGTTCGCGTTTGAGGAGAGTGTCAGAAAGGAAAGTCCTGGGAAGGCCTGTGTAACCGCACCACTGAAGTAAATCTGTAATGACTGCTGCTGAAAGGAGCCATATGCACAACTCTCATCATGAGGGTCTGATGAAAATGAACAAATCAAACAATTATGCTAACTTAGGAAGCATATGGTCTCTCAAACTTGAAATACACTACTGTTCAAAAGTTTGGAGACTCTTGTGCTCACCAAGGCTGCAAATAATGAAATAATGTTAAATATGATTACAATTTAAAATAACTTTGTTAAACGTTAAATGTATTTTAAAATGTAATTTATTCCTATGATGGCAAAGCTAAATTTTCAGCAGGCATTACTCCAGTCTTCAGTGTCATATGATCCTTCAGAAATCATTCTAATCTGCTGATCTGGTGATAAAACATTATTATCGATGTTGAAAACAACGTTGTTCTTCCTAATATTTTTTGTGGAAACCATGATACAATTTTTGGGATACTTTGATAAAAAAAGAAGTTCAAAAGAACAGCATTTAATTGAAATATAAATCGAAAACAATGTGCAAAAAATGTAGGCACCTTCAATTTAATGTATGCATTACAAATAGCAGTATAAATGATCTTCTACTTCAAAAAAAAATAAAAAATCTTACTGACCCCAAACTTTTGAACATTAGTGTGTATGATATATCAATATCTCAATAAAAAGAAAGATACAAAATGTACCTTTATACTTAAGGTAGCACTTACTTTTGTCCCTTTTAGAATAATAATCACTGACTACATGAATTTTGTCAATGATGCCTTATTTTCTGTGACTAAACATGCTTATGAGTGATTTTCATCTCTCATTCTCTCTTTCTCCCTCACACACGCTCTCAAAGGGGGTAATTAGCAGGCTGTCAAGGAATGAGGTAGGGTCACACAGGCAATTAAGAGTGTGACAGCTTTGTGGGGCGTGTGGTGCAGTGTAAGGCCTCTCCTGTCAAACTGAGTGCTTTGCTTTCTCCAATGCGTGAGCAACCACACACACCTAGACTGAAGGAACATCTCTGATTGATTAAGAATCTCTCTCATTTACAGCCTTCATTGACTACCACAAAAGTAGCATTGACAAGACCAACAAAATAATTCCTCTCAGAGATTTTAAAGAGACATTTGTGCATGATTCAATTTTAAAGTTAGATTAAACATCTGTGGATGATTAACAATAAACAGATTGATTGACGCAATGAGGGATTCGGACTCTTTGTCTCGCTGCATTGTAGGCATGGTTACATGCTGTGCGGTAATGGCGCTGTAATATGACAGTCATTGGCTGCCATCTCAAACACACTTATTTCAGGCTCACAACACCATCAAAGTCCCAGCGAGGAGCCGATCACAGAACGTTTCATAACGACAGAAGTATCGCCAATGAATCATCAGAAAATGACGCTGTAATTTTTTCCCTATAGAATGAATTAATGCGTTAATCGCAATTAATTCTGCAAGTGACGCAAAATTGGATTTGAAGAGATTTTGAGCAGTTTTTAATTCTGATACACCCGAGGAACCTCTCCGTCTGATGCAAAGATCCCTATAATCCATCAATAACTCAACTCACTGGAGAGTGGGTGATAAGTTGACATTGACTGCATATGCAGTTTAAGAGTGTCCCCTAAAACTCCATTAAAAAAGCGATGCTTTAGTAGGTACACATTCGGCATGGTTCAGGGGGGAACACTTTTTCAATCTCTTCCTATCATTTTTGAATATCATTAGTCAAGAGCATTCCATTTTCCATGCTTGCCAGCTCAAGCCCCAGAGAGATATGGCAGAGAAAGAGACGGAGCTGGAGAGAAAGAGAAATAGGAAGGGGGGAAGCGAACACGAGCGTGCGAGAGAGAGAGATATCCAAAAGTCTGGTGATTTATGGCAGTGTGTCTGAGGGTCGGTTCTGCGGCGACATTAGTAGCTGATGAGAAGAACATGTTGGGGGATATTAGCAGTCAGTTATCATTTCCAATCACACACACAAACACACTCCTCAACCTCCAGCGCCCCCATAAGCACGCGTGACAGGCGGCGAGCCGACGCTCTCTCGATGACTGGACTCGATCACCTGTGACAGTTTTGATTTGATGTCACTTCTCCCCCCCACACGCCGTTTGTCTGAGCGGTTAAAAGGTAATTGTGTGACATTAGCATGGAGAGGGGGCTCTCGCTTTGTCTCCGAATGCAGTGCAAGTTGGGACGGGGGGTGTGTGTGCGTATGCGGCAGTTATAAATGGCCTCCATTTCCCAAACCGCTCCGTTCTCCATTGTGGAACGCGTCGCCGCGAGGCAGATAGGGGGTGTGTGGGTAACTGGAGCTGAGAGAAGGGCTCTCTCTCTGGAGACACGTGGTGACAACACAGGTAGTCTGGTATCAGTCAGAAATATGAACATCTTCTCATCCATTATCTGTTGGTATGTGAGTGACTTTATGTCTGTGTGCAAGTATGAATATCAAGTTCATACTGCAGCTGAAGAGGATTGGTCATTCCAAGTGGTGTTAACAACATCATGCTCTCTCTGCAAACATAAAAACTAAACAAAAAGCAACAACAATAGATTATCTTTATGCCTCAGATTTATGCCTGCAAGGCCCAATCTTCTGAAGCAGTGTTCATCAACAGGAAGTCTAGCTGTGACAGCTCTGAAGGCAGACCACCAAATTATTGTTTGATTTCTGTCTCAAAAAAGTAATTTAAACATACAATATTAGGAATAGTTCACATACAAAAAAAAACGAATATTCTTTCATCATTTACACACGTATGCTGTTCCAAACCTGTGTGACTCTCTTTTTCTTTGTGGAACTCAAAATAAAATATTTAAAAGTATTTTCTTTAAGAAAAATTATGTTTTTAATTCATAATGAAAGTCAGGGTTCACTTTTGTTTGTACCGTATTTTGTGTACCACAGAAGTCAGTCAATCATTAAATAGAAAAATAAAACTTAAAGTACAAGAAAAGGTAAATAATCTAACATTAAAATATTTGAGGTCAGTATATAAGTCTCTTTCTCACCAAGACTGCATTTATTTGATAACAAATACAGTAAAAACTGTAATACTGTGAAATATTTTTTTACAATTTAAAAAAGCTGTTTTTAATTTTAATACATTTTAAAATGTAATTTATTTCTGCTATGGCAAAGCTGAATTTTCAGCAGCCTTTACTCCAGTCGTCACTCATTATCACTTGATCCTTCAGAAATCATTCTTAAAGTATATGCTGATTTAGTATTCAAGAAGCATTTCTTATCATTGTTCTGCTGCTTAATGTTTTTTGTGGAAACCATGATTAATTATTTTTCAGGATTCTTTGATTAATTTAAATTTAAACAAATAGCATTTATTCGAAATATAACTATTTTTAAACATAACAACTGTCTTTACTGTCAGTTTTGAACAATTTAATGCATCCTCATATATTAATTTTTTTCGAAAAAAATCCTACTGTTCTCAAACTTTTGAATGATAGTGAATGACTCTGTATGTCAAATAAATCATACCATTAAATGTTTACAGATATAACTTGCTATTTTAATTGATGTGCAATGCAAGCATCTTGTTAAAGTAAAACTATACATTGTTATCAGAGGCCAAACAATGTACCACTCAGTTTTCTACAACATAAAAGGGGCTCCCTGCTCTATTTCTCTATCCACCAAGGGGACTTGAACCAACTTGAAAAACGTTGAAGACCCATGAGTCTCCACAGGCAAGGAGATGCTAAGATGCCTAACACCATGTGTGCTCGTGTTGGAAATCCAGGATAGATTATTTCTCAAGGACACAAGTAAAGAGCCCCATGTGAGATGTGAACCTAAAATGTGAACTCAAAACAAGCATACACAGTTTGAAAAGGGCCACAGGAACCTGCCATGACATGTGGAGAAAACAAGCAGGATGTCCTGTCTGCGTTCACATCAACAGGCATCTCTCACAACCCTAGACTCACAGGATGCTCTACCACAGAATGGTTCTTCTGACTCCAGGACACAAGCTTCTTAAATATTGATGAATTCCAATAGGTTCCTCCCCTCAGCTTCAGGCAGATGGGTGATAAACTGTCAGCCATTAAACACACCATGCAGAGTGTGAACAAACATCTCTAATCACAGCCTCTTAAAGACTCTTAATGAGCTGATGTAATTAGCCAGCACAGAGTAAATCTTTTCTGTCCCGATCTGTTTGCCAGGCTAATTTGTCTGGTATAGATTAGTGGATGAGAGTAGAGCTGATGGGGCTGTTTATTTGTGTGTGTGGCCAGTTATTTCACTCTCATTGATCTGTTAGAGAAGCAACCGTGATGATTCCTAGGTCAGATACCACACTTGTCTCTATCATAGCATGCAATGCAAAAACATCAGCGTGTTTGCAAACAGCAGAGAAAAGCGCTGGCCCTCTGCGCTGGTATACGTTTACAATCCATCCTTTTAAAAACCCAACCCTCTCACGCAAATCTGATAAGAGTAATAGTTCTATTGTGAGGCGATTTCCTGCTCAAGTCCAGCCTTGATCCTGAATATGTCCTCTTCTCCTCCACCGATGTGGATTGTGGTGGAATAAGCCACAATCCTCCTTTCTGCTGGAAAAAAAGAGAGAAAGGAAAAATCCAAGAGGATCAAGAGCCGGGAGAGCAGCTGGAGAATCGGATCTGGCGGCAAGGAGAGTTAACGAGTGGCCTGTCCTATTTCTGACTGCACTCCCTCGTCTGGCCACAGAGGCGTGCTAGCCCACCTCAGGCTGCTGGGAACACATTCCTCTAGTCTACATGATGGGCTCATCCATTTGTTTTTTTTTCATCTCAATCCCGGATTTAGGGAGATACAAAGCTGATTAGGCAACAAAAGCATATGGGAAGATAAAGGACACTTAGGTAATGGGTTTTGACAGCCTCTTTGGCATGGCAAAAAAGGCTCATCCTTTATTTCTTGCTTTGCTCCAAATATGTTTGTTATTCTGTTTCTTTGCCAACTACTTTTGAGGTGGTTAGGGTGGGGGAAGGAGTAGATGATGGAAGTTTGAAGTTACGGCTTAGCAAAGAGTCTCCAAAGTCGGTAATACTTGTGTAAAATAAAGGAGTGGGAATGGTAGCATCTTCTATAATTCTCTCAACTGAGGAACAACATTAGTCAATTATAAACTATATGTGCCTTTACAATAAATCGTCACTAAATGTATGTTGTAACTAATTAAATAGGGTTTTCAATAATATGTAAAACTCATTATTATGACAATGCAAATGCAAAAAGATACACTGACTGACCAATCAGAAACCAGAATCATTTCAATAATAATAATAATAATAAAACAATTCTGTATGGATATTTTACATATTTACAATTTGAAATAAATTCCATTTTAAATTTATTTTATGCTTGAAATTTAATAATTATAAATTAGGAATATATACAGAAATTAAATTCTCAATCACTGCTGCATTATCTGCATTATCTAAATTATTTTTGTTATTTAAAAAAAATAAAATACAATGTTTCAATAACCCTATGTCAGTGTAACTAAAAGTATTCAGAAAAAAATCTATTAATTTACCAGATATTAATTCTATCTATTAATTTACCAGATAATTTGAATTGCTGACACTAAGACAGAACAGCATTTACACCATCTTAAATTTAATTCACTCCATCAAATCAGATAAACATCTTCGTAAAGACCACATGGTCAGTCAAAAGCTTCTTGTCAACTCCACTTAATGCTGTAGATTTGTGGCTTTAAAAGAGAAAAAAAACATATTTATCTTATTTCTCCATACATTAGCTTGTTGAAAATAATAACCCCTGGAGGATGCTCAGTCAAGATATGGAGCGAGATAACAGAATGTGGATTAGAGCAGTGGGATGATTAGGACTGTTTGTGTCTGTGTTTGTTTGTGAGCGGAGTGGTTGGAAGCCGGGGTGGGTGGGTCACTCGGACTATAGGAGTGAGAGAGTATTAATCTGCGCTCAGTGGGAGCAGGACCTCGGCAAACAGCTCAAGCAGACAGAGCTTAAGGAAGGCCAAGCCTGAGAGAAAGTCCTAAATCTTCACATTAGCTCCCCGCGTTTCTTCTGCCGAACTCGTAAGCTCTTTTTCTAAAGGGGAGCACAAACAAATCACACCCCCCCTCCGAGGCTGCCAGCTCCAGCCCATGAGAAGGCACGCCACCCTGAAGTCGACCCACAGCCCGACACCCCCTTCTAGAAGCTCGCTGAGAGTCATGAAATCAGAGGGATTTGGAATGAGATTGCACTGGGTCTCTAAACCTCTAGAGCAGGAGAAAGAGGGAGGGAGGCGCTTCATCTCTAAGAGTCCTCTTCCAAAACGACGGCACTCCTCGAAATCGCATCATGCCTTTCTAAGCTCTGGCCCACTTTACATATTAGTTAAACCCAAGTTCAGGTGATTTTACAGTGAGACGGCCAGGCCTTCAGTCTTTGAAGAGCAAAAGATGCAGCATGTGACAACAGATTCAAACTCAAGACTTATCTCATTTTTATTTTGTAATTCCCAGAATGTTAAAAACATTTAGACATAATATAACTTCCTGAGTTTTAATCACAAGGTATCACATAGTTAAATATTTATCTAACATGCTCATCAAATAGAGGAAATTAGGCTCAGTGGCAAAACAAGATGGAATGATCACATTGCTGCTTTGCAGAATTGAAACATAAATTGGATTATGGCTTTGGGTGTGGGGAAGTCACGGCTCATTTGATGCATTTCTCAATGAATGATTTTATTTTTTACCTAATGATGAGATGTATTAAGCACCGAGGCATCTCAAATAAAATGTTTCAGCGCCTATTGTCTTACCGTTTCGATTTGAAACATTTTATGTGCGCCAAAAACTAATAATTAATAGTGTACTCATTACAACTACGATGGACAATCAGGGAAGTAAATGATAATGATCCAATTATAAGATATGATGATGTCAGGTTTTTTGTGATATTAAATCAGGCAGGTTTTGCATGGTATTTCTCTTATTTTGCTAAATGTAGTAGCATATGTTATGTGAAAAAGATGCTGAAGGAACTAAAAAAAGAGAAACAATTTGTAGAAACAATTGCTAGCACGTCCCAAATAATCCCATAGAAATTGCAAGTAACGTGTTGAGTTAAACATGAAATTTTGAAGTAGAAAGACAGAAGCATTTCTTGTAAAACATACTCCAATAATCTTTGCTTTATTTACAAACTGTAAAAATAATATTTTACAGTGAATGCGTGTATCTCAACACCGTAGGATCTCTCCTGGCCAGACTAAAACATTACTAAATAATGAGCATCCATTCTGAGGCCATGAGGAGTATTTAAATGCTATCGATAATCTAATCTGCCGAGGTGCTTGCCGACATTGATCACAGAGAGAGGGCAACAGAGGCTGAGGGTTGAAATAAGTTTTTTTAAGGATGGAAATGACTCCAATCTTGAGAGGCGGAGGAGGGGGGAGAGGAGATGGAGATGGAGAGAGGATGACACTGGAAGAAGGACGAGGACGGCGTCGGGCTGAAATGAAGGGAATCCATAGAGATTGTGCCGTCTATCTGCTTATAGCCCCGGGCGACCGGGGGAGTAAAGTTGCTAATGATCTCATCGACGTCAAATCTCTGCGATGTCAAACAGCAAAGAGGTACATCAGGGAAATGAGACATTGGACACCATATGTCCTGAGGAGCATCAAGGGTCCAAAGTTACTTTACAGCCAGCCAGGCAGCCAGATTAAATAGAGACAGAACAGATTCTCTCAGGATGCACAGGTCCCTTACACCAGCACTGGCTCGCTGAGCTGATGCTAATAATAACTAATGAACTACATGATAATGACACGGCAATGTAAGTAAAATGAGGGCTGTTTAAAACAGGACATAAAAATAGTATTATTCATTTTTTACTTTTACCTATCAAAGGGTATAAAATCTGAGACCAGGGAAAACGATTTCCCCTTATATATAATTTATTTTTCATTCAATTTTTTTGATTAGCATTACAATATTACACTGTAAAACCCAATGAGTTAAGATAACTCAAACCATTTCAGGAAACCAGTTACATTAAAAGATTACCTTTTAACTATAAAAGTATTTTTGAGTACTTATTCAAACTTATTCAATTTAAGTCCACAAAAGACTATTTCTTAACATTGAACAATAAATCCACTTAAATACTGCTATTTACTGCTACCTATACCACAAGCACACATATCAATGTACTTCACAAAGATACTTAATTAATTGTATTACTGTCTCCCTTCAGTTTGAGGTGACCATGTAAATTGATAACAAAAGCATCTTCCATCTTCAGTGGAAACAAAAACATCTGACCGTCAAAGGAGTTTACATTATTCATGTAGTAAATTTACTTTAATTAGTGACCTAGAAAAAGTGCAACATTTTTATTTCTTATTTATGTTTATTTGATTTGATATGTTCATATTCAAGTTTAAAATACATTTTGCATCCTTGACATTTAGACCAAACTGTATATGCATGAAGTAATGTTAATATTCTTAATGTGTAAATATTTGTTTATACAAAACAAATGTGTTTTTCTTGTAAGGATTAGTATGGTTGTACAGTGCAGTCAAACACTAAAAGAAGCAAACAGAAAATTTCAGAAAACATGAGTCCAGATGGACATGAGAATATTAGTTGGTCAGTGGTCATCAACATCTTTCCCCATAACATGTTTCTCTGACCGGATACTTAGCCACGATCACTCTAAGCTCCTATGTGTTGTGTTTAAAAGGAGGGTTTATAGAGATTAACAGAGTGAGAGTGAGGAAAAAACACTATATACAAACACAAATGCAAACGCTGGAGCCATAGTACAGCGTAAATACCACTTCTGCCATTTTATAAAGCAACTGAAAGGGAAACATTTTAAAATAGAGAAAATGATTGAGAGTATTTCAACTACAGTTCATCAATCTATACAAAAACAACGAATGTGAGCCCTCAAAGTTATTTGCATGCAAATTATAGCAATTTCTAGTGGCCAGGTCCTCAAATTCCTATATCCGTTTCATTAAAATGATTTTTATTTATGCACATTTACATGATGACCATAATTTTTTCCTCTTTGCATCGTAAGGATATTTTCAGCATAAAGCTCAGTTGGGAAAATATTTTTATGGCCTATATTTACTCACAAAGCAGAAAATTCCACTCTGGGCCTATATTTAAATAAATAAACAGATGCTCTAAATAAATGGATGCCTTAATAAGGTTAACTATTTTGGCTTTTGAGAGGCTTCTCATATTTTTCCAAGGGCCTGGCCAAATTAATGACAGTAGATCTAATGCCATTGCAGTACTTGGGAGTGTGTCCAATACTTTAAGGCATGCCGTTAATATAGACTTTGAAAGAGATTGATTTGAACATCAAACAGTACCTTATAGGCCGGCCTCTTTCAAGCTGGTGGGGTTTAAAGTTCTGGTGTCAGCACTGGAGCTCAACCTGCTGTGTAGATTAACATAATTATGCTCGGAGGAATTCAGTGGTATAGTAACCATAACGACCCGTCCCTGAGTATAGGATTGGGAAGAGGCCTGACCCTATGGATCAAGGATAAAAAATTATGATTACCTAATAAATAAAATGCTATGGAATCAGTTTAGAGCGTGAACTGCTTTTTTTTGGAAGCAAACTAGTTTTGCATACAATAATGTCGCAACATTTTTGTTAACTGAATAGGAGTCTATTTCTGTTTGTTTTTTCCCAACACATTATCTGTATGTTTGAGGTTTGTCTGATTAGAATAGGCCAACTCTTTACTCATCAATACATCAGTTTTATCTCAGAAGGAAGCCTGGTTAAACGTGAAAGTCAGGATGCCAGTAATCTAATGAAAGACCTTCCAAGCTAATGAGATCATCTTATAAAGTGCTAATTAAACTTAACTTTGTTTGGGGTGATTTAGGACAAAACTTGTGGAATTCATCATTACTAAACAGTTCACAAAGACAAATACTCTGCTCTACAGGAAAAGGTCAAGCACTGACTGTGAAGGTTGAATCTGTGCCTGAACTGGACACAGGACAAGACTCATGCAAGCTTGTGCGATAATGAGAGATGGGCACAAAACAGCCCTAAAACTGTGGTGTGGGGTATGATTCATTTGAAAATGTTGTACTGCATAACAGACACGATGCTGTCATAAACAGACCAGTGGACTGAATAACGAATGTGAAAGAGATGCAGTGATGTTTAGAGGTTTAGATGATACATTTAAATCAATTTTGACCAAAAAAAGCTAATCTTATTGAGGTTTTCACTGTTTTAGAAGTTAAACTTTATACAACCTGAAAAGCAACTACAAAAACGGACCCATTAAATCGAGTCAGTAGATGAGTGTCTTGTCTCTAAAAATCATAAGCTTCTGATTCTTCTGCAGGTTCCCTCCTCCATTCATTGGCCTCACAGCTGCTCCTCAGCATCGCTCGGCCTCAGGCAGTGGCGGGTTGAGCCTGCCCTCCGCGGCTAATCACCCTTCCCCAAGACACTCCTCATCAAGACAACCTTTACAACAGATCAATCTTCTCCTGACAGTTCATTTAGACTGAATTAATTTGGAATTAAAGGCCATTACTGCAATTGGCAGCCACTGATATTCCCAGGACTCTGTCTGTTATCCTCTCTGTATGGGAACAGGCCTTTGAATTGACTAGATAAGGTTCTTTTCTTTTCTTTTCTTTTCTTTTTTTAAGCACCGGCTTACAGCAGGGCAAATAATTTGATTGTTTTAACAAGTCATCATTGTGCTAAATTGACTATATTATTTTGAGTCAGTTGTTATTGTTTATTTATTTATCTACATTGATGACATTAATGGTCACAGAAAATGTTAACAGAAATGCAGATGGAGTCTGAATGCCTCAGTGTTAATGTAAAAATAATGATAATAATACAAAAATAATAATAAAACAGAAATACAGGACAAAATATATATTTCATTTTTAGTTTTTTTTTTTGTTAACCGAAATATGTTATTTTTTGTTAATTAAATATGAATATATACCCTATTTTCTCTAACACAACGACAACAACCCCTATTATTATTATAATACATTTCAATTAATAATAATTGACATTTGACATTTATGCATTTAGCAGATGCTTTTACCTAAAGCATTCAGGCTATATATATATATATATATATATATATATATATATATATTTTATCAGTATGTGTGTTTCCTGGGAATTTAACCCACAACGTTTTGCGCTGCTAACGCAATGCTCTACCACTGAGCCACAGGAACACTATTAATAATAATAGTAGTAGAAGTAATAATAATAATAATAAAAATGTGTTATTATTGTAGTGTTAGTTAAAATAGGGTAGCCTATAGTTAAATGTAATGGTTATTATATTAATTATTAATAATATATATATATATTTTTAAATGCTACCATTTGCATGATTGGTAAGATCAATATATCACAAAAAAGAAAAAAGTGACAAAAGATTTTATAAAAACGTTCAATTAAATTTTGGGGGGAACATTTGAAATATTCTGGTCTTATCATGTACTTTCTTTTTCCTCTTCATCTGGGGTGTGCAGCTCTGGTTCATGAACTCAATGTGGGTTTATCATTGCATGCTGGCAGCCCACAGGGTTCATGGTCAGTGACCCAGTGTGCTGGAGCCCGAACAGCATGGCGATACCTCTTTAAAGAGCTTAACACTCAACGGCATCCTTAATCTCTTTTCAGCACTAACCCAAGGAATCCCTCTCCCCTCAAAACGGGACAAGGAGGAGTTCATTTTGAAAATCTCAGCAACCATATTGCATGGCAGGTCTCAGAATTAAAAAAGCCATAGAGAGTAACACCAAGTCAAATCTTGTCCCAAGTCCCCCCCCCCCCTCACATGTTAGTCCTTTCTCCATGAGGAGGTATAGGGATTGACACAAGGAGCCATAGACACAATCTGTCTAAAGGCCAAAGACAAAAACATTCGAAAAATCACAAAGATCAGTGATCATGAACAGTTAATTTATGTGACTAATTCATTATGGATTCAAAAGTCTGTTAATGATTTTATTGTTTTAGATATTTCCCAGACTGCCGTAAAGGGAGACTGAGGCTAGCTGTGAAAACACAGACAGTGAAAAGCTCTATCTCAGATTTTGAGTCCAAATTTCAATTACACACTTATTCATAAACATCAATTTAGGGTAAGTGGTCATATATATATATATATATATATATATGTTCTAAATTTAATTTATACAACTTTGTAATTACAACATTTTTTGACAAAACAGTGGTTTCATATTTGTTAGTTTACACTTTTGTTGTTTCGTGAATTGTTCAGTATCATACTTTTACTTGATCCTGTCTTTTTTACTCAAATGTCCCTTTTTTTTTTTTACTAATTTCTTACCAGATAAAACATTTTTGAGCTTGTATAAGCTTGTCATTATATGGCATTTTAAAATTGTTTTAGTCTACATGAATTTTCCAGGTCTAGAATTCACACAAATGTATATCCAGGTTGTCCAAGTCTTTGGGAATCCTGTTTTGTTCCCAATGGGAACTGAGTAAGAGAATAAAATAAGAAATATTGTGATTTTTAGTCACAATACCTTTTTAGAGGTATTATTAAAGGTCCCCATAGTGAGCCCCAGCCCTCTGGTTCAGAAAAACTGTTATAAAGTACATACAGCTTTATAGGCTGTTTATTGGCTGGTTCATGTCATGTCAAAACATGTCCTACTATATGTTATCCCAAAAGGTCAGCATGTGTTTAAAGAAATCTATCTCATTATATGAAGAGCTCTTTTCCAAAACGCTATAAATCCATTTTAATAGTTTTCATGAAAATGACATTTTTTTACCTAGACCCATACATTTTGTTAATATTCAATTTATCATGTTAAAATGGTCTGTTGGCTCAGTCTGAACATGTTAAACAATGATTGTGAAACCCCCCGGGTCCGCACCATCTCACCGAGCGGGACTCGAACCCGGGTTTCCAGCGCGGGAGGCGGGCGCTCTAACAAGGAACGCCAAAGGCTACAGCTTTTGGCATCAGTCCATAGAGCGCCTCTTTGTGAGGTCAGGAGAGTGAGGTACATTTTAAACAAGGAGATATAGCGATTTGGCATGAAACATTGATGGAGCAGTGAATAGGTTCAGTACACAGCAAAATGGCATGACGAACTCATTTTTTTTTTATTTGGCGTTTATCGCGTTTTGGAAAAGAGCTCTTCATATATTATGTAATAAATACCCTAAGAACTAGTCACAGGAGTAAAAATTGCTCTGGTTTCCCATGTATAGTTGTTCACATCCTAAAGCTTGTGATAACATAAGCAGTTCACCTGAATGAGGTGAAAGAGGTGTGAGAAAGAGAGAGAAGGTGAGAGTCTCTCAGCTCCTCAGAACAGGTAAATATTAACACTGACACAGTGCTGTCATTCCCAGACTGCCGTGCAGGAGAGCTTAACAGGGGAAAACTGAGTCGTGCCCCTCTACTTCCAACAGTACCTGATGACAGCTTCCCTCAGCGTGTACTGAAGATCTTGAAAGACAAACATGGTGAGCCTCATGTCTGACTGTTGGCCATCTTTGTGCAGACACACACATAGTATACAGACACATACATCACACTCATATATAAATTCCTTAAATCTAACACACCGCTGAGCTTGAGAATATGTAATGGATGCTAAGAGGCTAAGTCACCCCATCTTGACCTCTATAGAGGTCCTGGCTATAGATTAAACTTGGAACAACTTTGTTGGTAAATGAAGGTGAATGGTACAATTAGAGGTTAAAAAAAAAAAAAAATCACATGCTAAATTTCTTTTAATAATGTGGTTACCTTTTATAACTGCAACATATACAAATAGATTAAAGACATACATTCATTGAAACAAAGGCAAAAGGTTGAACTTTACCTGCACCTCAACCTACGAGACCGATTCAGAGTATACAGGGCCACTGTACTTATTATTTTCCAGGGACAGGGGAATTTTTCAAGGGGTTGTGGAATTTTATAGTATTTCCAGTGGATCCTTTAATGTGTGGTGCCTCAGTGTGTGAGATCTTCTGTAATGTACACATTTGTCTGACAGCGCGCAGACAGTGAGGCGTTGCAGTGAAGTTCATTGGAAGTATTTTAAACGCAAGTGTCACAATTTGACATAGTCTTGATAATAATAGAGTCAACACACACTACATTGGTTTAGAGCTGAGAGGATGTATATGAGGAATCTGCACAGGCAGATTTGAAGAGATCTACAAAACTGCTTTTACAGCATGATTCCATGATTGACAGACAGTGAAGGACCACTGTTATATTGTCATCAAATAATTACATTGCTTTTATGTACAGTATATAAATATGTTTAGAAAGATGTTTAAAAAGTTTTTCAGCTTTGTTAACCTGTTCCTCTTAATGATTTTAATGCCCTATCATTGACTTCTGAAATGTTGTATTGGTCATCATTTTTATTATTCTGAAAGTGATTTCAGTGATATTGTTCCTCTGTTTCCCAATCCTGCTCACGAAGGGCCACTTTAAGAATTTAGAGTTATAGAGTTTAAGAGTTTACCCCTAACTTTAACAGTTTAAACAGTACAGTGAGATGAATATTTGATTAACTTATCTTTGCATTTGTTTAGTGGTGATGCATTTGAAAGAAGCATTATTCAACTCATTTGCAGTTGCTTAAAAACATAAAGTGTTCTTCATTGGCCTTGATGGTTCCATGAAGAACCTTAAACAACCATGGAAACTTTCCATTGCACAAAAAGTTCTTCATAGCGGAAAGAGTTTCTTCAGATTCACACCAACAACAACTACAGACAAATACAAAGTTCTGTCATGAAACTGTAGATAGCGCAGTCCAATAGGTCAATCTCAATCTGACATAATGACATCATCACGTGGTGTATCTGATGGGTTCTTTTCGTATTAGCAGCCCATGAGCTTGCTACTCAGCATTCAAATATTCAGCTAGTGCTTGCTGCAGTAGTTGTAGCATGCTCCACCTTCCCCAGCTCCACCTGTATAGATCTGCTATGGGGTGATTTATGTATGCTACATATAGGGGTTTTTCATTTATGTCATACAGTGCTCAGCGTAAATGAGTACACCCCCTTTGAAAAGAGAAATTTTAAACAATTTCTCAAGGAACACAAAAACCATTTCCAAATAGTGGACAAGACTAAGTTTAATATAACATCTGTTTAACTTATAACATGAAAGTAAGGTTAATAATATAACTTAGATTACACATTTTTCAGTTTTACTCAAATTAGGGTGATGCAAAAATGAGTACACCCCACAACAAAAACTACTAAATCTAGTACTTTGTATGGCCTCCATGATTTTTTATGACAGCACCAAGTCTTCTAGGCATGGAATGAACAAGTTGGCGACATTTTGCCAGATCTATCTTTTTCCGTTCTTCAAGAATGACCTCTTTTAGAGATTGGATGCTGGATGAAGAGTGATGCTCAACTTGTCTCTTCAGAATTCCCCATAGGTGTTCGATTGGGTTCAGATCAGGAGACATACTTGGCCACTGAATCACTTTCACCCTGTTCTTCTTCAGAAATCCAACAGTGGCCTTAGATGTGTGTTTAGGATCATTGTCATGTTGGAAAAGTGCACGACCAAGGGCACGGAGTGATGGTAGCATCTTCTCTTTCAGTATAGAGCAGTACATTTGTGAATTCATGATGCCATCAATGAAATGCAGCTCCCCGACACCAGCAGCACTCATGCAGCCCCACATAAGGACACTGCCACCACCATGTTTCACTGTAGGCACCATGCATTTTCTTTGTATTCCTCACCTTTGACGCCATGCAGTTTTGAAGCCATCAGTTCCAAAAACATTTATCTTGGTCTCATCACTCCAGAGTATAGAGTCCCAGTAGTCTTCATCTTTGTCAGCATGGGCCCTGGCAAACTCTAGGCGGGCTTTTTTGTGCCTGGGCTTTAGGAGAGGCTTCTTTCGTGGACGGCACCCATGCATGCCATTCCTCTGCAGTGTATGCCGACAGTGTCATGGGAAATAGTCACCCAGTTTGGCTTTCTACTTCTTTAGATAACTGCAGTGAACTTGCATGTCGATTTTATACAACCCTTCTCATCAGAAGACGCTCCTGACGAGGTGTTAACTTCTGTGGACGACCTGGACGTCTCTGTGAGATGGTTGCAGTTCCATCTTTTTTAAATGTTTGTACCACTTTTGCTACAGTTTTCTGACTGATAAGTAAAGCTTTGCCGATCTTCTTGTAGCCTTCACCTTTCTTGTGTGAAGTAATTATTTTCTTTCTCAGGTCTTGTGACATTTCTCTTCCATGTGGTGCCATTGCTGACAGCATGAAATGGGAAGGGGTTTTCACCCTTTTAAAGTAACACCCTTTTATAGTCAACTGTCACCTGTGGTTGAATTCTTGTTAAATTAGACATTTGTAGTCTAAAATTTAGCTTTGCTCCAGAGATTTTCAGTGGGGTGTACTCATTTTTGCATCACCCTAATTTAAGTAAAACTGAAAATTTTGTTCTCTAAGTTATATTATTAACCTTACTTTCATGTTATAAGTTAAACAGATGTTATATAAAACTTAGTCTTGTCAACATTTTGGAAAATGTTTTTGTGTTCATTGAGATATTGTTTAAAATGTTACTTTTCAAAGGGGGTGTACTCATTTACTGTACACTGTATGTGCAGCAGCAGTATTTCTTACATGCTCACAGCAGCATGTTGTGGATGTATTGGCAGTAGTAAGTTTCTGTAGCAGCAGCAGTGCAGCAGGTCTATTCCACCAAGACCAAACACATTTCCATTAACATTGACATGCACATTTCCATGCCAGACCCTTCGAAAGTTGTCATGATAGAAATACAACTATTTCTATATTGGAGTCTATACCAGCACACTGTTATGTTTATTTAGCATTCCGTAGTTATATTTTTAAAATGTGTGCGCTATTTAAAGCCAGATGGATGCTGATCTACTCTCAGTAGAGTTTTTATTAATCCTCAGCTGAATTTTTTTTTCTGAAAGTGATTTCAATTATTGCTTCTCTGTGTCCTTACAATTACTATTTCTTAACATTTCCAGAGTTTGAGAAAGTGATTCATGCATTTATTTAATCTAGACTTATCTATTGTAATTCTCTTTATATAGGAATGAGTTAATCTGAGTTTGGAGAACAAAACATATAATGCAAAGAAAAAGTTCCTCAAAAGTCTGATGTATCAAATTTGATATACAACAGGTTTCTCGGCAAAGTTTTGATCATGTTGATAAATTAGAGGAAAACTGCATATCAAATGTGTCAAAGTAGGCTTTGTACGATTACAATTTTACTATATAGTTATCAACCTTGGTATTAATGGGCCTTTAGAATTGATTATATGACATGGAAGTCGTGGCCTAATGGTTAGAGAGTCAGACTCTTAATTGATAGGTTGCTAGTTCGAGTCTCGGGCCGGCAGGAATTGTAGGTGGGGAGAGTGTCAATGTACAGCGCTCTCTCCACCCTTCCCCTGAGGTGCCCTTGAGCAAGAGACCGGATGCCCAACTGCTCCCCGGGCGCCGCAGCATAAATGGCTGCCCACTGCTCCGGGTGTGTGTTCACTGCTTTGTGTGTGCACTTTAGATGGGTAAATGCAGAGCACAAATTCCGAGTATGGGTCACCAAACTTGGTCGAATGTCACAGCACTTTGTCATTTTGGAATATCAGACTTAGACAAACCAAAATTTTAATTACTGGATATACAGTATGTTGAGTCTTTGTAAAGGCTACCTAATTTTAAAACGGATTCATGCTGAATCAATAGCAATTAACAGCTCCTCAGATTAAAAACAGACCGCACTAGAAAAACAGCTTTACCGGGTGTTTTTAAGTCAAATTCAGCACATTTGCGAAAAGCGTTCTCTATTTTGTGCATTCCTCCTAAAGCCTTGGAAAAGCTGCCAGATAAACCAGGATTTAAGACTTATTCATCATTAATACCCAAGATTCATGGGAATTTGTCAGGATTATCACAGTTTTGAGTCAGGAAAACATATGTTTATCTTGTCTAATGATAAAATCTCCCCAGAGGGAGTGAGTGTGTAACCCAGTTACTCTTACAATTTAACCCCTTTTCTCCCTTTTTTCATCTAATCTAATCTAAGAATCTAATTCAAATAAAGCCTAACCCCAGAGGTAATCAGTTGAGAAGTGACTACCACATAATAATAGTCATCTGACAATTGACAGTAACTAAATTAAAGCTCATCAATCAGTCACTTTAGTTTTTAGTTAAGTCTTAAGAAATGATGGAACTAACTTTTTGTTTCAGGGTTTGTATTTGTCAAAGTTTTTAATTCATATGAAGTTTGGACATTATTTAACGAAAGGATGAACAACTATATCCAGAGCAGTCAATGCAGGGCGAACAGAGATACATGTAATCTACCATTTTGCACATTGTTTCATTAATTAAAAATCATGTTGTCCTAAATCAGGGGAAATAACATACCACTTTACCTGAATTACCCCCACAACTTTTTGAATGAGTTTAGTAGTGATGCAAGTAGTTTTCATCTAGGAAAAAATGAAGTTCAAGTTTAAGTATATAACCTTTCACACTTAAAAATAAATGTTCTTCATGGAACCATCAATGCCAAAAAAGTACCTTTATTTTTGTCAAGTATGCTTGAAAAGTGTGAATTGCATTCCATTTTTGCAACTGGGAATGTTAACTATTTTGTTGCTGGCCCGAAGTGTTCTAACAGGACAAACCTGTTTCTTTATTGTTTAAGGAATACCAGGTTGGTCTGAACCCCACCAGATGGTAGATGGGTGCTAATGTTATCAATCATTAAATACTAATAACTGAAGACTGGCTTGTCCAGTAATAAACAATGAAAAGTTGTAGTCTAAAAGTCCAAAGATTATTTTGATGAATATCTGATCAAGTAAAATATTAAAGGAAATAATGTATTTATAGTTTAGTTGTGTCTGGATTTTACTATGTATTTTATTATGCACATAGTGTAACTGGGGTAAAAACGAGGCTATAGTTTTGTCAAATGGCAATAAAGTCAAATTCAAGTCCTAAGAATTTCTGTAATAGTAAAATTTTTTTTTTTTCTCTAGGCAAGGGAACATATGTGCATGTGATTGTCCCAGGCTTGAAAAACATTTGAGGAATTTCAATATATAAGTAACTAAATATGACATGCCCACCCCTCGGTCTCAGAAGCCATAAACCAGTGTCTGCTGGGAGTGAACTGGAATACATCAGCCATAACCCCCATTATTTCCTCAAAGTTGCTTTTCAGTTCTGCACATGCAAACTGTGTGTTTCTGAATTAGACACATGGGCTTTTATAATTGCTGCTTTAAAATCTATTTGATTCTCAAGCCATTGGAGACAGAAGGCCACAGAGAATACCCAACTCTCAGTGGAAATCCCAGCCTGACTCAATTACATAAATATCAATTAGCAGGGAACTGGGGGATTGGACTTGATCTGCCCCTAGAGAGGGTGGGTGTGTGTGGGGAGCAGTAGAGGAGGGGAAAGCGTGGGGCATCAGGGAGGAGACGGCACTTTCATTTAAAACAATCAGCGGTCACATTTAATTTTTGTACTTTAGTTTGCAGTCATGCTTTGAATGTGATTAAAACATTATACTGTTGCAAATAATGTAAAATGTAATTAACTGGTAGAAAATACATGGAGAAATGACTTCAGTTTATCTAAGGATTTAGGAAGAGAGCAGAAGCCAAAGCAATTCATGTCAAATGTTTTTCTGATGGACTTTGACACAATTGTCATAATGGAAGTGCAAAAACTTGAATAAAAATGTACACTGTGGCAGTGAAGATTTACTTCAACTGGTAGGCCCCTCTTTCATGTCTAATGGGACGATTGGTTTATAAGGCTGACAGCTAAGAGGATTACGATCAGTTTTGGGCCATGCCTGATAGTGCCCTAATCATGCGAGAGAACCTCCCCATACTGTCAGGACCAATATATTAAAAACTGATCGACACTGTGGGGTCTTTATAATTCATAGCTTGAGGGATTTGGCCTCCGGATCACTTTAATGAGGGCCAATAGGACGAGGGCCTTTTTTGATATCGGTATTGAGTGTCAGTGGGAGTCTCTTCTTCAGTGACGCGTCTGTGAGGTGTAAGGAAATCCAGGGCCCATTAATCCACAGCTCTGGGTGGGTGAGATTGCAGAATCCAGTCACAGTTGGGATGAGTGTAGAGGTGTGAGGACTGGCTTATGGAACGAATCATGAGGAAGGGAGGCATGTCTCCATACATAAAACTGCTCTATCAGTTCACGCTCTGGGATTTGGAGATATTAGGGTCTCTGCTAAGCATATGTAGCATGCCTTAGACTTCTCTCTGGGATATTCATGGAGTTCAGATATTACACTTCATTGGATGTCACACATATGCTGTTTGAAAACATTTACTGCATGGTCAGTGCCTCCATATTTATTTTCTGCAATTATGAAATCCATTTCCGAAGTCCAAATTGTTTTGTACATAATATAAGGTATTAGGTAATGTAAAAAAAAATTACAAAATGTAATGCAACACCGAGTCGGTCGACACTGCAAATTGGCAATTTGGTCAGTTTAGAAACAGGAACATATTCTTGGTATATTGAACATATGCAAACAATAAGAAATTGTGGCTTGTGTAACAATAACTCGTCACTCGCACCGTGAACACACACCCGGAGTAGTGGACAGCCACTTATATGCTGCGGTGCCCGGGGAGCAGTTGGGGGTTCGGTGCCTTGCTCAAGGGCACCTCAGTCATGGTATTGAATGTGGAGAGATCGCTGTACATTCACTCCCCCATCTAAAATTCCCGCCGACTCAAGACTCGAACTCGCAACCTTTCACTTACGAGTCCGACTCTCTAACCAATAGGCCACGACTTCCCCACAACCTTCCTATTTACGAAATCCTGAAAAACTAAAATCACAAAAATATTAAGCAGCACAGATGCTTTGCTGTCACAGGAATTTAATACATTTAAGTAGTTTTTTTAACTATAGTGTATGTATAAAAAATGTATAAGATTTATTTGAATAGAATATATATTTATAAATTTTTTTCATCCATTTTAAATTGAAATATTCATGTTTTTCTTGTCTATTCTTCTCTTTATTATGGTAAAGCATTTTAAATTACCATTGGGTACAAAACTGCTTTATAAATAAATTTGCCTTATTAAAACCACCAATCAGCTAATCCAAAAAAATCATTTAAAATGATTATGCGTATCTGTGTCACCGCCCAGCACTCCCATCCTAAACCAGATCAGAGAGGGAGAAGCAAAACCGGGCTGCCTGCAACCTTCATCAGACTCAAACATAGCGTAAGCATCTCCTCCATTTGGACACGGTCAGTCTGTGACAAGGTTGTCTGGGAACTGTGGCGAGGCGTTAAATATGAGCTCAGAGAAAGTACGATATGACACTAATCAGCTTGTGCGGTGCATTTCCCCGGCATACGTTTCCAGGCGAGTCCACGCTCTCCCAGGAGTGCCAGTGAACAGGGCCATGACAAACTTTATTTAGCTGAGCAAGGTGCCATGACCAGTTGAACCACGTGACTGAAGAAGGAAGCCTGTGATTCAACAAGTGCTCACTGAGGTGAGAGCAATGTAAGATCTGTGGGACCTAAAGCCTCACGGGAGGCTTTTGCACCTGCACTTATGAAACACATCCTTGGAATTGGGGATCTGTATTACCGCCGCGGAACATGTTTATTCACAGGGTTTCGCAGTGGCTTGTTGTTGTCGAAATGACTGACCTTTTGACCAAAGCCAAGACTGGAGCCCAGAAAATCAACCCTGTTTTTGGTTTTAGTTGTCCACTGGCTGAAGTCCTGCTCTGTTAATGCTTATCTGTCATGCCTCAAGCGTTTTCTACCCGTCTACATTTTTTTCCGCTGCTGTAAGCTCAAAATCACTCGGCATCGATCGCTCCATATCCTCTGAGTCCCTTCTGTCTCACTCACTAATTCTCCCTTTTGCCCCTTTCATCCGGATTGAGCACGATGAGGTGGCGAAAAAAAAAGAAATCAATAACTGGGCCAAGTGGGAGAGGTCAAAGTTCAACAGGGTTCCTGACGGATGTGTCAGGAAGGGCTGGACTTTGAAACAAGAAGCAGGGGGAGAGGCTGCACCCAGCAGTAGGCTAGATGGAGATCAAATTTACAGGCTTCGATCGGACTGGTGTGTGTTGGTGAAGGGATATTAGATGAGGTTTACAGGGTTATGAGATCAGCCCCATTAGAGTACGTGAGGGACAGCTTTATCTGGCTCAGGGCCAACATGTGTCAGAGATGGGGGCAAATGACAGTGTCGGGAAAAACACCTGACATGCACCGATGACTGACTCACAGCCTCCGGAGAACCAACATTAGGTAATGACTCAATATAGGTGTATGGGTCAATAAGCCCAGATGCCTTGCCACATCGTGAGGGTGATTAGCATGTTTCGCATATCAAATAGAAAAAATGTATAACCTGAATCGCTTCAATCGTAAGTCGCTTTGGATAAAAGCGTCTGCTAAATGCATAAATGTAAATATCTCAAATTAAACTTACTCATTTTTAAACAACTGCATTTTAACAACTGACACTGCACTGTTTTTGTCATTCTTGAATTACATCCATTCTTTGCATTTCTTTAAATTAACTTTTAATTGTTTGGTCTAACATTCACTGGAAAAGCATATGCACTATCATAGCATGTGTTACATAGATTATTGATTGTTCATTTTGTTAGAAGAATAGTAATAAATGAAAGTATAATATAAATAAGAAAACTTATATAGAAGTGACTTATGAAGAGTCTTCTACAGAAGAACAAATATAATATGTAATGTATATACTGTATTTAAATTATTAATATATTTTAAACTACCATTCAAACATTTGTATTCAAAACATTTGTATTCAAACATTTGTAAAAAATCAGCATGGATGCATTACATTTTCAAAATAAAGACATTTATAATGTTACAAAATATTTAGTTAAAACATAAATTATGTTGTTTTGAAATGTATACTCTTTTTTTTAAATAAATGCTTCTTGAGCAGCATGAAGGACTGAATGATCATGTGACACTGAAGACTGGAGTAATGGCTGCTGAAAATTCAGTTTTACCATCACAGAAATGAATTACATTTTAAAATATATTAAAAAGAAAACTGTTATTTTAAATTGTAAAAATATTTCACAATATCCGATTCACAATGATTGCTTTCTTGTTTAGCAAAGATACTCAAAAACATACAAAATATCATACAGACCTCAAACTTTTAAATGGTAGTAAATCATTATATATATTACATTTATACTAAAAAAGGCAGCCAGTGTTTTTTTAATCACATTAACCATTAATTAATCCTATTGTACTTTGTTAATCCTATTGTACTTTGTTAATCCTATTGTACTTTAACAATATAACAAATAATTTTACTTTAAAACAAATATACATAATTGTACTCAATACCTATATGAGGAATTTTACATTTCCAAGAAAAATACAATACATTTTTCAATTTATTTTGCACAAATTAGAGACTTATTTAATTCAGTCCATGTCCCCACTGGAAAAGAGCTCTTCAGCACTCAAATATAAAACTGTAATCATTCATTGTAATCTCTGTTGTGCTGTTTAATCGCAGGACTTTCCCTTAGAGGAATTAACACATTTTCCTCTCAACGCGCTATAGTTGACTGAGAGCATGCACTGTATATGCGTGTGTGAGTGTTCGAGGGGGTTGCCATGAAAAGCAAATTAACTGCCAGTTAAACGACTGACATCTTCATGATACGGGTAATTATCACCACTGATGTTTTCAAATGAGTTGAACAGATCTATTCACCGCCCCTCTTCCTGAGGGATGTTTTGTTAAATGAAAAAAGAGAGATGACAATACATTATGCCTATACACACAGACAAAAGATTTGAGGTTTGTGAACTAGGATACAGTACCAGTGTCCTCAGCATTGTGGCAAGGCTCTTCATTCACATTCTTATAAGAAGTATTAAAGGCAAATAGGCCAATCTAATTATTCAGCCCACATTTTGCAAGCTACAACTCTTAAATTTTTTTTTTTATTGGCATGGTTCCATGAAGAACATGAATGGAAACTTTCAACTAGACAAAGGTTCTTTAGTGGAAAAGGTAATTGTCAGTTTAAAATGATCTTCACAGAAAAAAAAAAAATATTTTAAGAACTGTTCACTAAAGGTTCTTTAGGAATCCCAGCATTGTTCTTCCATAGCATTGCTGTGAAAACTCCCTTTGGAACCTTTATTTTCAAAAGTGTAGCCCTCTTCATTAAACAGCAATAGAGGCGGGAAACTGGGAAAAACGTACAGAAGTGCGTATGCGAGTACATAAATAGAGGAGGGGGTTTGGGGAGGTTGGGGAGAAATCCATTTGCAATTTAAATGGAAATTTAATGATCCCACGGAGGCAGTGAATTAGCCTCCTGATCAATTGATCATGTCAAGGACAAATAGGTAAACAAACATGTCCATTAATTCTGGCCTTCCCTCTGTCCTTACGTCTCCTCCCTGCTGTGGAAGAGTGTTGGAGGATTACCAGGGAAGAGGAGCAGGAGGCAGTGGGGAGGTGGAGGAGCTAACAAGGCCTTGACAAGCTCCCAGCAACTGAGGGGGACTGTCACTTAATTCCCACCCCACTGGGATGGATCAGCCCACCTCTTTACATGGGCAGTTGGGCCCAGCAAGGCTCTCTTCACCATCACAGGGAGAAGAAATAAGAAGCGGGCCTCAGGGACGGATGCAGAGAGAGGAGGTTCCCTGGACACGGTGCTCTCCACCAATCAGGCTCTGGATCAGTGCCGAGTGCATTGGTGTGGATGGGGCTGAAGGCACAGCTGTACCAGTTCCTTGATGACTGATCACTAACGTTCATTGACTATTGGTTACAGTGACAGTAGCACATGCCACTCTGCATCTGTAGCAGTCTGTGAAGCAACAAGTGTTTTAATTACAAGCAACTAACCCTTAACCTTATCCTAACCCAAAGCACAGTAAATATATGTAGTTAATATTACTCAGAACGGTTTAATTAGACTTCAACAACGTCACCTTAAAGTGTAACCAGACTAAAAAATAGAAATCTAGACAATCAAACACACACAGTCACCAAAACAGCACTTGACTGCTAAGTGAAGCAAGGTCAGAGGTGAAATCAACAATTAGCCTCCAAATAAATGCTTTAATTCCCTTATATGAGCATTGATCATTCCTCTTTAGGACATTTAAACCCTCTAATGTGGAGTCTTTTTGGTCAATATAATCTTTTTCAATCGTCTCAGCAAATTAGCTTAATAAGAAAGAGATGAGAGGTTTTCTATAGCATGGCTCTCATTGAAAGTCTATTTAGATATCTTGATTAGTGCTAAATAGCTCTGGCCAGAGTCAATATGCCTCAGAGGAAAAGATGCTTGGTTCCTCAAGGAAAATAGAAAGAAAATGCAATTTTGTTTCCAAATTAGCTAATGATATGTGATTTCTCACAGTGCTAGATGTCAGATATTGTAGTACAGTATTGTAGTTATGGTTTAAGAATATGTTCAAAACTCAGTACATGGCTTTATGTTTTAGATATTATGTTTATACATCAATAGGATAACTAAATAGGAGAACTCCTAATGTGAGACAGTGATTAAAACGTGTCTCCATTAATATTTAAACCATGACAGAATTAATGCAAATATTGATGCATATTTTAAGAATTGTTTAATTAATACACAAAATCATTCTTTCACTTCTCAGTACAATTGAGTGGAATGTAGGGATTCTGGGTTAAAGCGGCAGACATTTATAGTACATTTCAAATAATGCTCTGAAACAAGATGTAAGGAAAATGCAGACCAGGAGCTTTAACAATGCCAAGAGCAGTGGAAAAGCTTTTTAAAAGGGCCATTTGTAAAACAAGGAGTTAAAACCAGATTATGGGTCAACAATAACACAATCCCTTATGCTCATTCCCGTAATTCCCACAGAAGAAGAGGATTTATACTTATTGTGGGAGGCTAAGCATCAGGCAGCTATACATGCGAAAAAACATTTTACAGTGGGGCCAGGTAATCCCGTACGGAGGTGGTTCAGTCTACGCATCGGGAGTGAATGGAGAAGAGGAAGTATTACTGTTATCAGAAGACTCAAATCTGGGCTTTCCAGGTGCTGCTAATGCTGGAGCCACCCTCTCCAGCATTTGCAATAGATTGTGTCGGATTTGCCTAGTTGACTCTCTAATGAGTCAATTGTTCTCTCTGTTTACGCTATTAAAAGAGTATTAGCTCCGTTAAGGTGTGGGTGCCAAAGGGAGACGCTGCCATAAGGTCTAAATGTGGACCCCTGTGAAGAGCTCATCAAACACAAATGCATTGTTGAAGCACTTAGCCGAGGTCCAGCAGTTAGCTAGCTATTTTACAGATGACTAAATCTGTGCGCCATGTAATGTAATGCGTTGATGATGCAAACAGCTCATAGTCACTGTCTACTCGCTCGTCCAGAGACACGTTAAAGCCGATCGTGTGGACGACAGGCACCCGAGATATAGTCAACGGCCCTCCTGCCGACTCGATCGCTTCTCATCATCTACAACAGCAAATATACACTCATGAAACAGGTTATGAGACCATTTCATTTCTTAAAGGATAAGACTGCCAAGCACAGATCCAATGTGGGTACTTATGGCTGTGGTGCAAACGATTCTTCTCAGGTATCCTCTTAAAGCTACTCATTGAGAGGATGATGAAAACTTCAGTCAGAAGCAGGGAGTCCGCTTATTTCGAATCCTGGGTCATGTTTTAAACCACTTCGCCAAAGTGCCTCAATACGCACAGAGTGCTGAGAGCCAGATTACTGACTGATAGTACAAAGCCCAGAGCTGATACAGAAGGATTTACGAAAGTAAAGACAGATGTTGTAGTCGTGCAATGGAGAGCAATCCATACTCAGGGGCAAGGAGTTAATGGGAAGCGTATTGTCGTCAATGGTAGATTTGCAACTTTTGAACCCATCTTTTTATCTGAAGAGGACTTTAGTTGTATTAAGAGTGTGCACCAATCCCTTTTAGCAGCAGAGGCTGATCAACTAATTGTACATGTCTGAGGTGATCTGTGAATGCCACCAAACCCACGCTACAGCTGTCTGCTGCTGAAAAATCAGAACGTCATCTCATCAATTTAATCAAACTGACTGGGTGCCTTAAAATGCTCATGCCTCTACTAATTAGCTTTAACTATTAAGATAATGCTCTCAGGCAAAATCTGCTTTCAAAAGCCACTGAAGCAGAAAGAAAATGTGTCTTCTAGCTCTACAGGTTCTCTACAGCTATATAAATATTCCTGAAGGTAGACATTGTAAATGAGATGCCAATAATTCATGCAGGTTGCTGTTCACTGTGTTTTATTAGAAGCTGCTTCTTTCACTCAATAGTCATCAAAGCACTAAAGAGGAAGAGCAGCCACTTTATCCCCTTAATTACCCAATTATAGCCAACAGCACCCATACTGAAGATAATGATCTCATTTGAGTCCAGTCTATTGAAATAATGAAAGCACCCTTTCAATTATGAAAGGCGTTATCACAATTACAACAAAGTGGAAAATTATTAATTTAAATTAAATTATATTTAAAATAATAAATAAATTGACATAAGTATTGAGGCATTTTTGTAGTAATGAAATTACATTTGAACTCGTAGAAGTTTGTAATTGTAGAAGTTTGTAATGAGGAATTGACAGTTATCATTCGAAATGTATTACACCAATAAGATACTGATACAGTCATTAAAAATACAAAAATAACTAATCTCTTTAGAAAAAGTGAAAACTGTTTACATGTGAAAACTTATTTTGACCTTTAGTTATTCATCTGTCTATCTCACTACTGTGTCCATGGGCTTCATTTTTACTTATGTCAGTAGTAGAAGCTTGTCAGAAGCAGTTAGTTTCTTTACTAAAATGACTCCTGGTTCTTAACTCAAGCCTGAGATTTTTTTAGCGCCTCTTGTTTTTTTCTTTCCTTTTTCTTTTTTTTGCACTGAAGGTGGATTAGGAGAGAGGGGCTTTTGTTTAGATAAAGCGAGGGATTAGGTAGAGATTTGCCCCCATAAAGTTGTGGGCTTGATGGGCCTTTTATCCCTCCATGTCGCTAAAGCTGTGTTGCTTCTGGATTAGGACTATACAATGGGGCCCCTTGTGCTGGGGATCCGGGCCAAAATGAGTAAGACGGAGAGAGAGGGAGAGAGAGAGAGAGAGAGTGTGAAGAAATACAAGGGGGGAAGAGAGACTGAAGACAGTAAAGAGATGGAGAATGAGAGAGAATAGAGGGGCACAGCTTCTGACAGAACTGACAGGTCAAAAACTTTTAGCATGGGGATTTGTTAAGAAGATCCTGGGATCTTGTCACGAATGATGCGATTTCCAGAGGTATCAGTGGAGCTGTGTGGAGAAATCTAAATAAATTAAAAAGTAGCACTGCCCCTTTAATGCAGGTATCTAATTTAGCAAAAGGGAAAAAAAGGTTCTAAGATGAAGGTGCTGCTAATAACATGTCTAAGAGATGGCTCCTGGCAAATTGCTTTGTTATTCTTGTCAAAAAGGTCTCCTGGAAGCAGTCGATTTTAAACCATACATCAAAATGATTAATTGCTCTGTGAAGAACAGATGCTGAAATACCCTTGGATTGAGCCTGAGAGGCTACAGCTTTGTGGATTGCAGACGTAATGTATTCATGAAGTTGCAGAAACATCATTAGGTCTATTAATTAGCTAATAACAACCATCTCGCGCTGCCACACCGAATGCCTTTATTTTATTATTTCCTGGTAAATCTAACAGTGAGTGTGAAATTCATAAGTGTAAATAAAAGCCAGCGATATGATTGACTCGTTTTTAAGATATCATCCCTAGGCTTGTGAAAGGCACAATTCGCTCTAAATAAAATGATTCTGAAAGAAATCCTCTTCGGTTTATTAATAAATTCAGTGTTAGGTTCCGAATAAATGTAGCGCGCGGGGACTTTACATTGAAATGCCGTTGTTAATATTGTAATTAATTGCTTAAGCAATAACTAGCAGGTGGCACCATAAAATAAACGTGCACAGCCACACGAAAGAGTAGAAAAATTATATTGAAGTCTGAAAAATCTTGAGTAAAACTGAACTGAGGGCTCCTTTTGCAGCTCTAAAGGTTGGGTTCTCTCTGTGGCACTTTAAATAGAAGGCATTTAAAGCCCTCAGATGTGTGGACAGTAGTCCTCGTTTAAGCAGATTTAAGGAAGAGGCGCTGAGAGGAATTCTTTCTCACTTTAATTGCTTTAGAAACGCTCCTCACAAAGAGACGTTGCCCAGATTTACCTCCCGTTAAAGTTCTTATTTCCATCGGTTCACAAGTTAATCCTCTTTCTTTCTCAGACCACAAAAAAATACAAGTGGGGAGAATGATGAGAAAGGACACAGGTTTGGTTCCATAAAGGTAATAAGAATATATATATATATATGAATTGTAATAATAACAAAAATAATAATTAACCCCGTATGAAGCATCTTTGATATGTGCAATACAAATAGCGTTCACTTGAATTATAGGCTAAATTGTATAGCAAATCTGTACAGTATATTTAGAAAATGATTTGGATTTTTAAAAATTATTTTTTTTTTTTTTTTTTACATTCTTCAAATAGTTATCCATGAATTGTTTTCGTGTGGCCTTTTCTTGCGTGGTTAAAATATTTGGAAATTATAATATAAAAAGAGCAGAATTGGTAAAATAATGTTACATATTTGATCTGCCTCCGACAATTTATAATAATTTGAAATTCATCATTATTCTACATTAGGAGATTAATTAGAGACGAACAATTCATGTGAATGTTACAAAACAGACTTAAGTGATTTGATTTTCCTATAGGATTTGACAGACACACTTAATTAGACTGCACATAATGCGTTTAGCATAAAACATTGCAGGACCGGTTTATCAACATACCCGAACACATACAAACACTTATTTTATTGACAACACCAATATAAGTTTTAAACGATAATTAAAATTAAAATTTACATATGAGGTAAAACTCCGTTTTTTTCTATTTCCACTCGTTTCAAATTCCTCTAGATGATAAATATGGTCAGAGATCAAATTCAGTTAGGGATTTGCACCCTGGCCCGCTTTCTGCGAGCATCTTTAACAAATTATGCAAGCTTTACATTAAAAGGCTACTTTGCGCTGCCCTTAATTCCAACCTAAACGGGTTTGCTCCGGGAGAAGAAATCTTTTCTAAAAACCCTTCAAGAAGAGAAGGGCATTATTGTTTTAATCCTCTTACCGGCAGTCATTTCAAGACAGAGGTTTTTTGGAGGCTGAAATAGCGTCTTGTCTCCCCTTATCCTCACCCAAATCCTTCAAGGCCGGGAGAGATTGTGAAGGCAGTAGCCTGGCATCTATTAGAGATCTCTAAAGTCCCTTCAGTCTCTCCTGCAGTGGCATGACAAAGCCGAAAAGCAAACAAAACCAATGCATGAGATATTCGTTTGTCTAAAAAAAGTATTGGGACCGCGACTTCTATATAAATATTCCTATGTTCACGAAATACCAAAACAAGTCAATGCGTGAGAACAATGTAAAAACAAATATTCATACTATGGCATTTACTCCATACTAACTTTGGCTAAACAGAGTTCGATAAAGTCAATTTCTAGCGATCTGCTGTTATTGCTAGTTTAAAAATGTTGGTTTGTGCATGACTTTAACAAACGATAAATCCCAAAATCAAGCAAACAATAAAATCTATAAGCTAGGCTATGAAAAAAACAAACAAACAAACAAAACATTTAATGGCTTTTTTGTTCGTAATTAAACTCTCGGCCATCACTGAGCTATACAAAGCCGTTTTTCTTCTGTTCTGCTCTAAACATTTATACCGATGCCAATAGGCTATTTTCTGTTTATTCTCACATAGCATAACACATAACATAAGCAAAAGCGTTTGTGAGTGGACATTAGTGCTCTCAAATGCGTGATGTAAGACTTCAAGCAAGGGTCAATTGGTTTCTGAGTCCAAATGCAGCCAGAAAAAGTATCGTCGAGTTTTGATTGACAGCTTCGAGGACCAGTAGCAAGCCTCCTTGATGTTACGCGGAGCTCTTTAAAATCCCTCCTCAAAGCGCGTGTCAATAGATGGACGCAATGTGCTGAGAAGAGCGCACAGGGAACGATCTGGAGTCGCTTGATACTTAGCGGATACATTTGAATGGGCTCTTAGACTTTGAGAAACTCGATCAGGACATCTGGGAAATACTCCGGGCTACAAGCAACAACATATCAAGTGACAGTGTAAGACACTGGATAAAGGACAAGACTGAGGTAAGAAATGACTTGTTTATGACATTATTTACGTAAACAAATCATAAACTAATAACAGTAAGATTTAAATGTGTCAGTTCAGTAATAGCCTATCTAAAATATAGCATAGCTTAAATAATATTAAATAAATTATTCTGGCAGTTTTTCTTTATAGGCTACTCTTCACATAGCCTAGACTTTTTTGTTTTTTACGTTTTCTTTTCCTGAGATAGATAATTGTATTCCAGAGGGCACAAATCAGTTATTATATATATATATATATATATATATATATATATATATATATATATATATATATATATATATATATATAACATTACTCATGTGTGACAAAGACATAACATATGCCAATTCAAGAGTTTAATTTAAGCGTGCGTTCCTTAAAACTTAAATGTCAAATTGAAATTAGCTATAGTTAATAGTTAAAACTATTATTGTCCTCTCTTCAGAATGATTCAATTCTGATATAAAATACTAGCGATAGACTAACTTAGAAATGGAGTAAGATAAACCTATCTGCGCTTAACATAAATGTGGGGGGCCTTGGATAGTGAGGGATACAAAAATATGAGTGACAATATAAATATATGTCATGCGAGACACGATAAATAGTGCCCCCGGGTCAAATGGGTTTTTAACGCTAAGGTTTTTCCCAATTTAGTCGGATCAAAAAGTTGCACTGTACATGCCAATTTGCATAATGAGGTTTTAATAATCGAAGCATGGGTGTCACACTGCCCGCAGCAGTAACAGGCGGATGAACAGACTACAAAAGCAGCAAGACACAGTGTTAAAATAAGCTGCCCTTTGTGCGAAATATTAGTTGGCCTGTGGCGAAATGTTGACGTTCGCTTAAGTTCGCTTAAACAAATATTTGAATGGTGTTTAAATCATACATTATTATTGTTAGGCCTATTATTGCTGCTCTTAGCCTATTATCTGGTCGTAATAAATCATTACTATTTTAAAACGTGTATTCTTTTTCACCTACAACATCCTATAGATGGAATGACAATGAATTAAACGTAAAAAACGATATAGCCTAGGCCTATAACACATCTCTTTAGACACATATTGCTTGGAAAACACACGTGAGCATTTCTTGAAGCCACGCACACACATGCAAGCTCACTGTATACGTCCGTCCGTGTCAGCGGTGATGATAAATGGAGGTCTCCACAGTCGAAACCTATTTGCACTTCCATTAGACGGGGACCCCAAATGGGGATCAACATGCATATTTTACCCGCAGAGAAGCCATACATCTCAGCCAAAACGTGGCCCCGGGGCGATGGGATAAGGGGCCGCGAGAGAAGGGAGGGAGAGAAACGGACCCCATTCAATTCAAATACTTGGGGGAGAAAAGTAAATGTTTAGCAAAGCACCTTCTGTCCAAGCGAATTAAACTATTCCCTCTTGCCCTCTGATCACATTCATCAGACGGTGCACTGACTTAATAGTCTGGGAATGGGCACTCCGAGTGCCATTCAGCGTTTCGGTGCTCTATAACAGAAAGGATAATATACGCATACAAATACCTTTAAACAAGCCCTCCAAACTAATTTCCTCTCTTAAGCTCCGAATAGACATAACGGCAGTCGCCGGTTGCAAAACTGCGTAGGATGACAACGAAAGGCAATTATCGCAAAGAAAAACGGCACTTAAAAAAACGTTATAGCCTATCATTTTTACTTGAAGAAATAATATTATATAAATGCAGAAATAATAACAACAAAAACAGCAATACAAATTAGGTCACAATTTAATAATGACTAAAATATTAACAATTAAATATTGTCAAATCTAAATAATACCACTAAGCTATGGAAATAATTTTTGAATTTGTCTTATTAAAATGGCACCGACTTATCATGAAACAAATATAGCAAACATATACAAGTTGTCACAATGGGAAATAAGCTACATAATGTTTGCCAATTAGTGTCAGAATTATTATATAATAATTACAAATAATTTTAACCTATATCTAATTATTATTATTGCTACAGCACTGTTCAAAAATAGCTCATAACTTCAAATTGTGTTGGATATTTTAACGTAATTTGATTTTGATGAATTAGTATGCATGTTTTTTTTATACATGTATCCTATTTCATTAATTCCATGTAGGCTACAAATAAATGTAATCGAAATAAATAACGAGCAATTTAAATGCTGGTTGGAAATACAATTTAGTTTAAAACTCGAGGCTGTCCCAAGTCCCTGGACACCCGCCCTGTGCGGGAGCATATACTTTCTCTCTTAATAATGCGCAGAGCATTGGCCTCGGAGATATTCGTGCCTGTCAACCACCTCTATACTAATACATATCTAATCGTGTCCTGAAGCCTTTCATTTTATCTATGAAAATCTTAAATCGACTGTGAAAAATGACTGGAGAAGCTGGACACTAAACCTCATGTCCAAGTTATTAAATCAATAGCATACCGTGCAATCATCAGTAAATTGTAAATATAAAAAAGAATAATATAGAATATGAAATTGAGTAAAATAAAATTTCGATGGCAGAACTGATATAATGAAGTCTGTATCGAAACATTCGTTCATTGCTGCCTAGGCCTAGATCTCAGTAAAACCAATCAATGATTCATTGACAACTGTTTTTAAAGGATTCGCTACGGTCATTTGCTCTGAAATTATAAATCTAATGTAGTAAGCATAAATCGGAGCTAATTAGGTAAACAAGTGATAATTGCACAAATTAATTCACTGTGTGACTAATGGATTGGACAAAACAATAATTGGATATTAATGAACACAGTTCCGCTCCTATAAGCGGATTTTTAGAAGTGCTACTTGACACTCTAGATATAAACCGACAACCGCCTGATTGATAAACTATATGCGCACATAAATATCACATAAGAAAGCGAGATGTTAATTAAAATGTTTGTTTCAATAAATCTAACAAATTTACACTAGACCATTTACTATGGTATAGACGATACAGGAGGACAAATAAACACAGACTTGTAGTCTTTCTGTCTTTATTTTTATAGCAGCAGTCTTGCACCTATAGCACTAAAGTGTGAAATAATTATATTGCAATTCTAGATTTAAATATAGCCTTAACCATTAAAACTCTAAGAGGACCATGTTTCCGATATATAGTCTGCCATAATGACAGTATAGACACATTTTGTTCATTTATCATATACACTAAAAATATATTGTTGCTTTAGTTACCTCCTCACACAACGCCACTTTTGTCTGACTTTGACTAACTCTGAATCTAACTTTTGTGATTGTAAAAATTTGAAAAAACAAAAACCTCAGTGTAGTACTCATTATAGCTCATTTTATTTTTGCAGATATTTTGGAATCATGCAACACTACGGAGTGAACGGATACTCTCTCCACGCCATGAACTCACTGAGCGCCATGTACAACCTGCATCAACAGGCGGCGCAACAGGCGCAGCACGCGCCTGACTATCGGCCGTCCGTTCACGCGCTCACGCTCGCGGAGAGACTGGCTGGTAAGTGCGTTCTCTCTCTCCCTCCATTTGACACTCCAAATAATTGTGATAGTACACTGAATTAAATATGCCGTGTCTTTTGTCTTCCAACGGCTGTACATTTCAAGATATCATACTTGAGGCTCGCTACGGATCTCAACATCGCAAACAACGCCGCAGTCGCACCGCTTTCACGGCCCAGCAGCTGGAAGCGTTGGAGAAGACCTTTCAGAAAACGCACTATCCTGATGTCGTGATGCGGGAGCGCCTGGCCATGTGCACCAACCTACCTGAGGCACGCGTACAGGTAAAAAATGTCAAATTTCACCACATTATTAATGTCTACAAATACCTTTATTTATATCCTATATCTGCACCTTGTCGTTTGGCCACCAGGTATGGTTCAAGAACCGCCGTGCAAAGTTTCGTAAGAAGCAGCGAAGCCTCCAAAAAGAGCAACTGCAGAAGCAGAAAGATGTCTCAACAGATGGGCCCATAGCAACAAACGATAAGGACGATGCCCCTTCCAGCATAAATCTTGATAACCAGCCACCTTCATCATCCTCCCCTTCCTCCTCCATGGAAGCAGAGGCGGCTCCTCACGCACTGAGATCAGAACTTAGCGTTGAGCTTAATGTGACATCGGCAGAGCAGTCAGGCAGCGAATCAGCCACAGAGGACAACACAACTGACAAGGAAGAAGAGATAAAACAGCACAGAGAAGATCTGAAGGTTGAGAAAGAACCACCACCTGGAAACCTTTCCCCACTTTGCAAACGTCTCAGCCCCAAACCAGGTACATATTTGCTATTTACTGCTCTTCCAACCTCATCACAAGCTTACCATTGCACAAAATGTTCTTTATAGTGAAAAAAGGTTCTTTAGATGAATAAAATGTTATTCAAATACTAAGAACAATATTATTCTTTTGAACTGTTCACTGAAAAGTTATTTGGGGAACCAAAATAGTTCTTATGGATTTGCTGTAAATAAAACCCCTTTGCAGCCTTTGTTTTTAGAGTTTAAAATGATGCATCAAATACCAAAATGATAACTAAATAACTATAAAATAACTAACAAGCATTTTGATCTAAATCTTGACAACCATGTTTGTGTCCTTAGATTCTCCTCTTGGCTCCCCGGCTATCTCATCTTCCTCTAGCGGGGTCTCTCAGAGTCACTCGTACTCCTCGTCACCGCTCAGCCTCTTCCGTCTGCAGGAGCAGTTTCGCCAGCACATGGCAGCTACCAACAACCTAGTTCATTATCCGTCTTTCGACATGCCGACCCCGTCGTCTATACCATACCTGGGCATGAATGTCAACATGCCAGCACCCCTGGGCTCCCTCCCCTGTCAGTCCTACTATCAGTCCCTATCTCACCACGCGCAACAGGTTTGGAACAGCCCTCTGCTGCAGACCTCTGGAGGGCTTCCTAGCCACAACAGCAAGACGACCAGCATTGAGAACCTACGCTTGCGGGCGAAGCAGCACGCAGCATCACTGGGCCTGGACACGCTGCCCAACTGAGCAGGAGACTGAAACCGACCTAAGCAAGGGAACATCTCTACCACTACTAACATGCCACCTGGACTTCTAAAATTAGGGCCAATACTCATAAAATTATGGGACTGAGTTTGAGAGTAGTACAAATCTAAGACTCATTTAGAGGGCTTGTTGTTTTGAAGCTTAAATAGACAAAAAAAAGGACGAAGCTCTCATTTAATTAATTATGACATTTGTCAGTTTTGCACAAAAGACAGACAGGCCCTAGATTAGATTTAGTGTTATTTATATGTTTTGGATGGACGTAGATGTTTGTTATAAGCACTTTTTGGAGATGATCTTAGCCAGTTGCATGCACTATACACAAGAATCTGAAAATAACTTTCTTTTAATTCAATTATCGTTGTTCTCAAATTACACATCACACAACTTGTAAATGTAAATCTTGCACAACTAAATAAATTAATTAAACCTAACCTGTTTAATGGTCAGGATTAAACCACGGTAAATTGAGGATGGTTGGGTAATGAGGAAATTATTTCATTGACTACATATGCAAAGCTTTTAATTACATGTAGCCTCAGGCAGTGGAAGAAATACAATTATAGACCATGCATATCATTGGCGATTGCCATTTTAACACTCAGAGGGAAAATACTCTGAAGAAAACTAGTGCTTAAGTGCATATAAATGTTGCAACTGGAAACAATTCTTAATAGTGGTCAAATGCTGGACAGTCCAGTACAGGAGAAGTTCTCAAGTGGAAAGCATTTCAATGTACGGCAGCTTCCCCCCCTCTCTGCTCATTCTTTCCTCTCAGTGCTGAGCTCTCATTGTGTTTGTAAAGTATTTTAATATGTACAATACAAAGTCTATCTATAAATGTTTACTGGTAAGGCAAATGTAAAAGTTCTATGTTTTAGATTGAGAAGAATTTAACCCTGTGATGATTCTGGTAGCTGTCCCTTTGTAAGATTGTACTGGGTGGGCCGCACAGCCCACCCGCGTCTCCCCCAGATTATTTAACCTATACAGTCTGGTCGTCTTTGTAACTCTTTCATTGTCACTGTGAACATCAACATAAAGTCACTCACGACATCACACAAAGTGGTGAATTTGTAGCCTATATTGGTGGAGAGTGTTCCAGAAATATACACATCTTTCCCTATGTCAAGATTGTAGATTTAAAAACTTGTAAAACAAAACTTCAATAAAACATTGCTTGGACATCTTTGTAATTATATACCGTATATTTATTTTCTCTCCTTTATCATCAAAATATACTACATTAAATAAATCCAAATGACTGTGATCATGCTAAATTTAAGATTAAAGTAGATTATTTTAAAACATTATTCTGTATTTTTAGATTAAAATACAAATGATTTTTCACTAAAAGTAAAGTGAGTTCGAAGTAGGGGCTAAGGAAGTAGCTGAGAAACAAGGTGATAATAAAATCAAGGAGGTAGGACAAAAAAAAAAGGAAACGAGAGTTAGGAGAACGAGAAAACAAGGTAATCTTGGGAAATAAAATCGTTGTGGGGACATAAGCCATCCCAGATGAATAAGCAGGCCATTATGCTGAAGAATGACGGCCTGGGGCCGTGATTATGCCGCTATTATATCTTAAACAGTGTGGTTTGTCAAAATGCATAAGCCTTTGCTCACATAAAGAGGGTCTGCCCTCTGTGTGCATTTTACCAGAGGCTTGATGCCACTGCCACCGTGTTCTCAGTGTCCTTGATGAGGCTGCTAACTGCATTTTAAAATGCCTTATGTCATATTTAAATACAGCTGATTGTAATGCGTTATAACATTCAACCTTTTGAGTAGATCAAAACACACATGGGAGGGCAGAATTGTTGTAATGTACAATGTAAAACAGCAATTAACGTGAGGAGGGAAATGTTCAAGGAAGTCAATAGCATCTCTATTATCTAGTTTTGCGACTGGCCTCTCTAACTAGAAGCATGTAAAAACAAACAGCCTCCAGGGGTTTGATACAGATTATGTGACATCAAGGTCAAGTCCTCTTCACTATCTCATGTAATGAGACCCGCAATGTTAGAAATAGACCCTCAGGGTTTCCATGCAATGTTCCAAAAATGGACAATTTGAAAAGCACTAAAGATTGGTGTAAAAACAGAAAACCTCTATTGTAGCTTGTCAGAGACTCAAAACGTATGTAATTTAATAATTATTGTCTATTTCTCGTGTTATTTCTATTGTGTTGGGGGTCAAGTTGACCCACATATTTTTATGTTCAAAATTAGCTGCACAGACGTACAATTTTAGCTGCCTTCATATGCCTGCTTCTCAAACTCTTGTGAAGGTAAATGGGTTTCTCACACTGTTTTTCTGTGCTGCAAACAGTCTAGTTATACAGATAGTAATAGAGATCCAAAAATCTAATCTAATCCTTTTTTTAACTGTGAAATGTAACAATATAACGAAAAAGTTTATTTCCCTTAACTTAATTTTCCATAAGTGTTTGACAAGGTTGTGTTTTTTTAGCAAATTGCATCAATATGACCACAACACAAAACTTAGCAAAATATATACAGCCATTCCAAAACACACCTATGTTGACACTTTGCATGCACATTACATGATAGTCACAAATTAATCAGCTTTTCAAGTGTTTTGAAATTGAATGCTGTTCAAACTGACCCCAACAAAACAGGATGGGTTTAAATCAGACGGTACCAAAACAAACAGCTGTTCCTGCTAAGCTCCACAGCATCCGAATTTAATTATTAAGTGGTTTCTAAATTCACCTTAGTGTTTAATCAGGTGTCTCCGTCAGACAGTCCGTTACAGACACAAAAGCACAAAATGGACCTCAAACATGCCTAGCACAAAAATCACAGTGTACCATTCAATCCAAACTTCTTTCCCTCATGCTCTCCTTTTTGGTTTTAGCTGCATGGAGAATGAAAGCTGCCACCATAAGGAACCCCAGCCCATTGAAGAAGTGACAGGCACTGCCAGAATATGATCCTAATCCTGTTCCCAGCATTCTTTTAGCCCGCTGGCACTGCAATTTTGCCACAAACTCTCCAAGCTGTCAGCTGAGGCAAATCTCTCCAACAGCACATTGCTCAGATACACATCAAAGAACTCCTGGAAACCAAAACGGCTCACTCAGAAATTAGCCAAAAAAATGAAAGATGCCAACTTTTAATGCACATTAGAACTGAACGTAAATTAATGTGCTTTATTTAATAGTGTAAATTCAAATACTTAAGAGAGAGAAAAGCAGCAGCGTGACTGAGAAAGCACTGATGATGGGACGATGACAACAGGTGTTTGAACTCGGTTGCGAGAGGTCGCCCTTTTTGGTCCCAGCTCTCTTTTCTGATTCAATTCTCTTCTTTTATCCCTGTTATCACAACCCCACTTAATCCTCTTAAGGGCAAAGAAAACCCCTCTTTTCTGGGAGAGCTCACCCAAGCCAACCGCAGCACTCTAGAGCCTGTCACCAAGGCGCTGTTTCAGTCACACGTAATTACACATCAATGCCACACTACACATACCTTTCAGACGGGGAGAGTGGCATTGTGGGCATGCGGAGGGAAGCTCAGCACTCTTTGAATGCAGGACACAGTCATATGGATTAAGTCTCCACTGGACACTTGAGAGTTAGGCAAGACATTTCACTACTGTGAAAGCAGACGATCACGGGCAAAACATGTATTGAAATGGCTGTTGCCTGCGAGGGTTTATTTTTTAATGGTAGATTAAGCGGGAGGATGAATGGTGTGGTAATTCATGCTAAGCATCATGGGACAGTTCCTAGAATGCTGCTTCAGCAGAATGTTTTAACTGTGATTATCTAAACGCTGCATCGCATCAGTAATGTCAGATGCACCACAAGGAAAGACAACAGGATGGCCTGGACCATAGCTATATGTACACTTGCGGTCAAAAGTGTGGAATATTTGTGATAAAAAAAAATGCATTAAGTATTATGTTCACCCTATCTTATGCTGCATTTAGAGTATTTGATTAAAAAGATTAAATATAGCAATATTGCGATATGTAACTCTTTATTTGGACATATTTTTAAATGTAATTTATTTCTGTAATGGTCACACAATCCTTCAGACATCATTCTAATGTGCTGATTTGGTGCTCAATTTTAAATAATTAATATTATCATTGTTGAAAAGGATTATTTGGATGATTCTTTGACTAAAAAAAGGAAATCAACAGAGAAATTAGAATGACTTCTGAAGGATCATGTGACAAAGACTGAAATTTCAGCTTTGCCATTATAGGAATAAATTACATTTTAATATTTATTCAAATAAAAAAATATATATTGTAAAAATATTATACAACATTACTGTTTTTACTGAAAAGAAAGTCTACGGCATTATGTAATTTATCGATACCAGTTTCACTGCAACTATGGGTGTCTAAAATGAAATTACAAAACTACACAAATTAAAAAAGAAAACATTTAAACTGTCTGATTTAAGATTCTCATAATGAAATCATTAGCAAGAATTTGATTCCTGGATTACATTTTAAAATATTTAACATATCTGTAATTTTATTGTAAAATGAAACATAAATAAAAACATCGCACAGACATTTTTAACCCTAATAACATTGCACAACATAAATGGCTGCCCACTGCTCTGGGTGCGTGTTCACAGTGTGTGTTCACTGCTGTGTGTGTGCACTTTGGATGGGTTAAATACAGAGCATGAATTTCCGAGTATGTGTCACCATACATGGCTGTATGTCAGGTCACTTTCGGTTTCAGCATCTGACCTCCAAGTTGACTCTCCTATCATAAAAAGTCCCTGAGGCCAGACTACCCTTGATCCACAGTCTAAAGAGTGAGAGCTGAGGCCTAATGCTGGGCTTTTCAGATATGCTGCTCATACCACAGACATCCGAGCAGTAGGATATGCCTCAGGCCAGAGCTTCACACCACCTACAACAATCAGATATCTTATCACCGCGCCTGAGGTCAGGCTTTACCTTTATGTGAATACGATGTTACAGCTTGTGGACATTAAAACAAACATGGACTACAGAGATTTACTGATATCCAAGGCATCTTACATTTGAAAGTTTGAGGACCGGAGGAATAAAATATAAAACACAATATCTGTAATGTTTAATATGACATAGGCTAAAAGGAAAGACCATAAAAAATGTAAATGTACTTTACATTTAAGTTCCCATGGACTGAAGTTAACTAGAACCAAAACTTGATCTAATTAAATTATATTTTATGTTACGCGATACACGATTGGAAAAAATCCCATGTCAAACCTATATAACTTACTTTCTTCTTTGGAACACAAAAGAAGATACTTCGAAGAACTGTTTGTATCCAGGTCCAAAACAACATCGAACCCCATTGACTTTCACTGACATTTATTTAAAATATGTTGTGCTCAGCAGAATAAAGAAGTTCATATGGGACTGAACATAATGGTGAGTAAATGATGACAGAATGCTCATTTTTAGGTGGACTATCCTCTTAACTGTTGTATTTTAGTAAATAATCAATAAGCTAATCTAACATACAAACGAGGGAATCAAAAGAGTGAGCATGACCCTTTGGAGGGACCCTGTAGTTTTGAAATAAACTTTGCAAAAGTTCCGGCAAGAATACGGGGCTGTGTGATTGAATGGTAGTTTTTTCCCCACAAAACACTCACGTTTACCTTTTCCAGGGGAAGCCGTTATGACTTTCACCCACCTACGAACATCTGAGATTCTGTCATTATAAGGCCTCAGCGTCCAGACGATATTCCCGACATGTTTCTGTCATTACAAAGATCTACATCCGATTTACATCATTGGCAAGGTGCTTGCCAAATGATCAGATGCCAGCATCCTCAGCAGTGTCAAAGTCAATAATGAATAAAACGTATAGATGAAAATAACTTGTCCCTAATGGTCCCTCTGTCTCCTGAGTGTTAAAAAATGTAAATTTATGTAAAAGCCCATAGGAAACACATATTTACAATACGTTTAGGTAATCACAAGATGCAGGCATGGAGAAATATCCCGGCCGAGAGAGGCAGTCAATGCAAAAATAGTTTTTATGTGTCATTAATTCTCTTTGCATTCCCAAATAACCCTATATTACCGCGGTAATACAGTAATCACTCACAATCGCACAGAAAATTATCTGCACTCATCTGTGGAATAAAAGGCGAAGGGGAAAATGAGGGGAAAGCATCCCATTTTAGTATCCTCTTGCGTCCTTAATGTTCAACAAGAAGCCGGAGAGTAAACGACTGCTCGGCCAATCTCGACTCTGGCACCGATGGAACAGTTTCCGAGCAGCTTAATGATAGCGGGGAGTCGATGGCTCTCGTCAGCCCCTCTTCCTAAAATGCACACACCTTTTCATGCTACATTGCCCGGAATAGACACAAGGTTCATGGACAACCGGGGGAAAATTGAACCTTTTATATGCTAGCAGAAAACAAAACACTCCTCTGATGCCAAATCTAAACGACACATTCGGAGCGCAAACATTAGGTGTAGAAGTGCTGCAGACACATCAGCCCATACAGCATTTATAAGATATGCTCTGGATAGGATACTCTTTATCCTTATAATGAATATGTTATTATAAACCTCAACATAAACTCAAATTTTCCAGTCTGAATGTGTTTGTGGGCAGCTGATATATGAATTTTCAACCAGATTCAGTAGTGTCCTGCCACGTGAGATTATTATTATTTAATTGAAAAATGCAATAATTGAACTGAAAATGTAATAATTATTATGCATTCAGCTTTTAGGCCTCATATTAATTGAGAGAATACAAAAACACTTTAACTATTCAAAAAGAATGAAAACTTAAAAATAGTGGTGATTAGATACAGCATCTAACAAAAAATATTAGTTTTTTTAAGTTCATGGGCTTCGTTAATTTCCGTGCATCCTTCAGGCAAAATAACTGCTTCGTTAATTTAAATAAATATATAACATTAAAAATTAACATCATCATGTTTTAGCCCTCTCCATGATAGGAAGACAGTGCTGTTTGAAACATGCTGAAAGACATTGTCAGTCTCATTGCTTCTACTTTTAACAGCTAATAGTTAGTTCTATAATGGTCTGTGGACGCCCCCTACTGGCCAAACCTCGGAACATGTGAATAACAGTAAACGGGATTCAGTTTTCAAAAACATTTGTTAAATTGCTGTATGCTTCACTCCAGAATCAGATAATTTTTTTTGTTGATTTGTAAATTGTTATCATAGCATGAAAGTTGGCTTTAGCTTTTCATTGTTCTACATAGAAGGGAAGAGTCAACTGGAAAAACAAGACTGCTTTGGTCTTTTTTGCACCATATTGAACTTTAATAAATTTGATAATCAAACAACAATTTACAAAATAATGACAATGACATGATTTTCATGTACAACAGTAAAATGCTTCAAGGTGGATTTATGTCAGTCTTATAGGCTGAAATACTTCCATGTCTGGTCACTAGGGGGCACTACTGAAGCACAAACGTGAGACGATGTCAGTTGAGCTAATTTCAGAAAATGTATCTAGTTAATTCGTTGTAATTTACACATATAAATTGGTCCAAAGTTAGCACACAGGTGTGGTAAAACCAACTCCCCGACACTTAACTGTGCGCAAAGTGGAAAGTGTCAGAAAAGCGTTGCGCAAACCACCTGAGGTCCTGAACCTGCACTGTGATTCCCAGATCCTGCTGAGCGAGACTTATGGCCTGTTGAACTACACACTCATTCTGCAGCTGGGACAGGGAACAAGTAGAGTACACTACGCTTCCACCCCGCCGCGTGGCCTGGATCCCTGCCCTAGACAAAATATGAAACATCAGATTTATTAGATGTCAGTTCGCGGTCAGTCTTCATTGACACATGCACGCATTGTCACAAAACACATTCAACAGAATATAAAAACAATGCCCGGGGAATAAATAATATATATTAACATTATATTGCTTGCTGTGCATTTTGCACCATTTAAAATACATTTTGACAATGTCTTTCAAACTTTTCTGGGCCTTGGTCTAGTTTAAACATTTTATGTTAACTATTGCTATAATATTGTAACCGATATATGACTGAACCGAGCCGAGTCATTGCCAGAATTGGCCCGGACTCTATAACCAGACTCGGACCAGTTACGGTGAACAGGAATTGGCCCAGTACTTTACATCCGTATCACAAACACATGCGGAGAGCGAGCTGCGGGCCACACTCGGCCCGGATAACACTCGCCGATGCCTAGTCTGAGACGAAGGCGCTGAGGGGCAGCCAAGCTCAGCCGATTATTACATGCTATCTGGGATGCTGTCACTCATAATCCACATATCACATATCTATGCATCGAAGTCAGTTAATTACATTAATGTTAGTTTGGTGAAGTGGAAATTAAGAAAGGATGATCTGCATTTTGGTGACTATTATTGCAAATGTAATAATTTTATCAAATCATACTATCATTCAATTCACATCCTAACATTTGTATGTTAGTATAACATGGAATTCTCTTTTACTTCACAAAACATGCCATTGTTTTCCAGACATTTTGCCCAATACTAACTCTGTCAAAGCTTTTCTCCTCTGTCATGCCTAACTGCCGACCATCCGTGGAAGTAATTTGGATTTTGTTTTCATCTAGGAACTCTTTAGACAGGTAGCTCTTAAGTGTCCTGCGTAATCGCATTGTGCGGGAATCTGACAGGTCGTTCGCCCACAGATAATCTGAAGGAAAAAAAACATGAATATATCATCTGCATCTCTTTCATTAAAACGCTTTGAGTGTTGGCAATATGGAAATTCACATACTGACTGAATGTGTCTGCAGGAGAGCAAGAGTCTTCCCTCCTGGAGCTGCACATAGATCCAATACCGTGTGTCCTGGCTGGACGTCCAATGCTAGAACAGGCAGCACTGAGGCAGCATCAAGAAGATAGTATCCCAATATGCCACTGCTGTCAGGTCTAAGTAAATAGGATAGATATATTAAACAATCAACTTAGGACACGGCAGAGGAAATGTGCTTTTTTTTGTAATTCTCACCTAGCTGGCTTAAATCTAGATATGTCTTCTTTGGGGAAAACAAAACATTTTATATCAGGACTTATACTGGGTTGAAGAGCAGCAGGATCCAGCTCTGTTGAATCTCTGTGTGAAGTTGTGGAGTCTTGTGAAGATTGATGGTCTTCATTTCTGGTGCAGTCAATACTGATGAAGTCTTTACATCCATGAGCATCTAATTCAGTTATTACATTGGGTGCTGAATAGAAACTGTTTATCAATGCTCCATACTTTTGTTCACACAGCATGGCAACTCTAATAGAGGGCCATAGGTCCCTTAACTGTATACTGTAGCTTGTGTCAAAGTTGTGCAGAGCAAGTTCAGTGGCTGGAAACTTGGGCCTGGTTGCTGCCTATAATACAGAGGAACACGATATTATCTAATGTTATCTACTACTGTCACTTTGTTTTTATTTTGAAAATGAATGCATCCTCTTTACTTACCCATTTAGTTTTAACTCGATACCGTCGCTGAATAAATCTAATCGTGTCTTTAGATTTGTTTATACAAAATCTCGTGCATAAGTACGCTGCCATGTTTGTGTATCATCAAAAAGCGTCCGTCTTTTTTGTGCTCATTGGTTCCACTATCATATATTATATTTATCCACTATAATAATACATATATTTTATTTCAAACCAAAAATAATCGAATTAATAATTAAGCCAAGCAATGTCCTAAATAAGTGGCGTAAAACCATTATTGAATTCATATAACGTTACTGGTTTCAATTATGAGCTCGGTTTCATAATATTCGAGCGTACATGATACATGTTGATTTCTTGTATAACAAAATAAGATTTTGTTATATTAATTTAAAAAAAATGAATGAATCAATAAATTGTTAGCAACAATATAACGTTCCAGAAGGGTACTTTGTGAGCCCCTACTATTGCGAAGGCTTAACTCATGGATATTAATAAGCTCATACTGACATTGTAATCATCCAATAACGTTCTTATTTAATATTCACAAGTCAAACCTTCACCATAATAGAAATAAAAAAACGCGTCCCAGCATATTTCCCTAGTTACTTGTTCAAATTCAGCCAGATTTTGCACCTTTATTTTTGTTTAAGTGTGAATTTACGACATAAGTATGGTTTTTGAAAGAGAAATGGTCACATATGGAGAGCATACCGAGGTGAGGTGGAGGAGGATTAATTTCTGAATTTTTACTGTAACGTTAGTTCATAGTGCCTTTGAGAAGTTATGCAACCTGTACGCAAAAATAATAAAAAAAAACAAACAAACAAAAAAACACCTTGAGTGTGAGAATTATTTTACTACTGCAGACAGGTCAATGCTAACATGTTAGCTGTCTTGACCAGACTTGACATAAACATTACAAACAGTTCTGGCTGCTGTTATTTAGATGATTTGTTGACTAATAACGGATTCATGTGGAAGAGTGACGTGTTTAATAATGTGCAATGATTAACTTGGTTTTACCTTAACGTTACCTATGAGATGAGTTTGACCATTCTAACAAGCCTCTTAACAGTTAGTTAAGAGTTTGTTTAAATGTAAATTTTTAAAAGGGAAAAGAATAACAAGTAATACACAATTCATCTTTAATTGCTTCATCCCAATTCACATTCTATCCGTCCTAAATAGTATTCGAAAATAGTATTCGAGAATTAGTATGTCCCAAATCATAGTATGTTTTAAAAATGCATTCAAAGATTCCCGGATGGTCTACTACTTCCGGTCAGAATTCGAAGTGCAGATCCATGCACACTCGAACATGGCGGATATGCGAGACCAACGGACAGGGAGAGAAACGGATTTGAGTAAAAAATAAATATGATTTTAATCAAATCAAATCACTTTTATTGTCACATCACCACAGCACAAGTGCCTTGGTGAGTGAAATTCTTATGAGCGTGCTCCAGACAGTGCAGAAAAACAACAGACAATTTACCTATGGACAGACAGTGCAAAAAACAACAGACAATTTACATATGGACAGACAGTGTAAAACTGCACTGGAGCATTTACAGTGCTCCAGACAGTGCAAAAAAACAACAACAGCAATTTACATATGGACAGACAGTGCAAAAAAGCAACAGCAATTTACATATGGACAGTACATATTTACAGACTGTACAGAAGACAATGTGCAAAATACACATACATATACTCAGTACACATAGTGTACTATAAAGACATACTTAATTATCAACGACACATTATACACCGTATGGGCACATCTGCATTATGTACAGTATCTATACATAATGTAGTCTATACATAGTAATAATGTGAGGTGCAACAGATTATAAATTAACAGCAGATTGGTTGGTTGAGCAGCAGATAGATGTGCAAAGGTGCAACAGATTATGCATATGCAGTGTCGTATGTGCATTGTATGGTGTCCAGTGATAGCAGATAGGTTGTGATTAGTGCAGTGTGTGCGTAGTCCAGTTGAACGGTGTTAAAGTGCAGTGCATGGCATGTTGTGTGAGTGGGAGTGTGATGTAGGTGAGTTATTTGTGACTGTTCATTAGCCTGATAGCCTGAGGGAAAAGCTGTCCCTCAGTCGGCTAGTGCGGGATCGGATGCTGCGGAAACGTCCGCCCTGAGGGCAGCAGAGAGAGCAGTCTGTGGGACGGTGGCTGGAGTCTTTGATAATCCTCCGGCTTTCCTTGTACACCGCCTGGTGTAGATATCCTGAGGAGGGAAGCTCACCTCCAACAATGTGGCGGGCAGTTCGCACGACCCTTTGCAGAGCTCTGCGGTTGCCAGCGGTGCTGTTTCCAAACCAGGCGGTGATACAGCCGGTCAGGATGCTCTCCACAGTGCAGGTGTAGAAGGACCTGAGGATTCTGGGGCTCGTTCCAAACTTCCTCAGCCGTCTCAGGAAGAAGAGACGCTGATGTGCCTTCTTCAGCACTGCATCTGTGTGAGCAGACCATGTGAGATCCTCAGTGATGTGAACGCCGAGGAACTTAAAGCTGCTCACCCGCCTCCACAGGTGTCTTGTCGATGGTGATGGGTGTGTGTTCTCTGCTCTGTCTCCTGTAATCCACCACCAGCTCCTTGGTCTTGTCGATGTTGAGTGAGAGGTGGTTCTCCTGACACCATTTAGTCAGGGTACTCACCTCCTCTCTGTAGGCCGTCTCATCGTTGTCGGTGATCAGGCCTATCACCGCTGTGTCATCAGCAAATTTGACGATGACATTGAGCTGTGTGTAGCTGTACAGTCGTGTGTGTACAGGAGTACAGGAGTGGGCTGAGGACGCAACCCCTGCGGTGCACCAGTGTTGAGGATCAGGGGGGATGATGTGTTGTTGCCCATTCTGACCACCTGACTTCTGCCTGTCAGGAAGTCCAGGATCCAGCTGCACAGAGATCTGTTCAGTCCTAGAGTCTGGAGCTTTGCAACCAGTGTGGCAGGCACTATAGTGTTAAATGCTGAACTATAATCCACGAACAGCATCCTCACATAGGTGTTTTTATTTTCCTGGTGGGAGAGAGCAGTGTGCAGGGTGAAGGCAATAGCATCGTCTGTGGAACGGTTACTGCAGTATGCAAATTGTAGTGGGTCCAGTGAAGCAGGCAGCACAGAGCAGATGTAGTCTGTTATATAATGTTATTATTAATATAATGTTATCCACATTATATTTAATCTGCAGCAACACTGTGCACTTTTATAATGATGCGTTTGGTCATTAACTTTTAAATGTATCATTATGCAAACACATGAGCAGAGTTCTCGGCATGAAATAGCAGCGATGTGCCTTTTCATTTCTCTCCAATAAGGTAAGAAATCAAATTAAATGAAATGAAATGTGGATAATGTTAACTGTGAAAAAAGATATTTGACAGGGCAGTTTAAACAGTTACAGGATGCACGTAACTAAGCAACAGAGCGTCCTTTAAAAAAGAAGCTATGACAAAGTAGTATGTCCTAAAGCATGCATACTATTCAGCTACAAGACCCCTTCAATGTTTGTAAACATCGAAAGCCTAGGTTGGGTGCGCGCGCAGCTTGGGGTCAGAAAAATGGCGCGGCTAATAGATCGGCATATTGTGTCAAGGAGAAACATACAAGCCTTATAGATAGATAAGATACTTTTTATTATTATTTGTACCTTTCCATTTTTGTCTTAGGTGTCTGGCTTTGTTTTGTGTACACAAACAAGGAGGGCACAAATTCAGGACTAATGGAGTCAAGTGATGCCTCTCCTACAAAAAAGAATTGCACACATTGATTACAACACGATCTGCTGTTGTCATAGTGAAAGCGCTAATGTAAAGCTAGTCTGCTATCTGCTAAGTCTGTAGCATGCCACAGGTCACAATTTATGCCAGATATCAAACTTCACCTAACTATTAAATCAGTCTACAGTTTACAGAAAACATTTGTTTACTTATCATGGCTTAACTCTACCGTTGTTGGCACAATGTTGGCGCTAGCCTGCGGCTAACTACTAGCAGCTGGCTACGTCTGTAGCATGACACAGGTCCATGACATTTACAACACTATTAACTTGCATAGCTTAACATACAGAAAACTGTTCATGCAATCCAGGCTTTCGAGTTTAAGCAAACAGAAAGGGATGATAAAGGATGACTTTAACGTTTCCTGATATGAAGTGTGCGCTACCAACACGAGCCTCTTTGATCGTAGTATTGTCCCAGTCTGCCCGTTTAATAGCTTGCAGTCACAGAACTGGTGCGATTTTCACAGTCCACGACGCAACAAGTAGGCATTTTGTTTTGTCTTGACGAGAAATTCTCTGGTTAACACACAATTCAATGGGATGGAATGAACTTTCTGACCCCGACATGCGCACTGCGAACTTCACATTTTCCTGTTACGTATACCGTGAAGGGGTCTAATAGACAAAAAGAGAACATACTTTTAGGGCATAGAATAAGTAGGCGAATTAAGTTGGTTATTTTAACATGGGAGATATATGGGACTGACTCCCTTTTGGAGCCAGCCTCTAGTGGCCAATCGATGAATTGTTGTTTTAGATTTTTGTTAAATGCAAGCCAAAATCATCTCAATTAAAAGAACCAAAGACTTAAACTACTTCAGTCCGTGTGCATTAAACAGTGTCTGGCCCTCTGCAGGACCCCCTAGAAACAATAAGACAGAAATGTGAGCAGACGGCACATTACTTACATGCCTGGGAAAGGCTAAACGCTTGTGAAACTACAGTTGGCACACGCACACGGTCACACACCGAGGAGGAATGCACAGAGGAGCTTTTCAACTTTCTACATGCACATGACCATTGTGTAAGTCACACTTCTCATTGTCTTCCATGTTGCACAAAAGTTCAGTTCAGTTAAAGGAAGCCCCTCTGAGACACTGTCATCATACTGCATTTCCAGTGGAGTATCTGCAGCTGCATATGTGTATTTAAATGTACAGCACAAGCATGACCAGAGACCTAAAACTTGTGTTATACAGGCACATTTGTTCACATGAATTTCTCAAAAAACGGGCCAATGTTGGCCAGATACTGCCTGCTATGCCTTTGTCCAGAGTCTCATTATTCAGTTTCTAGTTGTCGAATGCCTGTGAAATTGGTTCAGTTTATACCTCACTTGCTGAATCTTATGTTCATACAAATATGTAAATGTTAACAAATTTGCTGTAAATAAAACTTTTTGGGGTGTAGACTTAATTGCAATTACACAAAGTCTCACAGGGTGGCAGTAGAACGTGCATTTTCAGTTGCCAGTTCTTCCTGCTTTAAAGTTAAAACAATCTTCTGTCACTGTGAGAATGTAATATAGCTCTGGACTTTTCTTTTGATAAAGAGAGAAAAACCTTGTTTGAATTTTGCTACAACAGTGTTGTGAGTTAGTAAGACCACAAAGTGTGTTCTACAATGGTGCATTTGCCTGTATGGATACTGGATAATTAAATGTATTTGTTTTTAAAAGGATAATGATCTATGGAAGTTTAACAATTTTTTTTAAGCATCTCACTGAAGCTGATGAGGGGGGAAATATGTACTCTTGACTAATGTATGCAGTTACAGGACTTTGGGTATCACTTCATCTAAACTCAACGAGCCAGAATATTTAACTAAACACGCCAAACCAAATAATAATAAAATTGTATTTACAATTAAAAAATCACTGCCACAAGGCACTGATAAAAAGGCACTGCTCAGATAAAATGCATGTAAACCTGACACTTTCATAATCAAACAAAATCATATGTATAAAACCAAATAAATTTTATTTAAAGAAATGCATGGTTACATAAAACAGGGTTTAGGCAATATAACAGTATAAAAATAAATAATCGTTCTGTTGAACAGCAGGGTATCATAATTTACCCAATAAGAAATGCTAACTGAATTACAATGACTTCATGTTCCTCATGCATTCATGTAACACAGTGCTTCACATCACCACCTCACCAACGGGAATTCTCCTTATAGCTTTGTCCAACAAAGTCATTCATTGAGGACTGGGGGAAGAAAAAGATATTACAATTAGAGATCTATAATAAACTTCCTAAAATCAATGCAAGCCTTGCTGAAATAAGGCAATTTAAATTCTGACAACTACTGTAAAATCATCCACTAATTTGAGCTTTCTGTGAGGACTTTTATTAGCCAATCTAAAATAATTTAGATTCATCTTTTAAATTGAGCCAGTCTGGTCGAACACAGAAAAGGTTATTCATGTGAAGAACAGAGTGATTGTCCAGGGTGGACTGACCTGCATAAGGAGCCTCTCTTTCCTCAGTCTCTTATAAAAGAGTAGCACGTCTTGGTTGGCCTGCACTACTCTCGGATCAAAGTCCATCACACGCAGGCCTTCCAGACTCCGAGCCCGTGACAGAGCAACATAGGCCTGGCCGCTCTCAAACACACGAGCCAAAGAGATCTCCACACAATCCAGGGTCATGCCCTAAAAAAAACCAAACAATCAACATACCCACCATGAATGTAATTTAATAATCACGTCTTTCATTGAAATTAGATTTTGTTTTCGGTTTTGGATTCAGGCTCTCTCATGGTCAAAGCTAGTCAAGACACTAAGCAATTAGGCTGGTTGCTCAAGCTAGCAAATTGTTAATTTAAGCTATGATGCTGCTGATGTATCCAAACTTGGTCCTGGAGGGCCACTGTCTTGCTTAGTTTAGCTCTAACTTGCCTAAACACACCTGCTTGGAAGTTTCTAGTACACCTAGCAAGACATCGATTAGCTGTTTCAGGTGTTTAATTGGGGTATGAGCTAAAGTCTGCAGGACAGTGGCCCACCAGGATCAGGAATGGACACCCCTGTACTAAAGGGTATATGTTCATCAGTTGATGATTAGTACTCTATCTAAAAGATTAAATTAAATTAGTACTTATTAATTTGGCACTCATATATAATATATATATATAAATATGTCACTCATCATCAACTTACCAAAAATAAAAATAATTGTTATAAAATACATACTTTTTCGATATTATGAACCTTTTGATAAATTAGTTTGGCCTCCAAATGAATTTTTTAAATTGTTATATTGTGAATAATATATTTTGAATAAACAAACCATTTTAATTCCTAATAACTTACATTGGATTTGTTTTAATACATACAAAAAAAAGTCAATGGGAACTAAAAATGGTTTGGTTATTAACATAAAAAAAAAATATCTTCCATTTAATTTGCACAGAAAAAAACAACAACAACAGGTTTTGGAACAACATAAGGGTAAACAAAGATTTTTAGTTTTGGGGTGAACTATCCCTTTAATATTTTTTTTTTTTAGGACAATTGATTACACTGTTAAAACCACATTGATTTATTGTGGGATATTACAATAGAGAGATTTAGACCCACATGTTTATGAATAATTGATTTAATATTTTCCTCAGGTTCCTCTACTGAGCATTGGGACATGTATACATGCAATGTTTCAAACATTTTCCAGACAGCTGATGAGCTAAACAGCGATTACTTTGACAGTTTATCAGTGCAGAAGGCACATAGTCAGAAAAGATGGGTAAACACGGGGACTAGTTAATGAGTCAAAACACAAACCATAGCCCTGAACATCTGTTCACAGATACATAAAAACACTCTCTTCCTGAGCCAAGTTATTTCAATTTAATAACATTTTCAATGAAATCACATAATTTCTTCTGGGGCTCAAAACAGTATGAGATCAACGGCACAATTTTGTAAAAATAATAATAAAAAATCCATTCTATGCAGTCAGTTTAAGTAGGGTTGACTCCATAGCTTACTACATATGCAAAATGACTCATGGTGGGACATGAGAGCAGAGCTCACCTGACTCTTGTGGATTGAAATGGCCCAGGCCAGTTTGAGTGGCAGCTGCTGTCGGCTCAGGTACAGCCCCCCTGACGCTTTAAACATCCAACGCTCTCTCTTTATTACCTCAACAGCCCCGCAAAGGAATCGCACCCGAGGGAGACCTGCAAGGGGAGGGTTGGTCACGAATGATGGTATGTCACAAAATCTCACAGGATGTTCATATGCTCTGAAATATGTTGGTGTTCTATAGGCAAGGCAAGTTTATTTATATAGCACATTTCACACACAGTGGTAATTCAAAGTGGTTTACATAAAAGGAAGAGAAATAGATATTAAAAATAATAAAAACAAGGAATTCAAAAAAACTAAATTATATAAAAATTGATTTTAAATTAATTTAAAACAGTTAGAAAATGATTATGCATCGTGCAATCAGTTCGGATGTAGCACAGTTCATTCAACAACAAATGCACAGCTAAACAGATGAGTTTTGAGTCTGGATTTAAATGTGGCTAATGTTTTGGCACATCCGATCCCTTCTGGAAGCTGGCTCCAGCTGCGGGCGGCATAATAGCAAAAAGCGGACTCCCCTTGTTTTGTGTGAACCCTTGGTATTTCTAACTGACTCGATCCTACTGATCGGAGTGGTCTGTTAAGTGTATATTCAGTGAGCATATCTGCAGTGTATTTAGGTCCTAGGACATTGAGTGATTTATAAACGAGTAAAAGTACTTTAAAATCAGTCCTAAAATGTAACTGGAAGCCAGTGTAAGGACCTGAGGACTGGTGTGATATGCTCAGATTTTCTGGTTCTAGTCAGAATCTTTGCAGCAGCATCCTGGATGAACTGCAGCTGTCTAATGGTCTTCTTTGGAAGGCCGGTGAGGAGACCATTACAATAATCCACCCTGCTGGTGATAAAGTTTCTCCAAATCTTGACTGGAAACAAAACATCTAATTCTTGCAATGTTTTTAAGATGATAGTATGCCGATTTAGTTACTGCTTTGACATGACTACTAAAACTAAGGTCTGTCCCCAGAATCACCCCAAGATTTTTAACCCCTAGAGTCAAGGTATGCATTCACCTTGAGAACTTCATCTTTGTTTCCAAATACAACAACTTCAGTTTTTTCCTTGTTTAACTGAAAAAAGTTCTGGCACATCCAACTGTTAATTTCATCCATGCATTGGCAGAGGGAGAAATCTGGGTATCATCAGCATAGCTGCAATTTGGTTCTCTCTCATTATTTGACTTAGAGGGAGCATATACAGGCTAAACAAGAGAATTGAGCCTTGTGGGACTCCGCATGTCATGGACGTCCACTGAGACTTATGCTCTCTTATACTCACATAATAACCTCTCCCTTCTAAGTATGAACTGAAACCATTTGTGTACCATTCCAGAAAGCCCGACCCAGTTTTCCAGTCTCTGTAGAAGTAGGTTATGATCGACAGTGTCAAACACAGCACTAAGATCTAGTAGTATACGAACTTATATTTTGCCAGAATCAGAATTAAGGCGAATATCATTTATTATCTTAAGCGCGGTCTCTGTGCTGTGATGCGCTCAGAAACCAGATTGAAAATTATCCAGGTATCCATTTGAGTTTAAGTATTTGTTCAGCTGATTAAAAACTACCTTTTCAATAATCTTACCTATGAGAGGAAGATTTGATATTGGTCTATAGTTGCTCAACATGGTGTTATCAAAATTGTGCTTTTTGAGAAGGGGCTTAACAACTGCAGTTTTCAGGGAGTTGGGAAAAGTCCCAGAAAGAAATGAGGTGTTTCTAAGAGATCTGCCCCTAAACAGTTTAGCACACTTTTGAAAAAAGATGTGGGAAGTGTGTCAAGAGAGCAGGTTGAAGATTTAAGGTGCAGTACTATACTGCACCTTAACAACAACATGCTAGTGTTTGTATGACTACCAGTGTTTTATTAAAATCAGTGTAAATTAAAATTAGTTCTAATTGCTAATTACATTCCAACAGCATGTCACAAATCAATTAACCTAATGGTCCTAAAGACAGACTTTTCACAATAGCTCCTTATGATAAAATACAATCTGGATATTCTTTTGAAATGTACCCATTTATTTATCTATTTTCATGATAAAATGACAACGTAAAATAAGACGTGTTAGGGGAAGCGCCAGTCACCATTTCACAGTCAGTCTTACCTTGATTGCCTGGCTGAAAGTCAATCACTACTCCTCTGGCTCCATTCACTAGACCCCTCTGGACATCAAGGTTTTTAGTGAGCATGACCTGAAGTAGCAAAAAGTTTATTGAAACATTTGATATTACAAATCAAGAGCAAATGTTTGCCAGAGGGGGTGTTGGGGAGCACCTACCTGAGCTCCCACTTTCAGCTGTAACAGCCGACTCACTGGACTCTGTGCGTCAATTGTCTGAAACAGCATAGGGTCACTATCCACAGCCTCAAACACTCGCATAACTCCTGAAAAGGAAAAACTTAAGACGCTTAGAAATGTGACATGTAATTTACATCTGATGTAAAACCAGATCTGGTATGATTTTTTAAAACTAAATAAATGTACTCCTATAAATTGTCATAAGTGCTTTGTTGTCCCTTATGAATCAGATGGTGGATTTGTAATAGTTATTTCCATTTCCAGAATCCTACTCAATGCCATTCACTTCACAGCCCTGACAGTGGTACCAGAGCAACTACCACCTGACACAACGAGCAAACCAAAAATCACATCTCTAGTTTTAAATTATATATTTGTAGGACTAACCTGGTAACTGTTGGAGTTTATTCTCATTAGTGAGCTCCACATCATCCTTGTGTGTGCACAGCCTGGTTGCTAGGATACCATCCCTCTCGATGCTGTGATAAGCACTTCTCAGTAGCTGTGCAGTAACTTCCTCTGTGACTCTATATTATGGGACCAATCAAGATGATCAGCTGAATCAATTGACACCTTCATTGATTACAAGATGAGGCTTGAATATTCCCTACTGCAATACCTATAAACATTCAAATCCCTCCTACAAGAACCACCTTAGGTCGTAGGAAAAAAAAAACGACCCTGAACCACATGGACTTTATCCCAATAACACTCAGAGCCAGTGACTCACACTAAACTGTGGATGTGATGAGAACTCAGTACCTGCCCACTCTCACAGCCTGGAGGAGAGAGATGAAGGCCTTGTCTGTTTGTCTGCGCACCTCCGTCAGCTCCATGTTCATATGGATACACTTCCGCCAGCTTCTCGACTGCAGGCAAAAAAAATCACTTTTCTTATTCTTAGAAATGTAGACTCAAATGTAATTTTACACAAAGAAATGAACAAGACCAGTATTTTCTGTTTTGCTGAATTTTACATTACAAGTTTCATGATTTACTCACATTACAAGCCCATTCACGTTTCACTCATCTTAAAAAAATGTAAACTGATTTTAATTAAACTTCAAATCCCAAGAGATTTCTGTCCCACAATTTAAAGTCCATTCCAACAAAACTTGCTTTAGAAAGTTCATAAAGACATCCTAAAGGAAATCCATATTGATCTCTATATGTAGGTGATGTTTATGTGAATATAAGCCTAAATTAAATCTGTTCATCCAAGTGATCCATTCTCTTCAGAAGCTTTGGATTAAAACAATCAATTCATATGGATTGCTTTTATGATTTAGGAACTTTATGAAACATCAATAGCTAGCAATGTAGGGACAAATATTTCAGGATTTATAAATATAAAAAAGTTAATTTGCATTTTAAATATGAAGGTAAGTCTTTACCTGTTTGGAACATGAGGGTGAGTAAGTGCCCATTTTTTTATTGAACTTTTCATTTAAAGCAAAGCCATATCAAAGCTGAATCGGACAAGCATTAATGATGCCTAAAGGTTTCCTGTAGCTCAACTAGTAGAGTATGGCACTAGCAACGCCAAGATCATGGGTTCGATTCCCAGGGAAAGCAAGAGCTGATAAAATGTAGAAACTGTAACTTGAATGCAATGTAAGTCGCTTTGGATAAAAGCGTCTGCTAAATGCATAAATATAAAGGCTCATTCACAATGAGGTTGATAACTAGAATTTTAATTCTATAAGACAATTTAAAAAAATGTATAACAATGACACGGAGGAACAATATCATCAGACTTAGAAGGAAAAGCTGATGAAGAATAAAAACATTGACAGCCAAAGAGCGCCAGTATTGGAAGTGGCAGCTATAACGTAACTGCAGAAAATGACCATTTGTTGGTTTTGGAACTAATATAATTATTATTCTTTGTCTGGGCCTTAAATGAGAAAAGCAGTACCTGAAAACAAAAGTTTGCCTTGTCCTTTCCTTTTGTTACAGGTGGAAGTTGAAGAAAGTCTCCAGACACTATCAGTTGAATCCCTCCAAACGGCTCAGTGGATCTTCTGATGGATCTACAAACATAATATACAAATGCCATTTGTCTAATAATGCAACTCTGCCTAATATTGAAAGATTGTGTATTGTTCCTCTCCTTCAGAAAAGATGAGCATTTACAAACATGTACTAGACTGGGATTTTTGAGAATTGTTGATTGAATGTTTTGAATTAAATTGCTATTCAAGGTCTGATCCAACTCACATTCAAATATTAGTTTGCCATCTGGTGTTCATTAGGAGAAAATCCAGAGGGACAAAATCAGATGCAACTAATCACATTAAATGAAAGAAAAACAGCATGGACTGAGTTTTGAGTGTGGTTCACCTGGCTACGGCTTCCAGTTTGTCAAAGAACTCTGCTTCCACCATTGAAATCTCATCAATAACAAGGTGTTTGCAAGACGTCCAGTGCTGTAGCACCCCAGGACGCTGAGCAAGTTCAATACATTGTTCAAGAGGAGCAGAGCCGGAACCAATACCTGATAACAAGAAAAACAATAACTCATACACAACAGCACAACTCTTTTTTATAGATATGAGAAATGTGTTGATCATATGGCATCTCAAGAAAGTGACTCTCTAGTATGTACATAGTGAAATAAAAGCCCTTTCATTTATAATTACGGTTTGTTTGGGGGTGAAAGGATACTACCAATTTCATAAAACATTTCCCATCATTAATTATACAGGAAGAGCTTTCCTAATCACGTTACATGTTTGCATTTTATTGGCAGTTGCATTTTTTCAGAGACATGAGTGAAAACATGACTGTTACTGACCCATTCCAGTCTGTATGAATGATCAGTGAAATGCATCAAGAGAAATGGAGAAAGCACTGCACTTTAATTGATAGTAAACTTGTAAATGTTTTCTAACCTGCAAAACTGTGCAATGTAGTCCCTCCTATGTGACAAGCCGCAACACCGGTGCTCGCTGTTGCATACGTGCTTTTTGGAGGCAAGGACCCTATAATCCTTTTGAGCAAGAAGGACTTTCCTGTACCTGAAATAAAACCATGAACAGTGGTGTTCTAAAGCCATGAAATAGAAGAGCTCTGTATAAAACATATGTGGCTATGGATAAATAAATTACCTGCACTGCCGGTGAAAAACACATTCTTGCCGCTCAAGACTGCATTGAGAACTGCAGTTTGTTCTTTGCTGAGCTTTTGTGCCACAGGCAGAACCAATACAGGCTTCTTATTGGGGTGAAGCGCTTTAACCTAAACCGACAAATCATTATTTATTTGAAAGGGACCATGTACAATATTAAACATAAAAGTTTCCATTTACTGCAATGAACCAGAGATACAGTTACATTTATGTTAAGAGTTTAATTGTTGAATACAGTCCAGGTCAAAAACTTTCATTAGGGAGAAGTTAACCTACTCAATTTTGTTAGATAAATAATAATAATGCTTGTGCTTCTGATTTGTCAAAACACAAATGTAAGAACTTGTAAACATGGGACATGTACAAATGGATGAACATACCGGACTAGCGTCACAATCAGGTCTGGGTCTTTTTACTTGCTTCCTTTCACCCAGGACCTTATTGACAGATCTCTCTGAAGGACCTTTGGGTTGGATTGGGGCATTCACTTTACTTCTCAGCTCGTTTGCTTTCTGCACATCTTTAAGCTGGAGTGGACTTATGGTCTCAAAGGCTCTAGGAAGGCCAGCTCGTAGTTTATCCCTATTACTCTTAGGCTTGGTGCCTTGGGATGCCTGATGCTTGATGCTGAGCGTCTTCAGAAACATCTTCAAATGATCCGGTGGACAATCGGATACTAGAACCTGTGTGCTTTCCGGGATGATTTTAACAGTACATTTACCATCCTTTGCAAAGCGCGTAAAGAGCTGGAAATCGCGCAGCATGAAGTTTTGAGGAGCTTTGCCATCGTGAACGCGCAGGACCATCTCTTGAAACTCATTCCGCCCTAATGTAACAGTGGCTTTGCGGATGAGCTGCCGTTTGATGGCCTGACCTGCAGGATTCAAGCGCTCCACTGCCACGATGCACTGAAGCTCGGCTGGCTCAATGTGTCCCAACATTTTACCTGAAGAGAACATGAAAGAACAGCTTAAATCATTTGATGGACTTAACTTATGACTTGATTGGTCATTTAATAATACAGAGTCCGGTATATACCGGTTAATAGAGGGCTGTGTTTATCAATTTAAATCATTTGCACAATTTAAAATTAAATATTCACCACATTACTGACATTAATCTCAACTGAAATTTGAAATCGATAATAAAAGTACCACATATACATGTTTATTTAACGCAGAAGCCAAACTCACCTTTCTCATGCACTGTTTAAACAGCGAGTCACAACACCAGCTGTTCTTTCATTATGACGCGCACGCCAGGATTTTCAAATAGTTCCGCTTGACAAAGATTGGTCAATAGTGACAAACTGCAGACCAATCAGACCACAGGCATTTAAACTACTATCCAATCACCGATTGCGCTTTGTAAACGTAAGCGGTGGGCCCGCCTACGAGCTCGTGCTTCACCAATGAAACGACATTGGTTTCATTACGTCTCTTCCTTCCTGGGTTTCTCATGGGCTGGTTGCTTTTGTTCTTTTTTAACCAAATAATTTAGACAAATAAAATTAAACAGATGAATTAACTGAGCACGATTTATTTACTATTAACACATTAAAGTTTATTTCATTATTTTATGTTTCTGTATACTCATTAATATTTATTTTATTTTATTTTATTTTCTTTCTTTCTTTCTTTCTTTCTTTCTTTCTTTCTTTCTTTCTTTCTTTCTTTCTTTCTTTCTTTCTTTCTTTCTTTCTTTCTTTCTTTCTTTCTTTCTTTCTTTCTTTCTTTCTTTCTTTCTTTCTTTCTTTCTTTCTTTCTTTCTTCCTTCCTTTCTTTCTTTCTTTCTTTCTTTCTTTCTTTCTTTCTTTCTTTCTTTCTTTCTTTCTTTCTGGCAACTAACGTCATACTTTAAACAACTTTTTTCAAAGTTGTTGGCTAAATAAAACAGATTGTGGCAGTATATTTTTACAAACAAACAAGGTAAATAAATATATTAGTGTGTCAGTGTGTTGCAAGTTCCCTATATATTTTCTTATTATTATTCATCAATAAACCTGTGATTTACAATTAAGATTGTTTAGGTCATTTTCACACGGGCTAGGCTTTACTGTCTGGTGGCAGTAAAACAAGTGTCTTTTGATTTAGTGGTGGATAATTACATTTTTCCAGTATAAAATAACAGCCATGGGTTGGTGTATGTCCGTAAACAAGAAGTGCTCTTTTACGTAAGCTGAGAAAGTAATTTCCAGGAATGGGTCACTGTCCCGCATCATTAAGCACTGTTCAGTACATGCAAGCTTTTCTTTAATTTACATTCATTGGCAAGACGACGGCTGGCTGAGTTATGACGCTCAGGAGAGGTGAGCAATTCCAGAATCCAGGGTAACAGTAAGGACAGCCTTCAACCTGCACCCACAGCCCATTGAAGATTTAGTGAGGTGGAAGAATAATACATTTATGCATTTAACAGATGCTTATATCCAAAGCGACTTACAGTGCATTCATATATATATGTTTTTTTTTTTTTAATCAGTATGTGTGTTCCCTGGGAATTGAACCCACAACCTTTTGCACTGCTAATGCAATGCTCTGCCACTGAGCCACAGGAACAATTAACAGAAAAAAAAAAAAAACAATAATAATAAACAGAACTACAGTGAAAGATAATGATTAAGTTGGTCTTGGAGTTTCAGTTTATTTAATTACACATTATCTGTGATATGCAAATAAAGTTATAGGTGAAACTTCACAGTCTTGGTTGCAAAAGTGTATTTAGCAATCATATTAGGAATTCATATTAAATCATGCTTGCCACTCTGCGCCCAAGCAAACAGACATGCTTCACCAAACCTTCACAAGAGATCTTTGCCAAGCAAAACATTTCCCCTCATAAATGTCCCTTTAAAAATGCGGAACTGGCATGACAGGGTTTTATATGACACAGTGTTATCTGCAGTAGATATACACACTACATCCGTAGCGTTATAGAAATACTCGCATGCAGTCTAGTTCATCCTTGAGAAGCAAATCATTCAAATTTTCTAATGACCTTTAGAAAACAGTGTTTTCTAATGGACATTCAGCAACCAGTTGATGATAACATATGTAGTGGATGAAACATTATTTGCAATGCTGTTCCAGGTGGAACACTCTTCCCTCTCATGGCTTTAAATAAAACATTGAGAATGGGCCAAAGGAAAGATTTACATAGCTTATATATAATGAGGTTGCTATGACAGGAATCCCCCTCATGACTGTGTGCTCCAGCCAAACGGACTCATTACACTCATTATTATTTCAGAATGATTGCTGTTTGTATAGATTATTTGCACTCCGCTGACATCTCTAATGACATCCTTTTGCCACATATATCATGTTTAATGATCACACATAACTAGTTTCCAGATTCTCACACCTTGCTCCCCATTAACTTGGGCTTTCATGCCTCATTTCCGAATTATAAAAGTAAACCGTCCTGTATGCTGTCACAAAAAAGTCTGTCTGTAGACAGCCACTCAGCATAAAAATATGTTTTATGAGCTCCAGTGAGCTCCAGTGATCGTTATCATTTCTGCTTGGGTGAAAATAAAGGCATGCCCTTTACATTTCACCGTGAAATGTAAAGGGCATGCCTTTATAAAAATAAATAAACCAACGATTCACTACACACCACACTATTGACTCACATGCAATAGATCACCTATAAAGAAGTAAAGAGCAGAGGTACAAAAAAAACACAGAGTGGAAATATGACTGTTGTACAGGTGTCTAGTTGAACCCTTGATCTCAACCCAATGGACCTAAACCAGGTTAGATACCTTATTGTATTTTCAAGAGGATGAAAATGAGGCTGTGAGGGATACATTTATTGTGGCATGTGCTCAGAGCTGGGTAGTATTAACTGATAACATGTAATATGGATTACGTAATCAGATTCACATACTAGTAATTAGAGTAAATGCTCATAATAATACTACAATAACTTTTTATTGATTTCATGATTACATATTATTCCAAAAATAGCAATAAATGATTCATTATTTATTGATTCTCGCTAATCTTTTACATTTTCCTTTCTAAAATAGTCTACTACTTATCTTCTTACCACAGAAAGTCCAGTTTTGTTGACATTCACACATAGACTAGTCATAAGTCAGATGGCGACACAGCATTTGACCAATGGATTTACAAAAATCCTTCCAGGTTTAAGAAGTGTTTCAACATTCCATCAACTACTGATGAACACATTCATTTTTTATTTGAATTATCACATGGTTATTTAACCATGTATTATTATGTATTACTGAAAGGCTTTTGTCTTTTAAACTCGTTAAAATTTACACATTTCTTATTTGCAGACATTCTAAAACTTGTCATCTGAACCTCTTTCACCTAATATATTTACTTTAAAGGGGTGACATATCAGCAATTCTGTAAAAAGACGATATCTCCCATTGCATTGAACTTTGAGCATCGTAACTTTGCAGATGTTGTTTAAAGTCATGGGGGGAAGTTGTGGCCTAATGGTTAGAGAGTAGGACTCGGAATCGAAATGTTGCAAGGTCGAGTCTCGGGCCGGCAGGAATTGTAGGTGGGGGGAGTGAATTTCCAGGACCCTCTCCACCTTCAATATCACAACTGAGGTGGCCTTGAGCAAGGGACCAAACTCCCAACTGCTCCCTGAGCGCCGCGGCATGACTGGCTTCCCACTGCTCCAGGTGTGTGTTCACGGTGTGTGTGTTCACTGCTGTGTGTGTGCAGATTGAATTGCAGAGCACAAATTCCGAGTATGGGTCACCATACTTGGCCGTGTGTCATGTCATATTGTTTATTCTCAAACAGCAACATTATACACTAACTAAAATTAAAAAAGTGAAATCATAATAAATGAACCTTTAGGTACCCATGATATTTTAAAATAAATATTTCAATAATTAAGTATCACATCCGCATGTTCACGGTTCTCTGACATTGGTTAATGGTCATATGGTATGCAGGTAAACATAAAATATTTATTTTTTAGAAAGTTAATTATTTTGATTGTTAATTTAAAATTATTTATTTCATTTTTTTATTTTTATGATTTAATTACATTTTTGCCTTTCTTTAAACTCACAAACTCCCTGCAGTTCCTTTACGAACCCCAGTTTGGGAAACCTTGATGTAATATAATGTTTAATGCACGTCATGTTGTTAATTATAATGAAAGGAATATATTTTCTCCCTATTTGTATTTTTTCATCATTATGTTACAAGATTATCCTGTTTAAATCAATGTGATAAATGTGTTGGGTCAAAAGTAATCTAAAAGTAATCTGATTATATTACCTAAAATCTGTAATATAATCAGATTACTTTACTGACTACAATTTTTGTCATGTCATTTGGAATCAGTAACGGTTTACAATTTGTAAGTAATCTACCCAGCTCTGCATGTGCTACATCACATGTAATTTTCAAAACTCAAAATGTTCTAAACTGTTTTATGGAGTTTTGGAGTTTTTGTCCACTGAAAGTCTTTTGGAAAGATGTTTTGCAACTGAACAGTCGGTGTGTTGTTAAGTAACAGTATCAATACAAAATACAGTCAGTGAAAACAGTACAAACTGTACTTCTATCCATCTCAACCTTGTTTTCATCTATGTCAAAAATGAATAAATAAAAAATATGGCGCTATCTGACCAAGGTCTATTGACAACTTCACTATTTGTAAACAGTGGCACACAAATATTGCATAACGTCAGTAGAGTCAATTAAATAATAATGCTGAATACTAAGTGTCCCCAATTAAACAAGCCAGAGGCGACAATGGCAAGTAACCTTGAAAGAAAACCTTGAAAGAATGGCAGGGCCAGTTCTCCTCTGGCCAAACCGATGGCTGCCATGTAGGTGAGGTCTTCACAGTGGATCTGTCTCTAGGGCTCATCCTGTTGTCATGGTTTTTGCTGACATTCAGGGCTGTTGTGGTTGTTTCTAGATGCAGCTCCTCCATCTGATCTCGATATAGACTATAAGCCTTTTTACGTTGTAACAAATTCATTGAGTATTATGGGAAGTGTTCCCGGTTTTGGTTGACCGAATTTATGAGAATTATACATTCATAAGAATCCTTTAATGGATTTGAATGTTATAAATCTTATAGTGTGCCATAGTGTATGTATGCTAGACAGCTTGTGTCTGCCTCCCGAACAATGCTGGGAAGACGTCCAGAGTTTTTGGTGCTACATAGGAAAAGGATATACCAACAGCAGTTAATTCTGATTGGCTACAATTTTAAGACCTCAATGTATGTGAAGGACTATAATGCATTAAGAGCTTGCCCAAGTTCTGAAGAGCTAAACCATTCAGAGCCAACATTTGACTGACAGGTAAAGCAACCAATCCCGTATCGTTTTGTGCTGCTTCATATTTAGGGGCGTGGAAATGTCGCCACAATAACACATAACAGGTCTGTAAAACTATCGGACATATTTTAAAGATTCTTTTTTTCCCCGAACTTTTAAATTTTTCACATACTTTCGAAAATTCAGTGTTTAGTTGATCCTGACATGCGCTTGTCGTCAGTTGTAAACACGATGGCTTTTTTCTTTCATGAGGGGGTTTGGCGCCACGGCATATTTTGTTTCCAGGTGGAACGTTAAAGAATGCGACACACACATCTCCCAGAAATCCTGTATAATCTAACCAATCTAATGATGACTTCGAAACTCTGTGACAATCCTGCTGTAAATATATCTTAATGTAAATTTGTTTTGCAATTCATTACACTGATATCCAAAAATCTTACAATATCCTCATGTAAGTCTCCTTTTGGTCTTGTAAATTCAAATGTGTGTTCCTTTTTCCATCTGCACCTAAGCGGAATACGATTTTGAGTGTCAGAGAAAATCTTATATACAGTATGTCACATGAGTCACTTGCTCTGTGATTCCGACAACTTCAGAGATCGCCTGTTCAGTCAATAGTGCTCTAAATGACAGGTGGCTATTTCTCAGAGCACAAAAGCAATAAGGACTAAATTAAATTAGGGGCTTGATCAATGAGCCTCAGCATGGGTGACACTTAAGGGCTGAGAACAATTGGCTAAAGCTTGAATACAATGACATGAGAAGAAATACAGCCTCTGCATGTCCTTTCCCAGACCACAGGAAGTGAGGATATGGGCAAAGAGATTTGTTGGTGTGTAGGTAGCCTATTAATGCTGTCATGGGCGCATGCACAGTACGCATATGAACGAGGCATCATACCCTTTGAACATTTTTGAGCCAAGTGGATTTGAATGCAGCTTCCAAAATACAAAAATAGAGTAATATGTTCCCCTCCGGGAACTCGAACTGCGTCGAAACGCTAGGGGAACGCTATCAACAATATCAAGCTCTGAATCATATGTGTAATCAGTCAAATTGATGGCGAGACGTCAGGTGCGGGTGACGTCATGACCAGGAAGCTTAAAAGCACATGAGGTACAGCCAGTGCCAGTTTTCTGTCATTCAGCAAAGCTCTCTGTGTGTGTCAGTCACGTATATGTTCTGTGAGTCCTATTTATTGTTGTTTGTCAAGTTACACAAGCATCTAAAGCTCCAGCATGTCAAAGGCAACATTTAAATCCAATAAGGGCAAAAGTAGATCACGTTATAGACTGTGTGTTCCTCCCTGCCCATGCTATATTACGAGCGGGGATACACATAGTCTGTGCGTAGTCTGCTTGGGAGTGAAGCACGCAGAGTCGGCTCTCGAGGGAGCCGGCTGTCAGCGTTGTATGAGGAGCTATTAGCAGCGTGGAAACTACTGCCAAATGTATCTCATTGGGTCCTGCAGACTGTAGAGAAAGGCTATCGTATTCAGTTCGGCGCTCCGCCGCTGCCTTTCAAAGGAGTATTTCTCACATTGGTGAGTCCCGAGCAGGCTCTGGTATTAGAACAAGAAGTGATCACTCTCTTGAGGAAGGAAGCCATCGAGGTGGTCCCTCCTCTCGACAGAGAGTCCGGGTTCTACAGGCGGTACTTCATTGTTCCAAAGAAGGATGAGGGGGTTATGCCCAATTTTAGATCTGCAGCTATTGAACCGCTCAGTCATGCATCTGAATTTCAAAATGCTGACTGTCAAACAGGTTGTGTCTCAGATCAGGTCCGAGGACTGGTTTGTCACGATAGATATAAAAGATGCTTATTCCCATGTCTCCATCCTTCCCAGTCACAGGAAGTTCCTGAGGTTTGCTTTCAGGGGCAAAGCTTACCAATATCGAGTTCTTCCCTTCGGCCTAGCACTCTCACCCCGGACTTTCACGAAGTGTGTGGATGCTGCTCTGGCTCCTTTGCGACTCCAGGGCATCCGCATACTCAATTACATCGACAATTGGTTGATTTTAGCTCATTCAGAGCAGATGGCGGTTCGACATCGAGATGTCGTTCTTGCTCAGATGAAAGAGTTGGGGTTAAGACTAAATGTCAAGAAAAGTGTGTTTTCTCCATTACAGAGGACCACTTATCTAGGCGTGGTGTGGGATTCGACCACGATGCAGGCACGTTTGTCTACTGCTCGGATCGAGTCGATTCTCACTACAGTCAGGAGAGACAGAGAAGGCCTGTCACTCATTGTCAAGCAGTTTCAAAAATTGCTGGGTCTGATGGCAGCTGCGTCCAACGTGATACCTTTTGGCCTGCTGTATATGAGACCCCTACAGTGGTGGCTCAATACCAAGGGCTTCTCCCTGAGGGGAAACCCGCTTCGCATGATCAAGGTCACACGGCGATGCCTACGTGCCTTGGACATGTGGAGGAAATAGGGCTGTAGTCAAGTCCAACTTTGTCGAGTCCACGACAAGTCCAAGTCCAGGACTATCGAGTCTGAGTCAAGACCGAGTCCAAAGAGATTCGAGTCCGAGTCCAAAGAGGCTCAAGTCCAAAGAGGTTCGAGTCCAAGTCAAGTACAAGTCCAAATGAGACAGTCAAAATAGAAAAAGAAAATACTAACCTTCTTAAAAACCACATACTTAATTATTGATAATTTATGTGATACAAGAAATAGCATATCTTCTATTCTAAGATAATAATTTTGCATTATTGTTTCTAATTATCTAAAAGCATGTGCTGCAACACTGTAGGATCAAATAAGGCTATTTTTTTATCCTCCTGAGACCCAGCTATGGAGTTTTTGCCTCTGTAGTGAACTTTCTATTTTTGTGTATTTCTCTGAGAAATGTCACAGTTATAAGCCTGGATGTCCTGTACAGAGCACATTCAGGGATTCATAGAGATACTAAATGTTTGGAAGTTTCATCATGACTATACCCTCACCTATGTCTTTAAAGATGGCTACATTTAATTTAGTGAAACATTTTACATCCTTATGGAAATAAGATTATATTCTGTAATTGTCATTTAAATCTGAATAATTTTCAGATTGTTTGTTATAAAGCAACATCTCAGGAAAATGTTATGGGTTTTCAAATTCAAATATGACTTCCTGTTATGAAACAGGACATCATTTCATTCATTTCCACAGTAGAGGACACCAGGATTAAAAGCATGTTTATTATGCATTTTGAGAGACATAACAATTGAATAGGGAAATAAATTATATATCAGTTTTCTTATGAAATATTATATATTATTATGAAAATCTGGCCATGTATGACTCCCATTATGAAAATTATTTTTCAACATTCTGTCCCAACAGCAAAACATTAATAAGCAAATTAGATACAGTGTATAGATACACTGTGTTTAATAGGAAACCAGTTTATGGAAATTTGTACACACATATTGCATACAACAAAATAGTATATTAAATAATTTTGTTATATATTTTAAAACATAGTTCAGAATCATCCTTAAACAAAGTTTAGTATAAACAAATCCTGAAACCTAACAATGTATTTGGTGATTTAAAAATAATCCCATTGATGTTGCCGTTTTGATTCATGCCATTAAATTTTTAGAAAAACTGAGTCATTGTGTTCTCTACAGAGGACATATAATAAAATATAAATAAAATATAATTGTTCAAATTTTTTTTCTTTTTTTCTTAGGAGGATATTTTAGGTTTAGCAATTTCACTAAAGTCACATAAGCTGAAGTGCAACTTAACATTTTCAGCATTATTATTATAGTGTAACAATCACATTCTGGGCTACCAATGGAAAATATTACAAATAACAAGCAACATAAGTGTAAACAAAAATCAACATGTTCCCATTCTTGAACTTGTTACTTGTTCTAAAGCAGGGTGTCCAGACTCAGTCCTGGAGGGCCGGTGTCCTGCAGAATTTAGCTCCAACTTGCCTCAAAACACCTGCCTGAAAGTTTCTAGTATGCTTAGATTAGCTGTTTCAGATGTGTTTAATAAGGGTTGGAGCTGAACTCGGGACACCAGCCCTCCAGGACCAAGTTTCGAGACTTCTGTCCTAAAGAAACCATACTACAATATAACCCTCCCAAGCAAGGCTGTGTAGCATATAAACACCTTCAGGTCTGTGTAAAGATTGAAATATTTAAGAAATAAAAAATTGGAAGTTTTTATTTATTTGTTTCTATTGCTGGGTGATATGGCAAAAAAAAGAACAAGTTATATGTTCCATATTCAAAATATGGCTATATATTCAGAAATAATACAAGACAAGAGCTCAAAAACTCAAGTAATTCAAATTCAAAATGACTGAAGGTATAACACCTAGAGTGCTATTATTAACTATAAAGGCTCTCTAAAACAATGAACAGCAGTTTTCAGCCTGTCACCCTGATGCAAACCTGAAATATCAGATATACAGTAGTAGTTCTTCACAGGTTTTGTATTCTAATACGCTGCTGTTCCATTTTTTTTTCTATGTAAGCATGGACACGTTTGACTGTTGCGCTCGCGTCTCTTGCAGCGTCTCGTGCATGAAAAGGCATTCTAAAAACGTAGCGCTCTAGTTATTAAAATATGTTTAACTCCCATCTTCTTGCATTTTCCTATTCTACAGCCCGTGTCAACACAAAAGCACATTCTGTGTGAATGGCACCTAGAGAGCATCACAAGTGAGCGGTTAATCATGTGCACCGACTGGATTGTTTTGGATTGGATTGTTCTTTTCTCTTTACTGTTATTATCAAACTGTCTAATTCTAGCGTTTGGTAATATTTCTATTCAAAATCGCGATTCCTCGATTTATACAAAATCTAATTGTGAAAAACATTACATTCGAATTAATCGATAAAATCTGACAAATCGCCCAGCCATTGCCACAGTGTTTGCTTATTTTTTACTTTATTTAAATTTTTGTGTAATTTATTTATTTTATTTTACATCCAGGTGTATTCCGTGCCTCCAGGCTTTATATGTTTTGCTCTTATTCGTTCTTGTTCTTATTCTTTTGGTGCCACGGCGTTTGATGGTTTTCATGTTTTTTTACATTTAAACATTTTGTAAGTTTGTTAATTTATATAATTGAGTATTTTTATTTGTTAAAAATTTGTCGTTGTAAGTTATAGATAAGCATGCTAATGAAAGTGAAAGCAAAATGCGCACGGGCATTAATAAGGTATTTAAAAGCGAAGGAACGTGAGAGGGAAACTCCAACGAACTTTGTAAAACCAAACTGTATTAAGTAAATTGCTGACAGCATGTCTGTGGCCAAAATAAAAATGATTTATGCCTCCACGCAGCGCACACTCGGAGCCAGGCATATGAGGCAGCTGTGCATTTAACAGGCGACCAGTGGCAATGACCATTCTAGATGGAGTTAAACCAATTACATTACCCATTTGCGGAACAAGCGAGTCAGATTAATGGTTTATTGAGACCGGACTCGAGTACTACAGCCCTAGGAGGAAACCTTGGTTCTTGTCTCAGGGCCCGGTTCTGGAAGCTCCTTGTCGCCGCGTAACACTAGCGACGGATGCATCCCTGACCGGTTGGGGAGCGGTCATGAGTGGCCATCCTGCCCGCGGTCTGTGGAGTGGTCGCCATCTCACGTGGCACATCAACTGCCTGGAGATGCTGGCCATGTTTTGAGCACTCAAACACTTTCTTCCAGACCTAAGAAATCACCATGTGTTGGTACGCATCGACAACACAGCGGTGGTTTCTTATATCAACCACCAGGGAGGTCTGCGTTCGCGCCCCTTATACAAGCTGGCGCACCAGATCCTTGTGTGGTCCCAGGACAAGTTACTCTTGCTGAGAGCAGTCTATATTCCTGCTCAATATAGGAGCAGACATCCGGTCGAGGCAGGGGCTGAGGCCCGGGTAATGAAGGCTTCACCCCGAGGAGGTGAAGCAGATTTGGAGAGTTTTTGGACAGGCACAGGTGGATCTGTTTCCGACTCGTCAGACATCACACTGCCCCCTCTGGTTCTCTCTGACTCACCCAGCTCCACTGGGGCTGGATGCTATGGTACATACGTGGCCGAGGCTTCATCTGTACACCTTTCCCCCAATCGCCAGTTCTAGAGAGAGTGCGCCGGAATGGGGTCCGGCTGTTGCTAGTAGCCCCGTTCTGGCCGAACCGAGTATGGTTCTCGGGCCTGATTTCTCTCCTCGACGGCTCTCCATGGGAGATTCCTGTCAGGAGGGATCTCCTCTCACAGGCGGAGTGTATGATCCTTCACCCCTGCCCAGAGTTATGGAAGCTGTGGATGTGGCCCCTGAGGGGGCACAACTCATAGCCTCTGGTCTCTCAACCGGGGTTGTTGAGACCATTCTCCAATCTAGAGCTCCTTCAACGTGGAAATTGTATGCCTTGAAGAGGAAACTCTTGGCGTGGCAGTGCTGGAGTTCCTGCAGGCCAGGTTCTCCGCAGGGTTAGCCCACTCCACCCTGAGGGTTTACGTGGCGGCTATAGCAGCCTACCACGCCCCTCTTGGTGGCCAGTAAGTGGCAAAGACCCCCTGGTTGCACGTTTCCTCCACGGTGTGATGAGGCTTAGGCCTCAGGGACGATCCTGTGTCCCTCCTTGGGACCTCGATGTGGAGCTAGAGGCTTTCTGTAGGCCTCCTTTTGAGCCTATCGAGGAGATATCAGAATATCTTCTTACCTTGAAGACGGTGTTTCTTTCAGCATTATCTTATCGGGAAGAGAGTGCAAAATACGTAACACAACACAGGTTGCCAGTACATAAGAGTTGTAATACTTGTTCATAGAGCTGTTGTTTAAATTTTTTACTTCCTGCTAGGAAGGAATACTTTGTTTCCTACCTACTTCTGTTCTGCATTTTCGTTGAGGTTTATAATTTTGATTGCACTTACTGGTAATTATAATAATTTTCCAACCACACTCTAACATCACACGCAGACGGCAACGGAATCCTGCTAACCTGCACCCTATCTCTACATCTTTAACTGCACCTCTTTCTTTATCCGCGGGTCTTTGGAATTGTCAGTCAGCTGTCAACAAAGCAAAGCTTCATTTCTGTATTTTCTTTACAATCCACACTCAGCATGTTGGGCTTGACTGAGACCTAGATTCGTCCAGAAGACTCAGCAACCCCAGTTGCTCTCTCTCCTCTCTATAACAATTTCTCTTTCTCTTACACCCCACGTCAAGTTTGCCGGAGTGAGGGCACTGGTCTGCTCATTTCAAACAATTGGAAATACTAAACCCACTCTCCACTATGCAATTACAACTCATTTGAATCTCACGCGGTTACTTTAATAGCTCCTATAAAACTCCAGATTCGGGTAATTTACCGTCCCCCAGGCCAAATTCAAGCCACCTTCCTGGAGGAGCTGGACAGGCTGCTGTCCTCTTTTATGGAGGATGGCACTCCACTCTTAGTCTTTGGATATTTCAACATTAATCTAGACAATCCTTATGCTACAGACTTCCGTTCACTCCTAGCTTTATTTGATCTCAAAGGCCTTACCACTACTGGCACGCACAAATCAGTCAACCAACTTGTCAACCAATTTATTATACACACGCAATTGTACTGCAGATAACATTCTGGTACAACCACTACATATCTCTGACCATTTCTTTATTACATTTACATTACATTTTGCTACCCGGGTGCCACCAACTCCCTTAACGGTTACTTTTAGATGAAACCTACCCTCCCTTTCTCCCTCCCAGCTTTCCTCTGTAGTATCCTCCTCTCTTCTCTCACATACCCGTTTCTCATCTCTGCCCCTTCTAACCCCTGGTTATCTGATGTTCTTCATGAGCATCGGACCAGACCCCGAGCGGCAGAAAGAAAATGGCGCAAATCAAACGATTCGTCGGACCTTACATTTCACTTCTTTACATTTCACTTCTGATTATACCCTGTATAATTTATTATGTGACAAATAAAGAAACCTTGACCTTGACCTGAGTAGGTATCAGTCTTTGCTTTCATCTTTCTCTGCTGAAGTCCACACTGCCAAATCCTCACATTTTCACAACAAGATCAACAGCGCTCCAGACATGCGTAATCTCTCCAGAACATTCTCTCCTCCCACATTCACTGCTCAAACTCTCATCGTCTCCTTATGTCCCCTCACTGAGGCGGAAGTATCCAAACTTGTCCGCTCCAGCCATCCTACAACATGTCCTCTAGACCCAATCCCCTCACACCAAATCAAATCATTCCAAATCATCAGTCCTCCTTCTGCTGGATCTATTTGCCGCTTTTGACACTGTCAATCATCAGATTCTCCTGTCCACCCTCTCATCACTGGGATTTGACTTTACTGGTTTGAATCCTATTTACTGGTAGGTCTTTGAAGGTGGCCTAGGGAGGGGAGGTATCCAAAGCACATCAACTGGTCACTGGGGTTCCTCAGGGATCGGTTCTTGGACCCCTCCTTTCTCCACATACATTACATCACTGGGTACCATCATACAGGCACATGGCTTCTCCTACCATTGCTACGCTGATGACACACAGCTCTATCTCTCTTTTCAACCAGACGATCCAACGGTAGCTGCACGGATCTCAGGCTGCCTGGCAGACATCTCGGCATGGATGAAAGAACATCACCTACAGCTCAACCGGGCAAAGACTGAGCTTCTTGTCTTCCCTGCCACTCCAACTCTACAGCATGCCTTCATGATTCAGTTAGGTTAATCAACAATGAACCCATCAACTTCGGTCATAAATCTTGGTTTAATCTTTGAGGACCAGCTGACCTTCAAAGAGCACATTGCAAAGACTGCTCGATCTTGCAGGTTTGCAGGTATGCACCTTTTTGACAGAGCATGCAGCACATCTTCTTGTCCAGGCCCTTGTCATATCTAGGCTGGACTACTGCAATGCTCTTCTAGCTGGACTTCAATCAAGCATCAGTGATGATGCATACATCTTTGTCATTAAAACCACCAACCATGTCAAATTACAACAAACAAAGATTGAACAATGTGACACAAATATATCTACATTTGTTGATTCAGGAGCTGCTTTGAATATCCTCAGCAAGACCACATAAAATATCTGCTGCTGCAACCAACAGAATTGCGACCGTCTAGCATCCAAATATTGTCTCATTGTTCCAAAAAGACACAACTATTTTTGGCTCATTTACGCATACATTAAATCTCAAAGCAAAATGACTCATGGAACTTTTCATGTGAAATCCACTGCTCTCTAATCATCCAACTCCCACTGGACTCAGTGTTACAGGTGAGCTCATAGAAAAGCACCCAGAGTTGATCCAAGGGATAGGAAAGCTCAATGAATTCATAGTTAATGCCAGACCTATGGGTCTAGTGCAACTCTGCTTCAGAACCACAACAAACAGTGATCCATCATTGCATATGCTGGCAAGGCTGTCATTGACATTGAAAGATGAGACAGTCAAACAGAGATTGAAGCACTCAAAAGGACGATACAATCAAACAGAGATTGAAGAATTCAACCTTGTAATTTCTGTAACTCAGTGTTTTTTATTTCCATAGTAGCATAAAAAACATTTTAAACATATTAGAACATTTTTCTAACAACTATACCCCTACAACCTCCCCAAACAGGAATGTGAAAATAAATAAAATACAGATATATATAAAAGCTGGGAACACACTACACGACTAGCTGAAACATTCTTAGACTGACCTTAACACACTTAACAATTGTTTCCATTGACTGGAATAGATTTTAGTTTTTGACAGTCAGAAAGAAGTGCAAACCTAATGACCCAGTCAGTCCACATTCAATGACTTTTCAAACAAGCTTTGGCTACTTTTCATTGAAGGTATTTGGAAACGCAGCCTCAACTTTACACCACAATGCAATGAAGTGCACAATTCAAAATACAGGTAAAACACCTGTATCAAAAGAAGAAAAAAAGCAATACAGAAAATGTCTTATTTTGAATAGAGTACATTGTGCCGTATTTTTACATAATTTGTTTATATGCTCTCCTATTTGTTTACCAATGTTTTACTTGTAAATGGTGCTTGATCTGTGCATATTTCTCTCCTGATATAGATGCAATGGCTTCTCTAAATCTGTTCACCGGAGAAAGCAATGTTATGGAGAGAGGACTCTTTTAACCTGAAGCAAAGGTTTGAAGTAAAATGTCTTAGTGATTAATTTGTTTATTACAAACATGCAGCGTTTTACTTCCAAAAACACTAATTCATGGACTAGAACTGTGTGGATTATTTTTATGTTTTTATCAGCTGTTTGATACACTGGTTAGCAAGTGATGTAATAGGCCTAGCCTACTACATTTCTCCAAATGTTGCAATTGTTGTTTTAGCAGTGTGTAATTTGACATTATCAAGTATTTTGCAAAAACCAAACAAAACAGCTACGGAGTGAACGCATGGTGATGTCTAGTGGGTTAAAAAATGCACATGCGCATTTAGTGTGTGTTCTTTCACTGCATGATTCAGTCTATTAAAATGCATTAAGAATGATCACAAAAATTACACGAAGAGTGCCGGGTTGTCTTTAAAAAAATGCATGATTAAAAATGTGATATTGATACAAATTTTCAATAAACAATACGTTATTAAAAGACCTAAGTTTTAGACACCATGTTGCCTGTTTTTGTTCCATTTCGTCAACAAAAAATTATTCCAAACAGCCACAACACTGTTTTACTCTGAGCAACATGACAATGTTTCATTACTGAATGAATCAACCATTTAAAATAAATGATTCGTTCAGTCGCAATAACTCACTTGTTAACAGTGACTTGCTGCCACCTACTGACGATTTTAATTTAACATTTAAAGTAAATTTTTCATTTTTAAAATACTTTCAAATATCAGTATTCAATGTTTTATGTTTAAAATATCAAAACACAATGCACTTGTAACTGCTGGTTAAAGCACTCCATGTCCCTCTGCGCTGCATTAAACAATGTGTAAATAAATGCCACTTCATATGCAACTCGCATATGCATATGCAACATATGCAACTAAGAGTCAATTATAAAAGACTCCAGCCACCTGTCCCACAGACTGCTCTCTCTGCTGCCCTCAGGGAGACGTCTCCACAGCATCCGATCCCGCACTAGCCAACTGAGGGATAGCTTTTTCCCTCAGGCTATCAGGCTAATGAACAGTCACAAATAACTCACCTACATCACACTCACACTCACACAACATGCCATGCACTGCACTTTAACACAGTTCTATCGGACTACATGCACACACTGCCCTAACACATCTGCTATCATTGGACACCATACAAAGCACATCCATGACATTGCATATGCATATTCTGTTGCACCTTTGCACAACTATCTGTTGCACAACCAATCTGCTGTAAATTTATAATCTGTTGCACCTTCACATATTACTATGTATAGATGTGTACATAATGCAGACGTGTACATACGGTGTATAATGTGTATTTGTAACTAAGTATGTCTTTAATGTACACTGTGTGTACTGAGTATATGTATGTGTATTTTGCACATTGTCTTCTGTACAGTCTGTAAATATGTACTGTCCATATGTAAATTGTTTTGTTTTTTCGCACTGTCTGGAGCACGCTCGTAAGAATTTCACTCACCAAAGCACTTGTGCTGTGGTGATGTGACAATAAAAGTGATTTGATTTGATTTGAGAACTCCTGCTAAGATTAATTTTGTTGATACTGGTTTAATTTGTTTGGTAACAGCATAAATGTCTTGTTATTCTAATTGACTTATTAACAATGTATGTAAAACTTGTCTCAAAAGATGCAGACTTTAAAAAATGGCTTTATTAAAGTTAAATATACCCATAAAAGTTACAAATAAATGTAAACTTTTATGAAAATATAAATTTCTATCACTGATGTGAACTGACCACATAGAACATGAAGAATATCAAAAACTGCAGCGGTCCACGGTAGTAGGACAAAGTGTTTTTTAAAGTGTATGATGATCCTGGCATGTTATTGCTTGTCATCATCCCAGCAGTGTGTGATGTTCTTCTTGTAATGTTTGTCAGAATGAATGAAAGGTTGCCAGCAGAACAAGCTATCAGCCACATTTGTCTTTAAGGCAGAGTTCAAGGTGTCTGTACTAAATAAATAATGTACAGCCTCGTGCTTTCATGACTGAATCAGACATGTAGGAATAAAGGCCTTCTCATTTAATATCTCTGTGCTCCATTGTCTAATTACCCTGCTTAGCCTGTGAATCCCAAAGAGCCCCAGTGAAATAAGAGGAACATTGCTTAATGTCCTGAGAGGAAATTAATTCAGGCTGCATCCACATCCTACTGTCAATAGCAAATACAACTCTGCAGCTTGACAAAAGCCATGGTTTGTGTCGCTTGCCTTATTTTGAGAGCTGTGCCATTTAATGTAGTTAGCCTGACCACACTCAATTAGCAGCTCACCATCCTCTTTCATTCAGACATACACCCATTTACTCATTTAGTCTGCATAAATTGTTTTATTTTCAAAGAGTCCGCTAGTAAGGAAGTTTACGGCAATATACAATCTTATCTTAATGAGATTAAAGTCACACAGGCATCTATTATTGAGTTAAAGAGACAATAGTGAAATGTGATACTTACATTTCTACCTGCTCAAATTCTCTGAATTATTTCATTTTCCAAACTTATATGTAAAATATACTACTGAGTTAATGCAATATCTCTTCATTATTGTATAATAAAATCCCATTCACATACACAAAGCCATTTCTAAAACTAGACAGAAAGCTAAGAGACAAAGAGCTTTGCCATTTAGATACTTCGTTATTCAGTATAGGTGCATTTAGCATCTCTACCAATAATAAATTCAGCATTGGCCTTAAAGTGTTAGAGTGTTCACTCAAAAATGAAAATTCTGCCATTAATTACTCACCCTCATGTTGTTTCAAACCAGCAAGACATTCATTAATCTTCGGAACACAAATTGAGATTTTTTGAAATTCAAGAGCTTTTGAACCTGCTAGACAGCAAAGTAACTACCACATTCAAGGCCCAGAGACGTAGCAAGGATATAATTAAAATAGTTCACGTGACATCAGTGGTACAACCGTAATTTTATGAAGCTACAAGAATATTTTTTGTGAATTCTGAATTCTCACAATTCTCAGAGAAGAAAAAGTCAAATTGTTGTTTTCTTTGCACATAAAAAGTATTCTCGTATAGCTTTATAAAATTAAGGTTGAACCACTGATGTTGCATGCATGGACAATTTCAACAATGTCCTTACATGTTTCTGGGCCTTGAACGTGATAGTTCCATTGCTGTCTATGCAGGGTCAGAAAATGTTTGGATTTCATCAAAAATATCTTAATTTGTGTTCCAAAGATTAACAAAGGTCTTATGGTTTTGGAACGACATGAGAGTAAGTAATTAATGACAGAATTTTAATTTATGGGTGAACTATCCCTTTAAGAACAAATGGGTATCATTCTTTGTATTATTCCTGCATCTTGCCAGCTGAGAAGACACAAGATAAACAATTGTAATATCTCCCTGGCCAGATGCTAACATTACCACAAATTCATTAGAGGAGCAATATTGCTACAAGGAGGCTGTAAATCACCAAAGCACCATAGCATTGTTTAAGCACATTTTCAAATGATTCAGGCCATCTTTCTGTTTTATGGCTTACAATTTTGAGAGAAGAGATTGGCTAAATAGCCCTTGAAGAGACAATGGTGCCATACAACATAGAGATGTATGGTATGAAAACAGTAGCGCTAATATATGCTCTGTTGTGATGCAATGGCAGCCTACTGTGAGAAGTGCATCTGAGAAGCTCTTCCATCCAAGATGGTGTTCATTTTTCAACATCATACATTAAAGTCAGTTCACTGTTATGTCATTTTTTTTTATTGATTACTATTTATTTTAGATTTATTTCAAACAATTCACATTTCAATCCATCGCTTCTAAAAAAACAAATCAACCATAAACATTTACCTGTGAAAGTTAGATGATTACCTTTGTTTTTTCACTGTATTTTTTACATAAGACAACTGTTGGCTTGTTTTGCAATGACACAGTTGTTCCAAATGAAAAACAAGCTTGCTATGTACTGTACTGAATAGTAATCATTGTATGTTTTATACTGCTACATTTATAAAAAAAAAGTATTAGTATCACATTGCTATTTTCATTCCTGTAGCTCAATCTAGAGCATTGCCCCTGTTGAAAAAGCAGCATATGGTGGTTACAGGGCCGTTAGTGATTAGCCAGCAGGTAAATCATCATATAGAATATTTAGCAGTTTGTCACACTTTAATTATTGCTATTAAGTATATTTTCCATTATAATAACTTGTCTAACTAGACTAGTAGCCTAATCTAACACATTTATAATATTTTATTAAAACCATATAACTGTCACCGTCCCGTATATGGGACGCCTACTTTTACTTCAATATATTACCATTAAATCCTAATCTAATCATCATGGCAAACTGTATATCGTTGGAAAGGTTCAAGACTCCCAAATAGACATTTTACCAATATTTGTTGTTAAAAATTATGTAGGAGCAGTTGTAGATTAATTTATGACAAGAGTGCACCTCAAAACATAAACCTATTTTCTAAAATATTTATTTTATATCAAATATAAAAGTACAGTACATTACAGTACGATACAGTACAGTACATGATACAGCAAATTTTATTTACAGTAAATTCAAAATTATTATTATATTTTTTTACCTTCATTTGTTTTAATTTCACTTCTGCAATAATTTGCTAATTGTCTTCTTTAAAAAGAGACCACCCTTAGGTCTGTATTCAAAAGCATTCATGAATTATACAAACTTAAATTTAAATGTTGCGCTTTCAAGTCTATTTAACAGTTAAGGGGTTAATAGTTAACATTTTATAGTAATGTTCTAAATGAGCTGTTTATTAGTATATAATATTAATTTATCTTGTATAATATGAAATTAAATGACTAATACTTGCATTGAATATAAGGCAGAAGCAGGCTCAGAGAGTGAGGGAGAACTCAGTCTATCAAAACATCTACAATAAAGTCTGAAATTATTACAGTGCTGTCTTCTCTTTTAATTGTACACTACCAGTCAATAGTTATTGAACAGTAAGATTTTTTTATGCTTTTTAAAGAAGTCTCTTCTGCTAACCAAGCCTGCATTTATTTGATCCAAAGTACAGCAAAAACAGTAACATTCTGAAATATTTTTTACTATTTAATTATATTTAATATTCTATTTGAATATATTTTAAGATGTAATTTTTTCCTGTGATATCAAAGCTGAATTTGTAACATCATTACTCCAGTCACATGATCCTTCATAAATCATTCTAATATTCGTATTTGTTGCTCAAAAACATTTATTATGTTGAAAACAGCTAAGTAAAATTGTTTTCAGGTTTCTTTGAATAGAAAGTTTAGAAGAACACCATTTATCTGAAATATAAATATTTTGTAACATTATAAATTCTTCATTCATTAGATCTTTATCATCACTTTTGATAAATTTATAGCATCCTTGCTAAATAATAGTGTTAATTTATATAATTTCTTTCCAATACAAGCTTTTGAATGGTTATATTATATAAATAGTGATCTTTGGATATTTCTATTCACCAAACATCAGGCCCCCTTGTTCTCAAATATGTTTTAACTTTAGTTTAGTTTTTGAGTTTGGCCAGCGGTTATGAAAACGTGAATGATAATTTATTTTAATGCGATGCACTTTCACCCTCTCTATGTAAAAATCAGTCAAATCGTATAATGTGAATGTCTTACAGTCTCTTGCTTGAGACAAAAAAACACACAAAAAAATACGAGTTGAACGCATACTGAGCCATGGAAGAGATACTGCTTCCCGTGCCCTTTCCGTGAGCGTGATTTATCTCAATTCCTCATCACATCCAACAGCACAGAAAAAACTTGATGATGTAACAGAAACTATGGATTATCTATTTTCTAGCAAATTAGATATTGTTGCTTCTTTACGCTTAAGGAAGATTAAGGAAAAGAGTCCAACACCGTGGTATAATGAGCACACTCGCGCCCTAAAGAGAGCAGCCCGGAAAATGGAGCGGAGCTGGAGGAAAACAAAACTAGTGGTATTTCGTATTGCTTGGCGGGAAAGTAACCTATCCTACAGAAAAGCTTTTTAAAATTGCTTGATCTGATTACTTTTCGTCTCTTTTAGAAGAAAACAAACATAACCCCAGGTATTTATTCAATACAGTGGCACAATTAACAAAAAAATTAAATATCAACTGGTGTTGACATTTCTCAACAGCACAGCAGTAATGACTTTATTAACTATTTTACTTCCAAAATAAATACTGTTAGAGATCAAACTGTAACCATGCAGCCACCCGCTGCAGTATCACATCAAATTGTGCACTATAGATCCCCTGAGGAACAATTCCACTCATTCTCTACTATAGGAGAGGAAGAATTGTATAAACTTGTTAAATCAGCTAAACCTAACATGTATGTTAGACCTTATTCCATCTAAACTGCTAAAAGAGGTAATTCCAGAAGTCAAAGGTCCTCTTTTGGCTATTATTAATTTGTCATTGTCATCAGGGTATGTCCGCAAAACCTTTAAATTGGCTGTTATTAAGCCTCTCATTAAAAACCACAACTTGACCCCAAAGATCTAGTTAATTACAGACCGATCTCAAATCTCCCTTTTCTGCCAAAGATACAAGAAAAGGTAGCATCCTCACAATTATATTCCTTCTTAGAGAAAAATGATATCTGTGAGGATTTCCAGTCAGGATTTAGACCATCTCATAGTACTGAGACTGCTCTCATTAGAGTGACAAATAACCTGCTCTTATCATCTGATCGTGGTTGTATCTCTCTAATAGTGCTCCTGGATCTTAGCGCTGCGTTCGACACGATCGGTCACAACATTCTTTTGAATAGACTTGAAAACTTTGTTGGCATTAGTGGAAGGGCATTAGCATGGTTCAAATCATACTTATCTGACCTTTATCAATTCGTAGCAGTGAATGACGAGGTATCATATCGATCACAAGTGCGTATGGAGTACCTCAAGGCTCAGTACAAGTGCCGTTACTTTTCACGCTTTACATGTTACCCTTGGGAAATGTCATCAGGAAAAATGGGGTTAGCTTTCACTGTTATGTTGATGATACTCAGCTCTATATTTCTTCACGGCCTGGTGAAACACACCAAATTGTGAAACTTATGGAACGTATAGTCGATATAAAAATCTGGATGACGAATAATTTCTTACTACAAAATTCTGAAAAAACAGAGGTGTTAATTATATAACCTAGAACACTGTCTAACACTTGATGGCTGCTCTCTTGATTCTTCATCATCAGTCAGGAACCTAGGTGTGCTATTTAATAGCAATCTCTCCTTTGACAGCCACGTTTCTAGCATTTGTAATACTGACTTTTTTAATCTTACAAATATATCTAAACTGAGACCTATGCTCTCAATGTCACATGCAGAAATATTCATTCATGCGTTTATGACCTCAAGGTTAGATTATTGTAATGCTTTATTAGGTGGTTGTTCTGCACACTTAATAAACAAACTACAGATGGTCCAAAATGCAGCAGCTAGAGTTCTTACTAGAACCAGGAAGTATGACTACATTAGCCCGGTTCTGTCAACACTGCACTGGCCCCCTATTAAACATCATATAGATTTTAAAATCTTGTTAATTATTTATAAAGCCCTGAATGGCTTAGCTCCTCAGTATTGAGCGAGCTCTTATCGCATTATAGTCCTCCACATCTGCTACGATCTCAAAAATCAGGCCATTTGATAATACCTAGAATATCAAAATCAACTGCCGGCGGCAGATCCTTTTTCTATTTAGCGCCCAAACTCTGGAACAATCTACCTAACACTGTTCGGGAAGCAGACACACTCTGTCAGTTTAAATCCATATTAAAGACCCATCTCTTTAACCTGGCGTACACTTAACACACTAATATGCTTCTAATATTCAAATCCTTTAAAGGACTGTTAGGCTGCATTAATTAGGTCAACCGGAACCGGGGACACTTCCCATAAAACACAATGTACTTGTTACATTGTAAGAAAATTGACATCTACGCTAATATTAGTCTTTTTCTTTCTTATTCCGAGGTCACGGTAGCCACCCGATCCGGTCCTTATCCAGCCCTGATGATCACTGCAGTCACCAGATCCAGTCAGTATCCAGATCAGATGGTGGATCAGCACCTAGAGACAGCCTCTAAAGCTCTGAACGTCAGCGGAGACCAGGACACCAAGATGAGCCCCAGAGACAGATCCCCAGTGAGGACCTCGTCACCTAGACAGCCATCGGACAAGACCTAGACAAGACCACTGGAACCAGTGGAGCCCTTACAATCTGACTGCTGCAGTTGGAACAAACTACTGGTTCGTCTGGCCAGAGAGGAACTGGCCCCCCGATTGAGCATGGTTTCTCCCAAGGTTTTTTCTCCGTTCTGTCACCGATGGAGTTTTGGTTCCTTGCCGTTGTCGCCTCTGGCTTGCTTAGTTGGGGACACTTCATTTCCAGCGATATCACAGACTTGATTGCACAGATACTATTTAAACTGAACTGAGCTGGATGATGACATCACTGAATTAAATAATGAAATGCCTTTAACAGAAAAATGGGCGTTTAATCTTGTCATTTTACATTAGTGATACACTATCTTCCTATTTTGATATTGTGCAGTTGCTTTGACACAATTTGTAATGTTAAAAGCGCTATATAAATAAAGGTGACTTGACTTGACTTGACTACTCTGCCACCTTTCCATCAGAACCAGCATTAACTTCTTGAGCAAATGGAGCTACAGTAGCTCGTCTGTTGAATCAGATCACATGGGCAGACCTTTGCTCCCCACATGCATCAAAGAGCTTTGGCCGCCCATGACCCTGTCACCGGTTCACTACTGTTCGTTCCTTGAACCACTTTTGATATACTGACCACTGCAGATCAGAAAAACCCCACAAGAGCTGCAGTTTTGGAGATGCTCTGACCCAGTCATCTAGATATCCCAATTTGGCCCTTGTCAAACTCTCTCACATCAACATCAACTTTGAGGACAAAGTGTTCACTTGCTGCCTAATATATCCCACCCACTAACAGGTGGCTTGATAAAGAGATAATCAGTGTTATTCACTTCACCTCTCAGTGGGAATAATGTAATGCCTGATCAGTGTATTTCCTCTATTTATTCAAGTGGATGTAAATATTGAAAGAAATTATAAAGAGCAGTTGTAAATGTTTGACAAAATACAGCTACTGATATCGTCACCAAAAAATGTGCAACACTTTATTGTTTACTACCAAAATTTGAAGGTTGGCACAATTGGAAAGTTTTGACTTCATATACATGATTAATGATGGGATACTCTTGGCCTCAAGCAGTGTTTAGTGTGTGCATTTAGTGTCAAGGTCACTGAGCTTTGGCTTTTATCAGACCCTGGACAGTCCTGTGCATTTTATGTAAATATATTTCGCCTTCTCTTACATTTGGATATAGCCTATTACTCATTAGACTTGTGATTTTTACATGCTGATGTGTGGGTATTTGTAATAGGATATGGGGCATGATTTTACGAGATGGTGATGGAATAAGATTAATTTTTTGTTTATTGGGTGAGTAAAGTTAGCTTGTTTTAGAGTAGAGGGTTATTGTAGGTGGCTTTAAAATGTACTTTCCCCATCATAAGAAAGAAGTACAGATATTGTGCGGCCAAATGCAGGTGAGCTGACAGCTATCAAAAGCATGAACACCTGTGCCCTTTTTATCCTGCCATTTTTAATTAAAGCTTCTCTTCAGCTCCTGAGAAAAAGCAAAGAATCATGTTTCTCACCTCAAAAGGGGCGAGACTGCGTCACAGCATCTCCGTCACACATCTCAGTTCACGATTCAGATTCTGCGCTCTGCTGGGAAACATTGAGCAACTTTCATTTTCTCACTCACTCTCTTGTTTTCTAATGACATTTGAGAGACAAAGATGGTTTACTTTAACTGTGCTTGCTGTGTCTGAACAGAGGCTGGAGGACTGTTGAGAGAACGGAGAGCGAAACAGAGCATGAGACAATGTGTGAGGGTGAAAGACAGAAAGAGGCTTAATAAGCTACGTGGAGGGAGATGACGAAAGAGAAAACTGCATTTGCCCTCCAGTAAGAACCAAACACTCTGACAGGTCATTAGATAATTACACTTTTACGTCAAAGTACGATGTGATGAGCGAATACTCCTCCTACACATTTCACAGATAACGTCACAGTCTCGCCAGCAACACATCATCAGTTTGCATTTGGAATTAGATGTGAATGTAGCTTTTATTTCATTACTCCTAATACCTCTACACTTCTTCAAACTAGGGTCTGCCACGGAGCCACAAGCGGGTGCTAGGAGGTCTGTGTAATACAGTATGAACACAGACCCGGATCAGTGGGCAGCCATTTGTCTGACTCTCTCTCTCTCTCTCTCTCTCTCTCTCTCTCTCTCTTCTCTCTCTCTCTCTCTCTCTCTCTCTCTATATATATATATATATAATATTAGTGCTCTCAAACGATTAATCGCAAACAAAATAAAAGTTTTTGTTTAGATAATATATGTATGTGTGCTGTGTATATTTATTATTTATATATAAATATACACACATGCATGTATGTATTTCAGAAAAATGTGTGATGTTTATATATTAAATATATTAATATGTAATATAAATTATATGAATATAAATATAGACATGTAACCCATATTTTGTATGCGATTAATCGCTTGACATCACTAATATATATATATATATATATATATATATATATATAGAGAGAGAGAGAGAGAGAGAGAGAGAGAGAGATACTTTTTTACTTTTAAGGTCTCTTTTATTACAAAATGTAAAAAATACATCATGAGAAAAAGGAGAACAATAAATTATTTATATATGTATATATATATATATATATATATATATATATATATATATATATATATATATTAAATAATATAATAATATATAATACTTTTTCTTAATAACCATATAGCCATCTTTGCTTGCCCAAATCAACAATTTAATAAGCCATGACTCTCCCTTCTACTTCTACTGTACTTGGGTCCATAAATAAACATTTCAGGTGTAAAAACCTCCCCAAGTGTTTGGCACCACTCCTCCAACTTGTAAAATAACTGCTGTAACATCATACAATTAAAAAATAAGTGAAAAACTGTTTCTGATATACCACAAAACATACAACCCTCCCCTGCCAGTGGATCAAGGTGCGCTCTGTGTCTTTATATATAGAGAGAGAGAGAGAGAGAGAGCGAGAGAGATGGCTGCCCGCTGACACAGGTCTGTATTCATACTGTGTGTGCACTTAGATGAGTTCTGGCGTAGGAAAGCTTATTTATTCAGCTGTATAGATTTTGATGATTATGTATAAATCATAATTTTTAAACAATTGACACTTATGACTGCTTTTGTGGTCCACGGTCACAAATATATAATGTAATATATAATATACAATGTATATATAGTATAATGAAAATATAAATGCCCATTTTTTATTCATAATTGAATATTATTTATTATTTTATTAGTGCTAATTAGTCTAAAATTATATAGAACTGGATCCTCATATTTGGTGTACATATTTAATGATATCGCAAATGCCAAATTGGGGGTCCTCTGAAAAAAAAAAATACACACTGACAAATCCTGGGTTGAACCACCATAGCAAGAGCAAATGAACAGCAGAAGGTTTAACAATGCAGTCATTGTCCAAACGAGAAGAAACATTTAATTAGAAATGGACTCCCAGCAGTTCATCACAAGATCAGCACTTATATAGTCCACAATATAGTGGTTTGGACAAACTTAAGGCACTGATTGACTCTTAACAGATGCTGTAATTCATGAATGCTTGGCTCAGTCAGGATATTGAAGCTCTATCATGAGGGAAATACATTAAGATCATTGACCACTGGAGACATCAGTCAATCGTCTGAGGTGTTGAAGGTGAACAAGTGTGGTGCATATTAGCACACCCATTACCGAGACTTTACTTGTAATCAAATAAAAAAATATTAAAGGATATGAGAGCCACAACAACCAACAAAAAAAATTTTTTTGGTGACCATTACCCCAGTTTTCAGTGTCACATGATCTTACGGAAACCATTCTAATTATGATGATTTCTCATTCTTATTATTATTATACTGAAAATAGATGTGAAAAACAGATAAGTTAAAAAGAACAGCATTTTTTTAAAACAGAAATATTTTGTTTCATTATAAAGGTCTTTACTGCCAATTTGATTTTAGTTTAATGCATCCGCTGAATAAGTGTAAAAAAAATCTAATTGACCCGAAACTTTTGAACGTCTAGCACTGCAGTCATGATACAGCATATTCATGAGTGTGTAGAACAGAAAATTCACAGTGGCTATATTGTATTCTCAATGTATTAATATCTTAAGGCTATTATTAGGCACTGTGTTCTCATGTCAAAGCTGTTATTATATAGGATTTTAGTATGGCTGAAATGCTATATCATCCAACTGGTAGCCAGAACCTGAACTATGCAAACTTTAATACTATGCAGCTAAATGTAATAAAACAATAATATTTACTTTGTAGAGGTAAATATTATGAACATATACTTGCTGGGTCTAGGTCTGCATGGTGACATTATAGGTATTTGCAGAAGAAAGAACTCATGCAATATATGAAATATTTAGGGTTTCCTATCGATACTACACGTCGTACTGCATCTGTTAAGATGCTAGGGGAAACAAATTTTCCCCTATTTCAGAATGTACACTGGCCATTCAGCAGCTCGCGGCTTCATTCAAACTCTGAGTCCCTCGCCCTCTCAAAGCATTTCAGAGGATACTGGGCCTCATGGTACCTTTGGTACCAACTTATGTTGGGGGACGCTGTGTGATGGCAAACCGGCCTTCGGCCTCTGGTCGAAGAAGGAAGGTTACCTTCACATCAACTGCCTGGACATGCTGGCAGTATGTTTGGGCCTTCGCACCTTTCTGCCAGACCTAAGGGGACATCACGTCTTAGTTCGCTCGGACAGTATGACTGGGGTGTCCTACATAAATCGCCAGGGCGCTCTGTCCTCGAGGCGCCTCTTTATTCTAGCAGAGCGCCTCTTGAGAGCATGTGCCGGGCAAACTGAACCTAGGAGCAGACATGCTATATCGGAGCAATGTCACCTCAGACGAGTAGACGCTCCACCCACAAACGGTTCAGTAAATTTGGGGAATCTTTGGCAGGCCATAGGTCGACCTTTTCGCCTCAGAAGACAACACTCATTGCCAAACTTATTTTTCGAAGGACAGGGATGCATTGGCCCACGACTGGCCCAACCTCCTCCTTTATGTTTTTCCCCTGATCGCCCTGATCCCACAGGTAATCAGGCGAATCAGGGAACAGAAGCAAAGAGTTCTGATAGTGGCCCCACTCTGGAGAAACCAGAACTGTTTCGTAGAGCTGGCGTGGCTGCTCACTGAAGCCTCGTGGCCCATTCCCCTGAGACGAGACCTCCTCTCTCAGGCGAACGGAACGATTTGGCACCCCCAGCCTGAACAATGGGCGCTACTTTTTTGGCCTCTCGATGGGAGCCTTTGGACCTTCCAGAGAGTGTGCTAAATACTATTTCTCAGGCTAGAGCACCGTCTACGAGACGCCTCTATGCCCTTAAGTGGTCTGTCTTCTCTGCCTGGTGTACTACCCGCGGCGCAGACCCAGTGGGATGCGACATATCGTTGATATTGTCCTTGCCGCAGGAGCTATTGGATAAGGGTCGCTCCCCTTCCATGCTCAAGGTCTATGTAGCAGCTATAGCAGCCTTACACGCTCCTATAGATGACCAATCAGTGGGCAGGAACAACCTGGTTGAACAACCTCGACTCCGTTCAGAGCGCAGGTGATAACTCTCTCGGCACTTCCTCCTTTGGAGGAAGACCAGGGGTTGAATCCCCTTCCGCCCCTTTTACGCAGTCAGAAAAGCTCTTTGTATGCTTTGGCAGCCGCACCAAAGGGTGTCCAGTAACAAAGCTGAGACTATCCAGATGAATAATTGATGCTATTACGCTAGCATACTCTTCTTTGGGCCAACAATGCCCAATGGGAGTAAGATCCCACTTGACTAGAGGCATCGCCTCATCCTGGGCATGGTCTAGCGGTGTGTCTATTGCAGAAAAATGTGCACAAACCAATGGCCATGCAGTTACACTGCATTATTAAAAAAGGCTTCAGTATTGGAGAAAAAGGAGTTCCCCTAGCATCTTGACAGACGCAGTACTCGTCCGTATCTCAGGGAACCGAGTTTACGTTAGTAACCGAGTACATTTTATTTCATGTAAATTTCCTTTCTATAATATAAGAAGGAAATTGCTATACACAAATATGAGTCAACATTAGAACTCATGTTAATTTCAACCATGTGGCTATGAGAATCAAAATTGTAGACAAAGGTTAGATGCAACCAGGCTCAGCTGCATGATATTTCTATAGCAACAGCTAATCTTGTAATTTATTGAAACGTGCTTCATTAATGTAAGTGATTTTCTATTGACATTTCATTGATTAAGTGTGTAATCGCCCCTTCCGTTTTTTTCTCCCAAGGGACTGTCATCACAACAAGAGAGCAACTGAAATGATAAGGAGCAATAACAATTCACTTGACATGGACTGTTTAATGAATGAAAGCTTTATTTTGATCTTATGCAAATCACACAAAACCTGTCCATGTGTATGTATACAAATATGTTTATGTACACTATCAGTCGAAAGTTTGGAATTACAATTTTAAAAGAGATACATGTAGCTTTTAAAAGAAGACTTGTATGCTCAGCGAGGCAGCATTTGTTTGATCAAAATATTATATTATATTGAATACGAGTGGCAAAAACTGTTTTTAACCATGATCAATAACTAAACAGCAAATCAACATATTTGAATGTTTTTTGAATGAGTGATGGCTGCTAAAAAAGAGGAATAAATTACATTTTAAAATGAAATAATTTTTACTAAATGGGAAATGGAATGTGAAATATTTATGTGCCACTGTTTGTTCTATAAATTATCCTCCATAGACATTTACAGTATGTGTTTGCTCTTATAAAATAGATATCTTTGCATATACTCGCCACGTAAACCCACACCTTCCCTCTGTGTGTTATGTGGGCGAGTGAGCGTTAGTGTCTATAGCCAAAAGGTTATAGTGAGAAAATATGAAAGGCTAAGCGAGATGCTTTCCTGTGGTGCCGACCACTCACACACTGACTGCTGCCTGCATCAGGGCACAATCTGCTTACACATAGTAGAATCACTCTTGAACTCCATTGGGATGATGACTTATTTCATTACCTCAAATTAGGCTTCCAGCGTGGGTTCACAGCTGCTATCAGATACCTGTGGTGGACAGGGGGAGAACTTTAATGAGATCCTGTGTTGAGAAAGGCTCTGCTGTCATCTTATACACTCCCATAAGTACAGCAGTATAGCTTCATATAGATTCCTGCAGATTCATAACCATCCTTGTGCCTAAATACTCCCACATGGATTAGGAGATGGATGCAAGGATTTTGCCAGTCCAAACACAGAGATCAATACCTCTCTGTTGCCTAGCTCTGGATATGCAGTGTGTGTGTGTGTGTGTGTGTGTGTGTGTGTGTGGGCATGTTTATGTGGTTTATGAGGACACAAATTTGTATAATGACATGGGTATGACATAGGTATTACAAGGAGAAGGTGATTTATGAGGACATTTTCAGTGTCCCCATAATTTAAAACGCTTATAAATCATACAGAGTGAGTTTTTGAGGGAAAATATAAATGCACCCCTCCTGTGATGGCTAAGTTTAGGTGTAGGGTAGGTGTAGGGCAATAGCACATAAAGCTTGTACAGTATAAAACCATTACGCCTATGGAAAGTCCTCAGAACCATAAAACCAACATGTGTGTGTGTGTTGTGTGTGTGTGTGAGAGAGAGAGAGAGAGAGAGAGAGAGAGAGAGAGAGAGAAAGGGACTTTTTTCATCTTAAGAAAATGTGCAACAAATTTGCAAAAATCATCACAATCATTGATTATGTAAGAAGACTTAATTGACTAACAAAAATCCTTGATATATAACAACTTGCTCAGACAATGACGTCTGCTACAGTAAACATTTTCTGTACATGCTGGTGCGTGCAGCAGTTAACCATAAGAATACTGGCCTTGTCAGAGAGCTATAAAAGAGAATCATAATGTTGTTTAAGACCTTCCAAGACAAGGGAAAACAATAGAGGTGAGACAATTTTTTTTTTTTTTTTGTCAGCTAACCTTCAAATGCTCTTAGCATCTAAATAGACAGAGCTTCTGTCACTATAACAAATTCCTCGTATGTGTAAACATACCTGGCCAATAAAGCTAATTCTCTAAACCTCATTCTAATTCTCATTCTCAAATAGGTTGATGTTATTCAAGTCAAATAATATTTAATAGGACAAAATAAACCTGTCATTTTCAGGGTCTGATCAGCAAGAAACGCATGGTTACATAAACCGCTTAGACTTACAAGTATTTTTTTTAACCCCTAAGACATTTAATTCAAGACAGTAACATAAAAAGTTAGATTGGTCTAATTTGAATTCGAAAATACTGAATGATTAGCCCTAACTAATTGCTAGTTGGTAAAATTCTTAAAACATGTTATTGAGTCATCATTCACATGAAACAAATATGGTGATGCAATCAAGTCACATAATTATTGTTATTATTTGCTTTTCATACATTTGGACATAGTGAGCAATAGAGAAAGATATTGGTCTGCAAAATAATGAAGTTAAACATGCAACAAATTTTCCACTACAGCAAAGAATTGAACTTGCTAGAAGCCACACACCTGCGTTTACTATTAGCTATTTCTGGCTGCATGGGATTGCAGGTGACGTCACTCTTTAAAGCTGACATCACACAGTGGGTAGAGGGAGCTGTGGGTTTCTATAAAAGCAGTGACACCTATGAGTCCAATCAAGGCCACAGAGAGATGCGCGTAAACTTAAAGGGTAAACCGCGAGTCCCTTCATTATTTATTTATTGAACCCAAGAACTTATGGAAAAGCAAAGTGTAGACTTTCAGTTTGTGGAAGCACTCGCGCTTGTCAACCTATCAGACATGAATGATTCACTGCTGAACATGGGTCTGAATGTGTCAGAAGCCAACAGCTCGTCTCGTGCCTTGAGTCTGGACTATCGCTCTCTCATCACTTCGGCCACTATGTTTGGCGTCGGGGTCCTCGGAAACCTCGTGGCGATCGTGGTGCTTTGCATCTCCAAAAAGGAGCAGAAGGAGACCACCTTCTACACTCTGGTGTGTGGGATGGCTATCACGGACTTGCTGGGCACCTGTTTCACCAGTCCGGTGGTCATCGCCACATACATCGCAGGCAGGTGGCCAGGCGGAGCGCCCCTATGCCATTTCTTCTCCTTCTCCATGCTTTTCTTCGGTTCGGCTGGCATGTCTATTCTGTGCGCAATGTCAGTGGAGAGATATCTGGCCATAAACCACGCGTACTTCTACTCGCAGCATGTGGACCGGGCTATGGCTCGGTTCGCGCTGATGGCGACGTACCTTGCCAATATCGTGCTGTGCATCTTGCCCAGTTTTGGTTTCGGAAAGCACACGAAACACTTTCCCGGAACTTGGTGCTTCTTGGACTGGCGCTCCATGGACTCAATCGGCGCCTCGTACACGTTTCTTTACGGAGGTTTTATGCTGCTGTTGATCGCCGTTACCGTCCTGTGTAATTTCGCCGTGTGTCGTTCACTGGTCGGTATGAGTAAAATGAGTCGCATGGTCAGGGCAGAGGTATCCGGACACACAGGCTCCAGGCGCAGATTCAGATTAACATCTGCAGCGGAGATCCAGATGTTCTGGCTGTTAATTTTCATGACCATCGTGTTCCTGATATGCTCCATCCCTTTAGTGGTGAGTTATTCTGTCTTATAGTGGACAGTGTTCGTATTCTTTGTTCCTGTGCAAGATTGTTCATCTCATCCTGCCCGTATAACGCAATACGAACAGCTGCTTATCTCACAACCGTGGCAATTATTTCGGCATCAATCCACTACATTAGCTCAATTTTTTAATCTAGAAATTAATGTGCGTTCAAGGTGCAAGTAAAATAGTTTAATGATTTTCATTTAATTGTTACATGACATGTAGTTTACATATACGGTACATGTATATAATGTGTAATATGGACACTGTTGTTGTGATCCTTTCTAATTGTAATGGGCTTGATTTTTTTGTTCAACTCAACAGGTGCGTATCTTTGTCAACCAGCTGTACGATCCGGCTTACATATCATCAGGCAAAAGTCCAGACTATCGGAGTGATCTCCTGGCCATTAGATTTGCCTCCTTCAACCCTATCCTGGATCCATGGGTGTATATTCTATGCAGGAAAAACCTATTAACCAAGGGTTGCACACAACTCAAGCATACTATTGTACGGAGGAAAGGGGATCAAAGTCGTGTTTTGGGTTGGATGGACGGCCAGCACTCACCTCCGTCATTTGCTCAAAGCAATTGCACAAGTTACGCGTCGTTGCGCACGGCCATCTGTAAAAACGACGTGGGTAAACAGACCAGCACGAACACTAAATCTTATGTGGACTTAACCCTTCGACAGGCATGGGACTTCGATACAGCTCTGGCTGAGTTTCATCCATTCAGTGTCGAGCAGAACGGTGTCATGGGGTTTGATGAAGATGAAGAAGCATCAAGCCCCAAACTCCTTGTCAAGACTGTTGTGGTGCTACCAGTCGCTCAAATATTAGAAAATAAGGCTGAAGTAGTAACCTGCACTTTCAGTACACCTAGTTCATGTGTATCAGAAAAGTGCCTGAGACAATGACCTAGATGCCAATCTAGATTTATTCCTTAAAGCACTGTGAGAAAAAAAGAACACCTTTTCTCTTCTATGTTAGTATACATTCACAAATAATTCTGTGAATTTGCTTTATTTTGATCTGGCATGATCCAATTTTAGGATTAAACCATAAGTTTTAAATTTTTATGTCTATGTTTTGTCAGATAATATGGGTGTGTTTAATTTGTGGTTATGGATATGTTGCTTCACTCTACCGTGCTCTGCCATGCTGCATGCTGGGTTGTACTTGACGGTGACTTGTAAAACTGTGAATAATTTATTAAAGGTGCAATTTATTTTCATCACATGAAAGAGCATGTGTTAATATTAATTAACAAAACAAAACTAACATTAGTTTTGAATATGTGTTAACATTAATTAACAAAACAATAACATTAGTTTTGAATGTTCCTCATGGGGACTATTTAGTCTGATTTAAACCTCTTTTTTTTGGCTAATTTTATCTGTAAAAGAAAACATTCCCAATTATTCTGCACACCTGAATTTCACTTCCAGCCTTCATGGACAATTATATATCACTTATAAATGATTAAATACAAAATTAATAGCAGTTATTAAGATTGATGTGGTTTGGAATTGGTAAAATGTGCTTTGAAAAATAATGGCTACTGGTGGCTACTGATTGATAGCACCACAAGAATGAGCACTGTTCAAAGCCATTCCCTAGCAACTATCCTATGTTATGAAATGCAGCAAACAGGGAAAATATGTCCACATCACAACTGAAAGAAAAATTGTGACATTACATTTTATGGAAATACCAGACTCAGAGACAGTATTAGCAGGCCACACACACTAGGAACTTAATTCATACATTGAATACACGAATGAGCTTCTCAATGCAAAGTGAAATAAATTGCACGATTAGGTCTTTCAGACAGACATTCAAAGGTTTGGTTTATAAGGGAAATAAAACACAATGGCACCTGACAAGAACATCTATTTGGTCTATACAACCACAATTAAAATACAGCACAGTGGAACAATAAAATATAGTTTAAAGAGATCCTTCACACCCTCATACATCCCACATGTATATGAATGTCTTTCTTCAGTTGAACTTTTTAGAAAAAAATAATCCTTCTCTCTGCATATAATGCAAGAGTATGGAATGCTTCGAAAACACAAACGTGAACACAATAGAAATCCATACAACTGCAGTTGATAAATCAATGTCTTCTCTCATGTTCACTTTATGTGGTTTTTGAAGAGTTCCCATATGCATAATATGGACAAAAAATCTTTATTTGTCTTCATCTGAAGAAAAAAATACATCTGGGACCACATGAGGGTGAATAAATTATTTTTTGGGTGGATTATCCCTTTAAATAGCAAGATGTGATGCAGTGGCCATGAAACACATTTCAGATTGATGTGTTGAATTACTGATGAATGTCATATAATTAAAACATTTACCTTCACAGCCAGTTTTTTGCGTTTTTTTTAATGAGCTGCCAGCAGACGTAATAAACCCTTTAATTGTTTATTTGGGGCATACATTATTATTATTATTTTTATTTTTTTTGCTAAGTAGATATTGCTATGTAATTACATGTGATTGTTTACAATAATATAGTAAGATGGGTGCAGCTCAGCTACCTTAACATGCTTCCTTAGATTTAATGTTAAACTTTTGAAGCCAGAAATTGTCCTGAAATGAAATGAAAGTAATAAATGAAGTTAAAATGCTTGTGCTTGATGTGCAAAAACAAATCTCATTGGTTCTCTCATGTCAATGCACGTTTGAGCTTCCATTTACCATGTTTAATGAGTTCTGTATTTTTCCCGTTTTTTTCCTTCAGATATATAATCAAGAAAAATACAAGTAATTTTAAATTGCACGTAAGTGCAGTACAAATTCCCCAAAATAACACTTAAGTACAGTAATCAAGTAAAACTCAAGTGCTTTACATTCCTGCCTTTGAATGGCTGTCAAAGCGAAAGATGATGTAGTTAAAGCAGGGGTTAAGTGGACCACGATAAACATCCTAAACTTGACTTTTGTACATACTAATCGGATAGGAAACAGTCTAAATAAATTACTCGCTTCACCTTATAAGTTTGATTGCTTAATATCTGTCACTATCAGTGTTGGGGAAAGTTACTTTTAAAAGTAATGCATTACAATATTGCATTACTCCCTAAAAAAAGTAACTAATGACGTTACTTTTGCGTTACTTTTTAAATATGAGCAGGGCTTGATTGTTTGTTTTTAATACAAGAAGTTCTATTTATAGCAAATGTAAAAGCCCTTTCACACCAAAAAGTGTAATAAATAAACCTCAGGCTGAAGGAAAAGTAAATTCACGTCTGTAAAGTAGAACACAGAAAAAGAAGGTTCAACACTCTTCAGCAATAAAAAACAAAACAACGAAGCACAATTGTTAGTTTATCTAAAGTCATTTTTGCTTATTAGTATGGTTGAACTGGATCACCAATGGTCAGCAGCGAACACGTTGGTTAATAAAATGAGATTAGATATATTTGTGTTGTTTAACATATTTAATTATTGCATGTTTGCGTCATATTCTGAGTTTTAATACATTTTGATGAATACTGAATCTTTTTTTTGCGAATGGGATGAATTAATACACATTCACATTTAGTCTAGATTAGAAATACAGTAAGATCATGTTCACACAGCGCACAGTCAGTCAATAAATGGAAAAAAGTAACTGCCGTTGCTTTTTTGAAAAAGTAACTCAGATATTTTCTAGTAAATTAAAAAGTAATGTGTTACTTTACTAGTTACTTGAAAAAAATAATATTATTGCGTAACTTGCGTTACTTGTAATGCCTTACCCCTACACTGGTCACTATTAATTCCTCGTATGTGTAAACATACCTGGCCAATAAAGCTCATTCTCTCTTCTCTAACAATGAGACTGTGGCCTGTTCCAGCAGGTGGCAGTGTAAAACAAATTTTGAAGAGATTTCTGTGAAATCCAGGCTAAAGTCTCAAAATCTAATTACAAGAAAACAAGCATCAAAGTTTGATTTATACCATTAATTTCACTTATAATTTAAAACGTATCTTCTATGACCTTACTCAGTCAATATTAAAGATATAAAGGTTACATTTTCACAGAATGTTCTTTACCATATAGAGGATGATTTTTTTTGTAGAAAAAAGCAAATCACAAAAAATGACTTTAGCTGGGTTTTCACAGAGCGGGTCACAATTTATCTTGACATGTTTGTGCCACTGCTATTGATTCCCATGTAACCAATATAGTGGTGCGTGAAATTACTGTGACATTGTAGAATTCGCATGTCATCTTACCCCAAGGATTTTGAAGGACAATACCTTACAGACCACACCAATTCCAGTCCTTTATTAACACAAACATTGGACTCAACATGTCTATTGATGTCAGTGCTGCTTTATGATCAAACATGTCCCTCATGGTAACTCCATTCATTTTCACTTGATGGCGTAGCAAGGATATTCACTTAAATATTCTCAATTTAGTTTGCCATAGAAGAAAGCCATAGGGATTCAACGACATAGAGGTGAGTAAATGATGACAGAACCTTCATTTTTGGACGGTCTATTCCTTAAATACCATATAATTAGCTCTTTTGCTCATTTTTGCTTTGTGAATAATGATGTACATTTCGGTCTGTTTCTTGCACAAAACTTGGAATAATGAATGATGTGTGGACTGCTTTTATGGTGTGTGTTTGAAGCTTGACAGTATAATTGTATGACCCTTTATTAACACAGATGGAAGATTGTATTCAACGTTTATTGATTTCAGGACTGCAGTGTGGTCAAACACGTCTGTCATGGTAACACTATCTGACTGAATGTGAAATCTCATTTAATGAGACATGAAGAATACTCACTGCTGAATGTCACAGTGTTCACTGATACATTTTATTTGGGTTGTTGTCTGATATGTGCAGTCACGGCAGAAAAAAAGGTGATGGCAGTAATAGCAGTAAATATTCTACCGGTTGATAGTTTATCAGGTAATTGTAGATAGTCTTGAAAGTATTAAGTAAATGAAGTCATTTTGTAGCCTTGTTGGATATCCGACTTACTGTATCACACATGGAAAAGATGTAGCCTGCCCTAGACTCTACTGATCTTTCCATTACGATGACACAAACAAGCTGCATATCAAAACAGACTGTTGACTATCACTTGTATTCTAAAGTGCGACTGAAGTGCCTAGTGGAGGAAAATGTATGTGTAGAGCATATAGGCCTGGTCTTATTTATTTGTAGTAAATTCTACCATCAAAAAAATCCTGTTTGGCAGTTTGACCATAGACCATAAACGGTTGATAAAAATACGGTTCATAAAGCATTGTTGTAGCTTATACTGACCAGCAGATGTCAGTACTGAACTAAAATTACTAAATTAATCAAAGTGTGTGCTTTAATTCCAGGTGTTTTGAGACCATATTTCTTTGATTAACCCAAGAAAATATTAGAATAATTTTTCATTTATCATCTTTATTGCACTGAACAGTGACTGGATCCTTGAGTGAGTTGACATGGTTGTGCATAAAGATTTACATTTTGCATAATGTAATCAGAAGATTTGGAATATGGTGGAATATGAACAACTCTCATGGTGCCTTTTTGTCATTTTCGAGCTTCAGTCAATTTACTTCATTATAGCCTAGAAAACAGGATATTCTCAAAAACGTCCAAGTTTTGTTTTCCAAAGAAGAAAATCATATAGGTTTAGAACAACATGGAGGTCAGTAAATGGTGACACAACTATCATAATCTTGCCTATTTGCTGCTAATTCATGCTTCTGTGAATAATTATGCAAATGTCAGTCTGTTTCTCACACAAAACTTAGAAAATAGATGTGTAGACTACTTTTTATGGAACATCTTTTGTCTTTTTGGACCCTGACAATATCATTTACAAACCTCTTTCATTGTTAACATAAGCAGCTCAGACAGTATGGAAAATATCTACAGTGTTCCATTTAAGAAATTATTATGTATTTAGAATGACATAAGGGTAAACATTAGTTTTTTCCCCCTGTCTTGAACTAAACTTTCAATTGAAGAATCCCCGAAGAGTACTAACCCATTGTGGTCACATTGTTGCAGGCATCTGGTCCTAGTAGTGCAGTTGTCACTTAAAAATGCAGAAGAGGCTCCAATCTCCCGTTAATTAAGTTCACCCACGGTGTGAGAGGTACAGACTCACCGCAAAGAGGCCCCTGAGCCACAGCCAGGCTGGTCTGAGAGGGGTGTGCTCATTAGCAGCCCGACAACAGATGGAAACGTTCTTTGCACTTTAGCAGATGAGAGGTTCACCTAGGGCCTAATGGTGCTATAATGTACATACATGTCTCCAAGTAGTCTACCTGACTACCTTATGATTGCCATTAGCTGAACTGAGACAAGAGGTCAATGGAGGGAAAATCACTGTGGTGCAGATTAACTTTTTGAAGATTTTTAAGGTGTTTAATGCGCATTTAGTTCTCCTTCATCAGTAGTAGCAGCATTGCTAAATAAATTGCTTGTTAAAACGCAAACCTTTTTGACCTATCTTGAAAGAGTTAGTAGAAAGATGAGCCACTAAATGAAAGGCTGAGAATCTTAATTCACATTATGTATAAACAGCTTTATTCCTATACAGAAAATATGAGGTACAAAAATAATGAGTAACTTTGCCAACAACAACAATTATATTTGATAAATTAAACATGTAAAATACTGAAGCAAAGCAATTTATTGTTGTCAGCTTTTTAAAACAATATTTTTAGATGTTATTTCTGAGCAGCTTTTAATATTGAAACATCAGGACTCTTAAGGTCAGCAGATTGACCAGATAGATAGACTAGCCAGAACACAATCCATCTCCCCCTCATCCTTAGTGTTTTGGAAGAAAACTATTTTAATTTCCTTTTCATAAATTGAAGCTGAGACTTCCCAGTAAGTGCTCTGAGAGTTTTATAGCCCTTGAAGGACTCGGAAAAGCAAGCACCTAATGAAATCCTTGTCAGATCTTGACAAAGTTATCAACAATTCCTTCTTACTCCATGAAAACCTTTGGGTTAAATAGCTGAGTTTTTCTGCAACAGTGATATTTTGCTGCTGACTTTCTCCAAAGCCTTGTTGTTATACACACTGGTTCATCATAAGATAACAGGGATTGAAGAACACAGGCCAAGGTATAACCAATAAATATAAACATCCACAAGACACAATGTGTAGACATGGTAATAAATAAATAACTTAAATTAAAAAATAAATATATCTGTTAAGTGTACAGTAAATGTTAAGAGATGCATGGCATCCATTTGGTAACAGTAAAATAAACAATGGCAAATGCATTGTGGTCATCATCTGTGTTGAGAAAAGAGAATGCTGATGACCCTGGTAAAGCACAGTCTGGTAGACATCACATTATGCTAATTTCTTGTTGTTGATAACTAGAATGGGAAAACCCTGTTAGGCCAAATAACTATGATGCAACTAAATCAATATATAAATGATAAAATGTCAAGCAAGATGAGTTAAGAACTGGCCTTTAGTTTTGTATGTAGCTAAATCCAACTATCGTTTCACATAGTTTGACAATTTAGACCTACATCATGCTTACCTAACATATGTTTATGATAATATTTGATATAATATGTACTTTGTACATGATGTACTAGTATAAAATAAATTGAAAAAAAAATGATTGCATTATACTATTGGGCTACACAGCCCCTATGGTTAAGCATCAAATATTCATCTCTATGGGTTGTATTGACTGTCCTATATCTTTCATCAACTTACTATATAAAAACTGGCCTTGTGGAACATGAAATCTTTAATACCTCTTACTTTATTTATAGTATTAAAAAGGATTAAAAATGTAAGATAGAAAAATAGTTCATATCATTCCTGTAAAAATCCTGAGAAATGAAAACCTACTGCAAATACAATCAACCGTCAGTGCTTCCAGCTGAAAGGGTAATACTAGCTGGCCTGCGTGTTTTCTATCGGGATAAACTTTTAATAATACTCCACATATGTTTGTGCAATTACATTGTAATTACAACAATAATGTACTGTTAATAATGAATGAACCAAATGTTGCTAATCTAGCTGAAATATTACATGCCAGACTGAAGGCCAGGAAAATGGGCACTGACATCCAGGATCAACAAATGAGTCTGACAAATGAAACAGGGTTTCGTGCTGTATCCAAGTCTGATGAAACTCCTGGTAAGCAAATGCTTTTCGAGTTATAACATGTAGTTTTTTGTTTATAGAGCCATTCAGATGGACGATCCCAAAGTTGCTGTTCTTCCATCCTCAAACTCTCTCCATATTGAGCCCAAAGCGTCTCTCGTCATCTCTGACTGACTTGGTCCAATCGTATTCTAACGTCATTCAAGCTTTTCTGTCGAGGTTTGGTGTGAAAAACTTGAAATGCATAGGCTGTTGTTGTGAATCACTCACAGCAAAACCAAATTCCCTCACAGCGCTTCACCATGGCCAACTCGCCCGACCTCACTCTGTAGCCATGGACCAGGAGGCTTCCCGATTACTCCTTTCCTATCTTTGTACCATTTCTTGAGGTCACGCTCCCCCTCCACTCGTTCAGCTCGCCTCATCCCATGCACTCACAGTCTGCTGCGGAGAGGGACTTGATGGTTCTCCAGGTTGTGGTAGCATCCATGAAGGAGACCGGTTCATAGCCCGTGGGCCGGCAGCAGGGGTGTGTACTTACCTTCCTGGCCGTGCGCTTGGGCAAACTACCATTGGCCAGCAGAGCGTGCAGTGCCAAGTCGTAGTTCCCACGAGACCTCTGGCAGGAGCCGACGCAGAACTTGAAAAGGACAATCTCGTCTGAGTCGAAGCCCATGCCCAGGTCCCGTACACGCATCTCACGTTTCTCAACACGACAGTCCCGATTGCTATGCCGGCCCCTGCTGCTCTTCTCTTTCTTTTTCTTTTCCTCTTTCTCTTTTTTCTTCTTTTTCTTGCGCGCACCTTTGGTCTGTATGTCAGAAGTGTCCGGTGAGCGGGGGGAGCGTTCCCATCTCGCTGGCTGCTGGTCATCCTCGACGAGCACAGATGGCTCTGTGGGAGAGATGGAAATGGACGGAGACGAAAGGAAAGAGAAGTTTATCACCTGTTCAGGACTATACAATTCATTGTTGAATCATTCATTGTGGAGATCATTCCCAGACATCTAACTCAAACAAACAAACAAACAAACCGTGCCATGGGGTGTCACTACCCTCCTCAAGGTCTTCCTCGGCGTCTGGAAAAGCCTCTAATGGCAGCTCCTCCATCCCAGCAAATCCTACCGCAGCTTCGGATTCTGCTCGAAAACGTGACCTGCCTCCTGCCACTAGGGGCAGCAGAGACATGACAACCCAAACAAGCACCTGTGCAAACAAAGCAAAGGTGGATGGAAAATGAAAGGACAGGTTTTCCAAGTAATTAGAGCATCTGCTGGGTACTTGAATCAATGGATGTCCGAGCAAAGAATTCGTCCATTTATACACACCTGCCAGCGTTTCCTGTGACATGGTGCATCAGTGACTGATGGCATAGCAGGCATTGCTCTGATCTGACTCCTCAGCCACCACCAAACTCCCACCTGCATGGAAAGAACAAGGAATGAATTTATTATACAGCAACCTACATTTGTACATGTACATACCATGTAAACTCGAGAGAGCAACATGCGGGTGACACATAAACATACATACAAATGTATATTCAAAGGTGTCCCATTCATCATGGTCATAATGCCTTTAGAAATCATGCTCATTGTTGTTATAGAGAGAGACCGGTGCAATCTCTGAGCGTGGCCGGTGCTGACTTGCCTGCGGACAAAGCTACAGTGTTAAAAAGAGCCGTAGTCCGTCAAATAAACAGCCTTGAAGCAAATGCTATCAAAAGCATTCTTGACGTGGTTAGATTGCAGCATGTAGAAGGAGCCTCGTGCTCTCAGGGGGTCCTACAAACCACAGAGATACAGATAGGTTGATAAGAGCTCTGAGCAATGCAGATGTTTATTGACTCATTGCAGTGTGTGACTGTGTAACCTGTGCTGGGGGCTCTGATTTATATCAGGGTCAGGAACAGGGCATAGTGTCTCAGTTAACACCATTCAAACAGCAGGATTCAGTCAAACACTGCAACCCAAAAATGATTGATGAGGACAGACCAATTATTTGTTAGGGGAAAAGGGATGGCAGGCGAAACAGCAGAGCGTGCTGTGTATTTTACAGGGTTCCAGTTGTGTGGAGTTGACTGAGGCTGGATTCCTTTCACTCACTCACCTCTGAGAGTTCTGCGTCAGGAGGAACTGAACTGATGACACATTTAAGACCAATTTACAAGAATTAACTTATGCATAACATTATAATGTTGAAAAACGGACATTAATTTTGGTATTTGCTAAAGATTACAATTAACTGTAATTAAATTATGAGCAAAGATTAATTTTATCACAGATCACAATTAAATATCCTGTACTGGCTGACAAATATACACACAATTTAGACAAATACATTTATGATACATTAAAAAAACGAAAATCATTGGTAAATAACCAGTATGGTACTGATATAAATACAGTGAAAGTGGATGGTGAAAACGGCTGTCCCTGCTGCCAGTCCACTTTCACTGAATCTCATTTGGTGTTAAATGGAAGAGCGCAAGCCATATGGGTTGGGAATGACATGAGTGTATATGATGACAGATTTTTCATTTCTAGTTGGAACTATCCATATAAGCATGCATTTTGGAAGTAGCCAGGATTTCAAATCACATTACTGGGGGCTGGACATTCATTGTACCTGCTCTATTCACTCTGGACCATTTTCTGACAACTCTCATAATGTTAAAGAAAGGTCATCGTAAAGTTTTAAGGGTCAGAGGATCTTTTTCTAAGCTTTTCTCATGCAGTAGAATACCATTTGTACCCTCTTGAATGAGTAACTGAATACATCTTTAAAGATGAAAACATAAAGATTTATCCCATGTGTTCCTCAGGAGCATTAAAGATGTCTAATGCTGTATCTTAAGATCTTCAGTCATCTTGGTTTATTGGCTGCTTAAGGCAAATTTAGAATTTATGTCTTCTAAATCCAGCCAAATAAATATGAACCCGGTTTCAACAGCTTCAGGACATATTTATGGCATCTCTGGAGGCCGGCTTCAGCTGAGACAGACCACATATGACCAGAGATGAATGTGGACATGCTGTCAAGAGGTTTTGCAGCATGAATTTCTATTTAAATGTGACTTCTACCCTCATTCTAACTCCTGTATGTGTTGCATTAAAATCGAAGCGTTGTTTATGCATGAAGATTTATTGTATTCTGATGATTTTCTAATTGTAATTGTATACATATCTGAATCTCCTTAAATGTGTGACACTTCATCTAAACTGCCATAATTGCTTTGATCATAAGCGACATAAAAGCATACGCCCTGAGCTGCATATGTGATTGTTTGTTTATAAATGGTTTGCGTGCGTGTGTATGAGTGTTATGGCTGTGACTCTGTGAGCGTACACATCTGTGTTCCTGACCACAACAATCATTCTTACAGTCTGGCTGGCTTCCCTCCTTCACTCTTCAGCTTCTATCCAGCTGAATGTATAAACCTAATGCAGAAAAACCAGACTGACCATAACAAGCAAATCAATATCAGACACCTACAGAGAAACAAGACCGACTCCACCACAAGAATTCGGAAATATGTCCATTGTAGACTATGGAGGCGCAATCTGGCTAATAGGTTGGTCAGCATTTGGGGTCTGTGCACCTCATTTCGTCCTGTCAGTTTCTAAATAAGCCCCTTGGCCTTTCGTTCCCTGACGACCCCCCCACCTCACTGCTTCCTGTAAGCTGAGACGGCATGCTGGGGGCGCAGGCCAGAGGTTATGATAAGAGCACTACCTGTCCCTCAAAAACACAACAGGCAGTTACAGCCAGATAAGCAATGAAAATGGTTCATGACATAACAAATTCACACCTGTTATGAAAATTATTAGTTAGAAGCTCTTGCTTTGGAAGGCATGTCTATTAATACTGCTCATACTTGACGTTACTGTAGGGGTTTAATCTACAATACCAACCTAAGTATTCATTTTCAGTGCACAACTTGTCTCACACCGTTATTCTACAGATACGAATGATATTTCAAATCAAGCATATCAAAACTATTTTAAGCAAATGGGTGAAGATCCAATAAACGTATGTTAATTAAGGGATTGAGCCATATCTAGGAACTAGAATATCACAGAGACTTAGGAGCAGTGATGGGGAAAGTTACTTTTAAACGTAATGCATTATAATATTTTGCATTACTCACTAAAAATTAACTAATTAAATTGCTTAGTTACGTTTTATGGAAAGGAATGCATTACCTTACTTTTGAGTTACTATTTAAATCTGGGCAGCGCTTGCTTGTTTGTTTTTAATATAAAAAGTTCTTCTTTTGCAAATGTAAAAGCCCTTTCACAACAAAAGAGAAATGAATATGCCTCAGGCTCAAGGAAATGTAAATTCATGTCTGTACAGTAAGAGAGCAGAGCTCAAAACAAAGTGCATAAAGAATAGGACGCAGGAGAAGAAATTTAACACTATTAAGCAATAACAAAAATGAAACACAAATATGTCATTTTTGTTTAGTATGGTTGAACTGGATCATCAAAGGTCAATAGCAAAGACACTTTATCAATAAAATGTGATTAAATACAAATAATATTTGTGTTATTTAACATATTTAATTATTACAGGTTTGTATGAATATTCTGAGTTTGCATTTGACAGTTTTTATTCATTTTGAGCAATACTTGAGCAATCGTCTTTTTGTGCAGGTGAGATGAGTAAATACAAGTTCATATTCATGACCCTGGACCACAAAACCAGGGTCAATTTTTCTAAATTGAGATTTATACATAATCTGAAAGTTGAATAAATAAGCTTTACAATATTTGGCCAAGATACAATTATTTGAAATCTGAAATCTAGACATACAGTAGATTATGTTCACACAGCACCTCTGCACTTACTCCTTATTTCTCTCAAAATGGCAACATGACTGCCAAGCTGCCAGTCAAAACATGGGAAACAAAGTAACTGGTGTTAAAGTAACTCAGATATTTCCTTCTAAATTAAAAAGTAATACGTTACTTTACTAGCTGCTAAAGTAATCTGATTACATAACTCATGTTACTTGTAATGCGTTACCCCCAGCACTGCTTAGAAGTGGGCTCTTTTTTTTTAGGCAATGAAAGCATCCACCTTGCAATGCCCTGGCAATCACCACTAAGTTTTTTTTTTTACAAAACGCCACTGAAAAACTCAACTCAACTCACACTTTGATTCATTAAAAGAACCAACTTTTAAGAGTCTTTAGTTCAGGGTTTAGATTACACTGGTTGTGCATGCAGCATACATTTGATTCACTAAAAAGAATTGGTACAGTCAATACCACTTACAAAACTCAGCTCACCTTTCACACTTTGATTGACTTATAAGAACTGACTCGTAATAGTTATTCATTCTGTGGTGTAGATTCGGTAGCAGTGTTTCTTTGAGCCAAACACTAATAAAAAAGTACAAGTAAAAATCTTTTCAGACTTTTCTTTATCCTGTATTAAAGTGAAGAGATCCTTCTTAAGACTGAGTTTTTACAATATATATATTTTTTTAGTTTGTGCAAAGCTCTTTCATGAATGGCAAATCAGTTAATATAATTAGCAGCTCTAATTTCCATATGCAATGCTCTAAACAGGCATTTAAATTTACCTAAAGGCAACTAATTGACATCAATACAAATGAGACATAAGAACCTTCTTCATTTGATTTAAGATTTGATTCAGATTAGGGAAAGTCGTTCCTGAAAGCACTTAAGAAAGTGCAGTTAAACTGAAAAGCGGCACTGACACAAACCCTCCAATGTACAAACCTTCCTACATGGGAAGAAGCTTCTCCCACAGTCTCTCTCATCCACCTTTAGAGGTGCACCTGGTTGTGTTTAAGTGCCCTGAGCAGTGTCTTTGTTGGCCAGTCGCTCTCTGTCTCCTGCATCATGACTGTTAACATGCGAGCTGAGGGTGCCTGAGGGACGGGACTCTTGAGGAACTGCAGAGTGGTGCTGACGGCCTCTGTGCTGGGACTCATTGATTAAAGGCATGCTTCAAATGCACAACAACCTGCCCTCAGGCACATACATGCCACCGTTAAAGAATATGAGAGGATCACAGTGGCGTCATTGTGACTAACATGGATGCAAACTACTCAGTCCAGACGGCAGATGCAAATGAGGGGCTGTCATTTTAGAGTTGATGTGTGTTGACTATTGTGATGTGAGGTGGGAATATACACCATAAAAAACGATTAAAATAGATAATTTGTTAATTATGATGTTTAAGCATTTATGTTGACATGTTAAGTGAATTAAAAAAACATTGTTTTGTTTGGGTTAAAAAACTATTTCTAGATTTTAATCAGCTCTCAATGCCAAAAATATATATTTTAGTTTATGCCATTTAGTTGATGTGTGAACAAAGCTTAACGGAACAGTATTTGTAGTGTGCATAATGTTTTGTTACTTTTGATGTGAATCAAGTATGCAATTCAAACAATAAATACTGTTTTGGTGCTCTTTAATGTGGCATGAGAGATCAAGCGACAGAACCGCCATGAACCAATTGTCTCTTCCTCTTTTCTAGTTATAGCACAAAATAAAACAATAATGAAGGCATGGTGATTCATTACAGTAAAACTGGTATCAGATCTCATGTAACTGGTCAATCAATGTTTCAGCTGCAGAAATGTCACAATATGTCAAGTAACATTGCAATCATAAATGAACTCTAGAGATGAAAATTCTGCTAAATAAATGCACTATATCACATATATTCACTTAACTGTTCTTCAATATATATAGCCTAATATATATTTACATCCGAAAGATTCAATATGGAATACAATTGAACTGAGATTATAATTAAATTAAATCAAAAGCTTGTGAATCTCAATCAAACAGAATTGTGAAATTTGTGTCACTACCCAGCCCAAAAGTTTAGCAACTGTCTAGACTGGACTCAACCTTGAGCATAGGCAAGTCTCAAGAGAGACCCCTGTGTTATTTCACTGCCTGCTCCTCCTGGGTTTTCCCACCTCGGACAGAACCATTAGAGGTGTTTGATGTGCCAGGTCTACCTGTCATTAATGATGAGGAGCAGTGGTATGGGATAGGCTACACTAAATCAGCCAGCCAATAAAAGACACCTGGTGAAAGCAGAGATGCAAAGTACACTTCACCAGCCCGGCCTGCTTGATCATTGCCAGACACTCTTTTATCTGGGGGTGTGAACTTCAGCCGTGAGGTGTGTGTAATATATCTATCCATGTTCCCTCCGGCGTGCTAAACTCCATAGGCCTCAATCTCCAATCCAGTATTGGCACATGTGAAGAGCAAGCACCGTGCATGCACTTTCAAGTTCATAGGTCTTTCCTTCGAACAGTACTTATTACATATGCCCCGTGTATTTATGTATTGGACCTGTTACAACAGACTGCATTTTGGCTATTTGCAGATATCCGAGACTGGTTTTATGACATTTTAACGTGCTCATGCTCCAGAACCTGAGTTCAATCACTGCATGTCTGAGTGCGTGACATCCAAGCGTATAATTCAATAATCCTTCTCTGGCAAAAGGTAAGTTCTCATTACTGTCAGAGTCCAGCCACTGGAGAGGTGAAGAGAGTGTGCGCTGCCAAGAAAACCAGCATTACCTGTTCGAAACCCTTTACTCTTTTGTTCCAGAATCCAAGCAGAAAAAAACAGGCTGATTATTGGATTGTGAACACATGTGGTTTTTAGACCACCATTCATGTCATTGAATGAACATGATAGCAAAAACAACTTCCATTAATTGCAAAGATCCATCATTCATGTGTCTGCTGGTTTCAGTTTCTCTCTTAGAAGAAAGTTTTATGTTGAATTAAACTTTCCAAAAAGACTCTTCTTATTCTAGCAGCATACACTCATAGTCGTTGTAGTGTATAATGGAAGTAAAAACCTGATCATCACGTGCAAAAAAAGCGTACTTAACGTGTGCCTCAAAATAAGAAAACTTTTTAAAAACACTTTTAAAAATAAATGTACTTTATTACCATCAAATGTTCCATGAAGAGCCTTTCACATCTATGCAAACTCTCCACTCCACAAACGGTTCTTTAACTTTTTTAAATGCTCTTTACACTAAGAAAATACTGTTCTTTGTGGAACCCAAATTAATTCCTCCATGGCACTGCTGTAAAAACCCTCTTTAAAATCATTATATATTTTTTAAGTATTAAATCAGAAGGTCAGCTAGTGTTTATTACATCTCTTGTTAATCAGAAAATAACTTTTAATGAGTTTAATTTGTCAACACAGTAATGACGCAGTCAAATCAACATCATTGATGTGCGCACGTCCTGGGTCGTTCCCTTTAGACTTCTTACGGCACTAAATTCTTGAATTTACGGTACATCAACAATGAAATCAGCAGTGTTCAAGTTAGAGGCTGTGAGCCTTGACAAAAGAGGCAGGTTGGTTGGCAGGCTTTATTTTTGCTACGCAAATGCAGTGGCCACTGTTTGCATTCCACACCACACGGCTGCATCACGAGCTTGTCGGACAGAGCACGAGAGCGTGTCCCTTCCCCACCAGATCCTCAACTGAGGCACAGGCGTGGACCACACAAACAGCTCACTCAAGCACTTACAAATCCATGAATGCACACACATATCAAAATACAAATGGCTCGGATTAAGCATAATAGCAATTTATTGCTAGTATTATCGTGATTTAATTCCATTTAGTTATTTTTATTGTCTCACTTCAAAACAGTTTGAAAAGCTTTATTGATAGGGATTTCAAATGACTCCAAATAGATTTGTTCTTGAAAATGAATTAATTAATTAAGCATTAATCCTTTGAATTAGAGATGTACAATATAACAATAACACACGTGACCACAAAACCAGTATTAAGTGTCAATTTTTCGAAATTTAGGTTTCTACGTCATCTGAAAGCTGAATACATAAGCTATCCATTGATGTATGGTTTGTTAGGATAGGACAATATTTGTCAGAGATACAACTATTTGAAAAACTGGAATCTGAGGGTGCAAACAAATCTAAATATTGAGAAAATCGCCTTTAAAGTTGTCCAAATGAAGTTCTTAGCAATGCTTATCTAATAAAAATGAAGTTTTGATATATTTATGGTAAGAAATGTACAAAATATCTTCATGGAACATGATCTTTACTTAATATCCTAATATTTTTGGCATAAAATAAAAATCTATGATTTTGACCTATACAATGTATTTTTGGCTATTGCTACAAATATACCCCAGGGACTAAAGACTGGTTTTGTGGTCCAGGGTCACATATGGTTATCTGCTGGTGTTGTAAATCCAGTTGTGCGCATTTCCACTATTTTTACATTAAAAGGTCATTCACTGTCATTAAACGCTCACTTAAAGTTCATTTTTAAAACCAATAACAATTAAATTACACTGTTAAATTTAATCTTTAGTAAATACCCATTTTCATACTTTACATTATAATGCTGTGATGCCTAAATTTGCATTAAAACATATTTATTTTAGACAAAATAGTATAGAATTTCATCCCATTTCATCATCATTTATGATTAGGCATCTTTAACTACTATAGGACAAAAAAAAGTATGATACTGTGTACTTACTGTGTTCAGGTTGAAGTGGGATATGGGTAAGTTTAGGGACAGTTTTTATGTTATGGTTAGATTTAAGGAAAGTTTTACTGCAAGAAAAAGAACTAAAACATCTTTAAAGTGGAGATGACTTTCACTTTAACCACTTTAACGATTTAATGCCAACTTTCTCTGTTTAAAACCATGTAATTATAGATTTAACTACAGAAACAATTACAAATGTAATTACATGGAGATTATTTTAAATATAATAATAAAATAAAAACATTTGTATGGATGTATGTATGGATGGATGGAATGAGTGCATTGAATTAAATCATTAATTAAGATTTTTAGTTTAAGTAGTTAAATAAACTAAATATAAAGATCCCAGAACTGTAATATTGGCAATCTATAATGGGCCATAACATTAAAATAATAATCTTATCGGCATCAGCCAGAATTCTTAATATCAGTATATTTATCCTTTAAAGCCTATTTTGCTAAATCTGAACAACAAATCAAATGTGTTTTTTTTAAAGCACAAGAAAAGAGTGCTCACTTTGGGGTAAATGTATTCTTCATTAATAATCAGAAAAAATAGATGTATCCCAATTATCAATGTATTTCTAGTTTGATGTTCAGCAGTAAATAAATCTACTTCACTCCCTCTACAAATTTTGGTAAACAAAAAGGTTATGTTAGTAACGTTTCTCTAGATTTAAAGTTAGCTATAATTCACCAAGCAAAACATTGTAAACAGGCTGATTTTATATAAAGAACCAGTTTAAAGTGGGTCAGCATTGGGATTAGCACATTTAAGAAGATGATCTGAGCTGACAGCTAGCAGTTGCACCAAGATATATACTATATTGCCAAAAGTATTGGGTCACCCCCTTCTAATGAAAGGTTTGACTACTTAAGTAATTTACATGAGTATAACATTTTAATGTTTAAGCATATAATGATATTCTAGGGAATTGTGTGCTTCTAATTTTATAGCAACAGTTTGGACAGGATCCTTTTCTATTCTATCATGACAGCGCCTCTGTGTATAAGGCAAGGATAAAACATAAATGATGATTCAGTCAGTGTGGAAGAACTTTACTGGTCTGCAGAAAGCCAAGTCCTAATCCCAGTTGAACACCTCTGGTGTGACTTTAAATGCAGACATTGAGCAAAAAACTCATCACCAAACACCTATGGCTTGTTCATTCAATATATGGACAAGAGTACTGGGACATCCCCTTCTTTAGAAGAGAAAAAGTCACTTCCAAACTGTGGCAACAAAGATGGAAACATAATTCATGTACTTAAAAATTGTATTTCCACCTCTGTTGCAACAGTTTTGAAGTGTATGAAATGACTGTACCAATATGTACAAGTCATTGGTGTTTGGTGATGAATGAATTTTGGCTCAAGGTCTGCATTTAAAGTCACACCAGAGGTGTTCAACTGGGATTAGGACTTGGCTTTCTGCAGACCAGTAAAGTTCTTCCACACTGACTGAATCATCATTTATCTTTGATCCTTGCCTTATACACAGAGACACTGTCATGTTAGAATAGAAAAGGGTCCTGTCCAAACTGTTGCTATAAATTTGTAGCACACAATTCCCTAGAATATCTTTATATGCTTAAACATTAAGATTTTTACTCATGGAAATTACTAAAGTAGTGAAACCTTTCATTAGAAGGGGGTGATCCAATACTTTTGGCAATATAGTGTACCTTTGAACTGTAAGATTATTAGAGTACAAACTTTATAGTCCAGATTCGTAAATTGTGTGCCGGGCCGTTCAGACGCAGTAGCTGATGTCTTTTCCTGTCTGAATCTCATCTTGGACAACAGCTTTAGCTTTTCTTCATTAAAATGTCTTGCCTTTTGCTTTGATAACCAAATACAGCCAGCTTAAATACATTTACAAAGGACCAACAGATAGATTGAGAACACTTGGATGAACAAGTCCTTAAATGGGAATAAATTAGGGAAGAGAGGGTAACGGTGAAGATAATATTTCACTCCTAAGGCTTAGCCTAAGCAGTCAAAGCAACCTCTAAAGAGGGAGAGAGAAAGAACGAGACAGACTAAGCAACTAAATACTCTATAAAAGGAAGCCAGAACAGTTACCCTTGAGATAAAAGTTGGTGGCAGGAAAGAGAGAAGCTTCATCATTGAAATCATGCATCATATACTAACAGCCACCCTACACACTCAGTGGGAACTCTCTTAAACCACTGACCAGGGTGAAAGACAACCGAAAACCTGCTCTTGCAGGCTCTTGGTTTCTAAATAAATCCACAGGTAATTATGTGAACCGGGGCAGCGCTCGGGCACAGAGGCCAGCCCATCCTCATAGGCCTTTATACTGTAGCTTACGTATCATTTGTTCAAATTAAGCTCAGGGAGGGGGGAAAACCAGCTATTAGTGTGTCTGGATGAACTAACAACAAGCAAAGCGTTTCCATGTCGCCCAGTTGAGTCCCAGACAGGCTTCGAGTAATGACCTGGCCCGCTCTTTCAAAGGCACCGACGCCACCATGATTAATGCATCTGACCTGGTAATTTCGGAAGAATACAGCTTATTGTATTAAAGACTGCTTCCAGCCACAAACATGGGTGTACAATAAGTCCACTTAACATTCTTCACTATCAAAAGTTTGGTAAGAGATGTTCAGATAAAGAAAAAAAGGTAATATCCCTCATCAGTGTCATGAATGAAGTCTTGAGTATACATGCATTTAATCTGGCAAAAACACAAACAATTAAGTAAAAACCAGGGGTCAGGCTTGGTAAAATTTCTTTGTGCATTTATACATTTGGTTTGATTTGGAGTGACTGATTGGAGAATCAAGATATAAACAACTACAAGATCGGATATTATTCATGCTACAATCAGGGCAAACATTTACAATTTGTGTAGGAAAAGAGAGTATGAGGAATGTTACGATGGAGCTATATATCAAAATTCAATAGTTTTTTGATAATTATTTATGGTAACAACAAGGGGGAGGACATTCAGTCTATTTTGTAAGAGGGAAACTGTGGATGATCTGAATGTTAGGTAAGCATAGTCATATCAATGACCTGTTGGCACCAGGCTGTCAATTATAGAGCATTTGAGGGGTCTGACATCTATAATTTGAGCAAGTTAATCAGGCCATGTATTTTCACAATAAGGTATACAGATGTTTGGGAAAAGTGTTGTTCACCTGAGGTATCTGTAACAACATTAGTCAATCAATTTATTTAGTGAAGATCATAACAGGACGAAACAGTGGCAAAATAGATTGCGTCCCTGAAAATGTACTATAATTCATTTTCAAAAGCCCCCCCCCCAAAAGTCACTGAATTATTTGCACAGTGTTTGGCACCATGATGCATTTTATAGTAACTGACACAGAGGCCCATTCAGATTGAGCACAGACAGTTGCACTGACCCTTAGAGAGAATGAGCTCAGGTCAGCTAAGGCCAAGGGATGTGGACCCTGCGGTGGAGTTGCAGGACACTGCGAGATATCTCAATGTTCTCCTCAAAAGCACTAGTGTAATCTCTTCCTCACACACAAGACTTACATTTCTGTCACACACACACATTCTGAAACCTGCTTATTTATCACGCATGCCAAATATATGCATCTTGTTGCTCTAGAGGCCAAAAGTTTTGTACAGTGCATCAATGTGTCATCATTTAAACCTTCCCTGCTCTGAGGTTTGGGAACATGCACATGTGCACACATCTATGCCGGGGGTTTGAGAGATCATGACATGAAGAGGTGAGAGCCAGGTCAACTAACACAGGTCAAGAGTGACCTAAGCAAAAACATTCATGAGAATAAATGAAAGTATGTTGCTTTTTTTGCCTCTCTATGTCAGTGGTTCTCAATCATGCTGCTGGAGGACCACAGCACTGCCTATTTGGGAGATGTCTTTTATTGAAAACACCTGATTTTTATCAGTTGAAGCTACAATAGCTAAATTTGGTGTGTCAGATAACGAACATATGCAGTGCTGGGCCCCTCCAGTACCCCAAATGAAAACCACTGCTCTAGAAAAATGAAATGCACAGCATGTAAGCTATGCAAAAACACACATGGATATGTCATTGAGGTAGGTGTGGCGGAAGTCCAGGTCTGCTTGAAAGCAAAAATTCCAGAATGACAATCCTGAAAATGGTTAATCAGTACACAAAGAAATGAAATTCAAGCCTTCAGTGGAATCTTAAATTTGAAATAATTTGAATGAATGGAGTTCAGTTCACTTCAGAAAAAAATTCACAATGTACATGCTTTTCTGAAATGTTAAACATAGCATATTTACTCTAGTTAATTTAACTATCTATGAAATCAATCTAACAACAAAGAAAGAACGTTTTGTAAGTTTGTTGTTAGAGACAATTTTGTTTAATGTAAGTTGTTGTCTCTTTTATTTATAGGATAAAATAAAATATTAACAAAAATTAAATAGGAGACTAAAACATCTTAAAAATGGAGACGACTTTCACTTTAACCAGAACGATGTAATGCTTTCACTATTTAGCTGCGCTATAATTGTGATGACGAAAATACAATTTCTCCTCCAACAAAATAATATTTGACAGCTTTCACACAGTCTATTGCTGCTACTGTTGATATCTAAATGAAAAATCGTTTAAAAAACTAAACCATTGCGAGAATACGCTCAGCAGGCAGTGAGAACAGAATGACAGGTTAATGTCTCTCAGACCACACCTGATGACTCCCGCCTTGTAAAAGTTTCAATTACACACCAGCCCTCTAATGTTTATTGCCGGAGGGGACATATTACAGAGGTCTGAATCAGATCCAAAGCCACTGACAATCAATAACCCTATCAATGAAAAGCCGATGTGATAGGAAGTTTAATTTATGCGCGTTACCGTGCGTTCCCTGATGGACTGCTTGAGCTCTTGAGCGTGCCAAATCCTGACAGCCTCGCTCTTCTTGTAGGCAGCTGAGCGTATCTTCTCGGGTAAAATCCACACGCGCTTCTTTAAAGCAACATAATTCTCGAGCAACTGACTTTCTCACGGGTATGTCTTCTTCTAAAAGCAAGAGAACAGACTATTCAAAGGCGAGAAAGACGGAGAGGCGCCTCCCTCCGTAGCCAAGCCTCTCTCTCTTTAGTTGCGAGCACCTCATTAGATGATCCTGAGAGCAATGAAAATCAAAGTCAATGACCACGACCGGCTTAGCAGTTACTGTAACAATGATCATGATAATTTTTAATTTTTAAAACTGGTCATTTTCCCAAATAAAGGAAATGGTTATAATTTTTATATAAAATACCTTCCAAAATATAACTCCAACTTGCCGTGTTAACACAAGCTGGGTACAGTGTTCCACTGAAGACTTGTAATACTGGTAATAAAACAATTCCATTCGCCGCTTTGATTTGAATCAATGTGATTTGAATCACTGTTGTTCTATGTTTTCTAACTGCTCTGTGATTCATGATCCCACAGAGAGACTTTGAGAGAGAATTCGAGCTGTGAGCGGACACTTCCATCCTTTCATTAATCTCATCAGTTCCGAGATGCACAACTTTACAAACAAACGCTTAGTTATAAAAAGAGGTTAAATAATGTCAATGTTCAAGAATTTTTTTATATTTTCTGTTTTTGAGACTGGACATTTATACATAAAATTCAAGCATACTTTGTCTACCGTATGCTACAAATACCTTTAAAAATAAAAATAAAACAATGCAAATTATGAATGAGCAAGTTCATATTTAATAACCTTAGCGGTTTCTTTTTGCTATTGTGTAATTAAACAAGTAATGCTTACACATTTTATTGTCAGTAGTATACCATATATGAAATGTAAAATATTGACATAGGCTATTGCAAAATGCTACCAAGTCCAAAACGTCTTATACCGAGTGAAAGTGTATACAATAGATATCTGCTATTCTCCACATTTCACGACAACGGTGAAATGATTTCGTAGGCTATGAAATGATCACAAAATATATGTTTCAGGTTAAATAAAATAAAAAAAATAACACGTTTTCACCCGGTGTCAGAAGTGAGGATGGCTTCGAAACTTCTGCTTTGTGATAATCAAAAAAAAAAAAAACGTTTTAAATTATACAATTATCGAAACCCGTTTACACCGTTTCCTCATTGTGTATGAGATTAGACAAAACACAATAATTCTCAAAACGGAATCACGCACAAGTAGCCTATATTTAATGAATATAGCCTACCTTTCTGTCGGGACCACACGTTTATTTATTCACAAAAATACGTAAAATATAGAATTATGATTTTAAGAATTATGATTTTAAAAGACATTGGGAATAGCTGGGTAAAGGGACGATCAGACATGAAAATTCTGTCATTTACTCACCCCCATGTTTCGTCCAGACCCATATCATTTCTTCTGTGCAACACAAAAAGGGTATGTCAGAATGACAGCCTCAGTCACCATTTAACTTCACTGTATGGAAAAAATGCGATGCGAGTGAATGGTGACTGAGACTGCAGTCTCCCTCATACGCCATTAGTTAATTTAGATCATTTTGAGTCCCTGCATGAGGTCTAAACAAACGTGTTTAGAAGATAATCAATCAATGTACCCTAATTAAAATTAATATTACTAATTACTTGGGAATCTTTTTTTTGTTACATTTCAATGTCAGATATCTCTATGTCTCTATATTATATTTCATACAGTCAAACTCTTATTTAAACAAAAAGACAGTTCAAAGAGCAGACACTGCTGCATTTGACAGTCAATATGTCTGCATGGCAGATATAAGGAACTCCTCAGCTTTTGTTCTGTGAAACCCCTTCACCCGCCCTCTCCTCCCCAAACGTCTATCTATTCTCCAGCGGAGTTCCCTCCACCCACGGACATGCGCAAACTTTGGCACTCCTTTCACTATGAACACAAGGCTCAAAGCATTAAGACTGGCCAAACAGGGCCTTGCTCGTTTTATGCTTTCACAAAACACTACAACAAATTCTGGGAGGCTCTCTCGAGCTCTATTTATAGACCAAACCAACAATACACACAACTGAGTAAGGAATGGAGGAATGTGAATCACCGCTGGTCCTACAGATGATCCATAAACAGTGTAAAGTTTTTGAAGATTGATTGGGAAATCTCTCATTGTAACCAGGGTTTCTCCTCAGGTGACCCTGCTTGAGCCACAATGGATGGCAACGTGATTTAAACAGATAACATCGCTGAGTATGTAGCCGTCGTGATTTTACGAAGTTCCTTTTCAGGAGCACCACAGCATGTCCCACACAGGGTTTCACCAGGTGCAATCTAGGTATTTTCCCAGCTAGAACATTTCAGGTTTTCGAATGTCCTGTGGCGTTGCTCAGCTGCTGTTTCATTTGTGCTCTTTATAGTACAAAGATATATTATTTGCAATGTTTTTAATAGCTGAATACTGGCCATTAAACAGCTGGAGGACATTGAATGTCTAATTTATCTTGATGAATGAAAACATAAAATACATACACAGATGAGCTCAGTGCCTAAAAATAAGAAATTGTCAACTGGGCATGAAAATGAATTCACTACTAAAATAATATAGCTCTTAATAAGAAGAGCCCTGAGCACACCTTTTTGATACAATATGTGGCTGTCTGCTTAAGTGATGAATGTGAACGTGCACTATTGTGTAGGGTTGAAGAACACGTCCTTTGTGTACTCAGGGCTAAGCCGATGAGCACATGAACAACAGATACAGGCACCCAGTAAATAAACCGCTCAAACACCATCAAGGGTGACTGAGCTATGACAAACACAACTGACACTTGTCATGCATACCCTCCCAATGGCATCAATGCTCTCAGCGAGCAAGCCATGCTTTTGGTTTACCCTCACAGCTCCAGTTTTTAGCTCCAGGTTCAGCATTGTCACAACAACATACTGAAAGGTTTCCCGAAAGAACATTCTCAATTACACTTGCAAATTAAAATATATATATATATTGGACACCAGGTCGGTTTCAAAACATTTTTAGAAATTAGCAGTGATTTAAGACTCAAAATTGTGAGATTTACAGTCACATTATTTGTAAAGTCTCAACTGCAAGACAGTCATATTGTGAGATACTGTATGTAACAAGTTCAAGATAAAAAGTCATATTATAAAGTTATGAAATATCAAGCGCAAGTCATACTGTAAAATATAGTCACATCAGTTATAAAGGTGCAATTGCAAGATTTAAAGTCACAACTGCAAGATATAAAGCCATCTTATTAGTCTTAATTGAGATATAAAGTCATATGTGACCCTGGACCACAAAACCAGTCTTAAGTAGCATGGGTAGATTTGTAGCAATAACCAAAAACACGTTGTTTTTGTCAAAATTAGAAAATAAAAATTTATGCCGAAAATCATTAGGATTTTCAGTAAAGATCATCCTCCATGAAGACATTTTGTAAATGTACAACCATAAATATCAAAACGTATATGCATTGCTAACGATTTCATTTGGACAGCTTTAAAGGCAATTTTCTCAATAGATATATATATATATATTTTTTTTTTTTTTTGCACCTTCAGATTCCAGGTTCTCAAATATTTGTATCTCGGCCAAATATTGTCCTATTCGAACAAACCATACAACAACAGAAAGCTTACTTATTCAGCTTTCATATGATGTATAAATCTCACCCTTATGGACCCTTATGACTGGTATTGTGGTCCAGATTAATATATTTCAGTAAGCCTCAACAGGATATATAAAGTCACATTATTGGTAATAATGTCTCAGCTGTGATATATTTAGTCACAGTGGTAATATATATCGTAAAATTGCAGTTACCAAAAAAAGAAAAAGACAAGATTTAAAATTCCCAGTTAACTTTTTTAACTTCCAGAGATTCAAGTACAATAATTACTGCTTTAAGTAAAATAAATTAAAATAGATACTTTTTTAATAATTAATACAAGTTCTCCTACATAGTAACTATGAAGTACAAAACATGTTTTGTGAAATATGTCTACTACAGTTACTGTCAGGATGGGCTGCTCCTCCCCTGGTCTCCAATTGTTTGTTTATGGACAATTGTGTAAAGCTCTCAAAGCATTGTAAGAACATGCTGTACCCAATTGAAGGCTGTAAATGTCATGAAGAGAGTGGGGGTAGAAAACTAAGCTGTTTGCAGCCACATCTAACAGAAAAAGCTCTCACAAAGCAAAACAAATGGAGCGGCACAACATTTGCACACACATGGGCATTTCTTCCTTTAACATTTTTTACTATAAAAGTATAATAAGCATCTTAACCTATTTTCTTAACCGCACATGATTATTCTAATTATGCTGTAAAATCAGGACCATTTTTTCTTCAAAGATTCACATAAAAAGTGGGAGACATAAGCTCAGCTAATCCACCAGTTAACAAAATGCTTATCATCACGTGCACGTCTGGGTATCTTTAAATTATTATAACGGCAGTGAAAACTTCCTTCGGCATGAACTTATGCCAAGTTATCCCAAAAGTTATTTAGCTAATTCTCAAGAGCAGGATACAAGAAACATGGTTCCAGATGTGTAGGTCAGTTAAAAGTCTTCAACAAATGGCTTGTTTTACAATCCCAATAACACAGAAAAACCTTCTCCTTCTGTGACTCTGATACTTTAGTCAACAGACTCCAAAATGTAACAATTTTCAATAAAAAGCCAATAAAGTCATGTGAGAAGATTGTTAGAACGGCTCTTGATGACTAGGCTTTGTCTGTGATGCTGAAGGACCTTGCTTTTGGAAAGTGCAAAACCTCAACCATTGCATGAAAACGAAGAAATGTGGTGGTGTTTAGAAAAGAGGTCATGATACTGTAACTCCAACTAGTATTCACTTGACTCTGAACATGTTCAGGCTGAAAGCTTCCAGACGAACATACAATATGCACCGATCTCATGTGTCACGTTAAGCGAACAGACCCCTCAGTCAATGTAATTGCGCAATAGTGAGACATTCTGTGGTTGATGGACAATTTATAGGTGGTTTCGCTCACCTTTTATGAGGTATCAGCCAGAGAATCATGGGTTGGATTGCTTATCTAGAAGGAAACTAGCTGAAGCTGAATTTACGTCTGAGTGCAAAAACGTCAAATGATGGGAGTTAGTTTTCTAGCGTGGCTCCTTATTGAACTCCACCAGTAATGTGAGAGAGCTTGTATTGTAGTCAGGATTTTGTGGTTGCAAAGGGACTGTTCAGTCGCCTCAAAAACGAACTGCCAGAATACAGAAGAGAGCTTTCGTGCCAAAATGTTGAAGGTTATATTACTGGCTTGCATTTACAGCAATACATGCATTACCACAGTCACTTTAAAGGGCCTGAGTGTCAGCCTATCAGAATACAGTTATAACATCCAGCAGCTGCACTTCCTGCCCCAAACCCAGCTGAGAGCATGTCCCACTGTTAGAGGGGATCTTCCAGAGACACAACGATGAAATCAGATCCTTGTCCAAAATACACTTGAGTATTAAAATAAATAGAGAGAAGGAGAGAATATTACAAATAAAGCAATATCATCCTTCACTTCGCTTTCACACAATCTCCATCTGGTAGAGTGAAGGAAGGGTTCTCTCCCTGGTTGACACTTATTTTCAGAAGGTCCTGATGGATCCAAGTAGTAAATGAGGCCATATTTGTTCAATAAATTCATCAATTATCATAAAATAACAATTGGAAAAAATATTATTTAAAATAAGTTAATAAATAAAAACTCTTGTTAATTTTATTAACTTAAGGCTGCACATTTAGTTCACACTGATCAGCAAAAACAATAAAACTACTGCCAACATTGATTATTTCATAACAATGGCATCTATCAAGTGATGGGATACACCAGGGAGCAAGTGAACAGTCAGTTCTTGAATCTCATACATTGGAAGCAAAAATAGGAAAGTGAATAGATCTGAGTGATCCAAACAAAGGTCAAAAGTGATGGCTAGACAACTGGATCAGAGCATCACCAAAATAGCAAGTTTTGTGGGCTGTTCCTAGTATACAGTACCAATGGTTAGTACCTACCAAAAATGTTCTATGGATGGACAAACAGTGAACCAGTATAAGGGTCATGGGCATCCAAGGCTCACTGATGCATGTGGGATGCAAAGGCTTGCATGTCTGGTCCAAATCACACAAGAAGAGATAACTGGAACTCTGAAATCTGACTGAATGAATAATGCTGGCCATCTCTGGGCAAAGTTATGCTAGGAACCCTTGGGTCCTGGCATTCCTGTGGATGTTACAGTTCTTTGATATGTATCACCTACCTAGAATGTTGCAGAGCACTTGGAAGTAGTGTTCCCTGATGGCAGTATCCTCTTTAATCATAATAATGCATCTGCTAGACTGTTCAGGAATGGTTTGAGGTGTTGCATAGGACTCCAAATGTCTGACTTCTCAACCTGATTGAGCATATATAAAGTGTGCTGTACCAACAACTCTGATCCATGGAGGTCCCACCTCACAACTTACAGGACATTAAGGATCTGCCGCTAATGTCTTGATGTCAGGCAATACAGCACACATTTGTGGAGTCCATGCCTCAACACATTTGGCAGCATGAGGGGTCCTACACAATATTAGGCAGGTTATTTTAATATTGTGGCTAATCAGTGTACAACCCGAATTCCGGAAATGTTGGGATGTTTTTTAAATTAGAATAAAATGAAAACTAAAAAGACTTTCAAATGACATGAAAGTGATATTTTATTCACAATAGAACATAGATAACATAAAAAATGTTTAAAGGGAGAAATTTTACACTTTTATCCACTATATGAGCTCATTTCAAATTTGATGCCTGCTACAGGTCTCAAAAAAGTTGGCACGGGGGTAACAAAGGGCTAAAAAGCAAAAATATTTGACGAGATTCAGCTGAGAGAACATCTAGCAACTAATTAAGTTAATTGACATCAGGTCTGTAACATAAAAGGGATGTCTTGGAGAGGGAGAGACTCAGAAGTAAAGATGGGCAGAGGCTCTCCAATCTGTGAAAGAGTGCGTAAAAAAAATGCGGAATACTTTAAAAACAACGTTCCTTAACGTCAAATTCAAAGGCTTTGCAAAACTTATCATCTACAGAGCATAACATCATCAAAAGTTTCAGAGAAACCTCTGTGCGTAAGGGACAATGCAGAAGACCATTGTTGGATTCCCGTGGTCTTCGGGCCCTCAGATGACACTGCATCACTCAGTGGCATGATTCTGTCATTGACATTACAAAATGGGCCCAGGAATACTTCCAGAAACCACTGTTGGTAAACACAATCCGCCGTGTCATCTGCAGATGCCAACTCTATCATGCAAAAAGGAAGCCACATGGGAACATGGTCCAGAAAGCGCCGTCATGTCCTGTGGGCCAAGGCTCATTTAAAATGTACTGTTTCAAAGTGGAAAAGTGTTCTGTGGTCAGATGAGTCCAAATCTGACATTCTAGTTGGAAATCACAGATGCCATGTCATCCAGGCTAAAGAGGAGGGAGACCTTCCAGCGTGTTATCAGCATTCAGTTCAAATCCAATATCTCTGATGTTACAAGTGCATAAGTGCATACGGTATGGGCAACTTGCATGTTTTGGAAGGCACTATGAATGCTGGAAGTTATATAAAGATTTGAGACCAAAATAAAAATGTCAAAGACTACCACGAACTCTCCAGCAGCTGGAAACATATATCAGGCAAGAAAGGGACCAAATTCCAACACCAAAACTCCAGAAACTCATAACCTCAATGCCCAGACATCTTCAAACTGTTTTGAAAAGAAGATAAGTACACTATGGTAAACATGCTCCCATCCCAACTATGTTGAGACCTGTAGCAGGCATCACATTTGAAATGAGCTCATTTTGTGCATAAAATTGTAACATTTTACAGTTTAAACATTTATGTTATCTTTGTTCTATTGTGAATAAAATATTGGCTTATGTGATTTCAAAATCTTTTAGTTTTCATTTTATTCAAATTTTTAAATGTCCCAACATTTCTCGAATTCGGGTTGTATATCATGTTGCAGACTGACTTGCATGGGCTTTACATAGATCACTGCATATTTATTCATTATTCTCCTTTTTTACAAATCTTGATCATCCACAAAAATGTTGCAGAAAACCAATCACAGTGCACATGATAAACTTTCTTAAAACCTCTTTCATGGTATGATGGAATGAGTACACCTTTAAAGTCCCCTTGCTTTTGGCTAGTTTTTCCTATTTCCCATATGTCTTAAGTGTTTTATAAACTTTCAGAAAAAAGTAATGTAATTCCAAACCTGCATTTCCGTCTTTCTGCTGTAGAACACAAAAGGAGATGTTAGGAATAATATTATTCCTCATTTTCCCTTACAATGAAAATACAGTAGGGAGGACACTGCCAAAGGATAAAAAATAAATAAAATAATAAAAAGCATCATAAAAGCTCCGCAATTGCAGTCTATATGACTCTATATGTCATCTATTCTGAAATCAAATAATAGCTAAATTGTATTAATTTTAATTAAAAATTTGCGCATTATCAGCTTGATTCACAGCAACTGCTGTTTTAACCCATTTTTTGTCCTTGGTTCTCTTACACAACACTGAGATGGAACAAGGATTTTCTCCAGAAGCTCATTATTTTTTGTTTTCAGTACTAAGCTTTAAAAACAAGCCTGTGGTTTAGATAGCGCTGTATATGTCCTGGTTGACTTGTGATCTGGCTGTGGTTTTTACAGCAGGTCATTCTGAGTGCAGTTGCTTCAGGATGCTCTGTTGAGTCCTGGACATCTACCCCCCCCCCTGGAAAATCCTAATTCATCATCATCGGAAGGTCTACTCTAAATAATACAGTGATTAATCACTTCTGTTTAGGCTCTGAATCACAGCAGTTATCAACCAGTAGGCTATAAATATATTGAGAAAACAATTATATACCAGTATACATATCAGCATAGGAAAAAAAATTCCTTACAATATCATGTTAAAAAAAAAAAACAGTTCTAGTATTCAAATGTCTTGCAGTTCATTAATGAAAAATATGATTTTTCAAACAAGTGAAAAATCTGAGATTTACGTTTTTCCAGCGCTGACCGAGCTATTTTTATGAGGTGTAACCAGCTCATGGTGAAATTATGATACTGAGGTGTATGATCTACTGATGTAGTTGTCAACATCCAACCCTATTAATTGCATAATTATTTTTTACTTTACACACTAAACTAAGGTTAAAAAAAAAGAAAAAATAGAAAATAAGAACAATTGTTTGTATGATGACTATAATATCCTTATTCTTTACCATAACATTTCAAATACATTAAATAGAACAATCAAATCAAATGGTACGTAAAAAGAAGTCACTTACATTCAAGATTCCAACAATAATACTGTGAAATATTATAATTTGAAATAACTCATTGTAATCTTTCTAATATGCAGATTTGCTGATCAAGAAAAATGTATTACCAATATCTAAAACAGTTGTGAAACTGAAATACATCTTTTAGGATTCTTTGATGAACAAGGTTAAAAAGAAAATGTATATTTGAAACAGAAATCTGTTGTAACATTACAAATGCATTCACCGTAACTTTTGATTAATTTAATATGCCCTTGCAGAATAAACTTATTTATTGATTTTTACATGGTAGTGTAATATATCTACATATCTAGCTTTAATTAAAAAATACCTTTTTAAATACATTTTTCTTTGGCACAAATTCAAAACTATTATCTGTGAACAACGTCATCCATCCATTTGCCAAACCGCTTGGACTATGTAGGGTCACAATGATGCTGGAACCCATCCCAGCGCCTTTGGGGAAACACCCTGGACGGATGGCCAGTTCATCACAGGAAAAACACACAGATATAAACATACTCACTTAAATCGACCAGCAATTTTAGTGTTGAATAATGTTCTGTGTCAATGATATTTGCTATAATGGATAAAGGTCAGTTTTTGAAAGAGAAATGAAATACGTTGTTCTTGATTTCTTATGATTGTGATTTATTATAAGGCACAAGAAAACCTTAAAATACTCCTAGATTTGATTTGCGTAATATTAAAATGATCAACTGTTTATTGAGAATGAACCACAAACCTTCAATTTCTGATTCGAATATACTTTGCACCATCTTAGAAAATGCCAGAAAAAGATAACGATTAGACACATGGTCTGAAAATTCAATTTAGGGCCAAACTCTCCAACACATTTATTTTATTACAACTGAAGGCTATTTTATATATAACAACATAATATATTATATAACAACAATACTTTTGTCCTTCTAACTCCAAACGGTCATTATAATAATGCTGATTGGTGGTATAATGCACAGTATAAATGCACCTTTTCTATGAGAACTCTTTCAAAATGTGTTTCGGTCTGTCAGGATGTTGACTGCTCCCTGCTGTGGGATCTTGATGAGCCAAGTACCAGATGTAGTGAACATCTATGCTGTGCAGTTTTGTAGTTTATTTTGATGAACTCTGATGGTTAGTGCAATGGTATATTTCCAGGAATCTGCCCATGATGCAGCTTTTCTCTGAAAGCTCACAGCTCAAACTATAACGCTCTGGAACAAGTTCTCCTTAAAATGGCATGTACTGCCAAAAAGAAAAATAAAGTACTACAACTCATAACTTAAAATAGTCCTTCTTGGCGTATTGGTCTCAAACTGCTGCCTTTGAAAAGTAAAGAGGCAGAATTCAAGAAGACAGTGTAACAATGTCCATAATGGCTGATTTTGAGGTTTGTCTGAATAGTTACTAGGGATGCACCAATCCAATACCAGGCTCCGATCATTTTTTTGTCAGACAAGATATGGATGACATAGGAACAATTTAATCAGAAACTGTGCATTACCCATGGTTGTCAAATTACAAAAAAAATTACATTTAAGTTTACAAAAAAGGACAAACTTACTTAATCCTCTTCGTCCCAAGTGGGACATAAGGCATCAACAATTTGCAGCATGCAAAAACAGTAAAAACCTTGTCTTAGATGTTCCAATGTTATGCATAATCTGTATACAAATCATCTGCGTTTTCGTTTAAAAGGACTGCATGTATTTTGCTGAGGTTTATTGTGGTTTCTTAATGTTGTAGTTCTTGCTACTGGGTGTTTACTAGATTAGTGCACTGGATGTTTTTTGTTTTTGAAAGTTTTTACTTATGCTCCTATTTGATAAAAAAAACGGTAATATAAAATATTAAACCGCATTTATTTGAAACAGAATTACCAATTTTACAATGTAAAATTCATTACCGTCCCGTTTGATCACTTTAAAACATCGATAACACTTTAGTATAGGGACTAATTCTCACTATTAACTAGCTGCTTATTAGCATGCCTGTAATTAACACATTGACTTATAAAGCACATATTCTGCATGACCATATTCTACATCCCTAATCCTGCCCAATACTTAAACTAAACAACTACTTAACTAACTTTTAATAAGCAGCAATTTAGTAGTTTGAGGCAAAAGTCATAGTTAATGGTTTGTTCATAGCGAGAATTGGACCTTAAAATGAGGTGTGACCAATACATTCTGGTTTAATAAGATAAAAAAAAAAAACAACTGACCTCAAGCTTTTGAACATAAGCAGAGAATATGTATGTAGTTTTCTATAGATAATTAAAGGGTTGTTGACTTTTTTTCAAGGCTTGATTGTGTTTATGGGGTGCAGTCTAACATGTGTTAATGTTTCGTAAAATGTAAAAAAAAAAAAAAAAAAGTTCACATAATTTACCTTTATTCCACATAATTTACCTCAAATACGCAATGGGCTCAGATTGGTTAGCTGGCACAGTGTGTTGTGATTGGCTAAAAAGAGCAGGGCAACGTGAGGAACAGGATTGATAACCTCTGTTTTAGAACATTGATTTTGAAACTTGTGAATCCATTAGAATCGTTAGAAGACAGAATTGCGATAACCATATAAATAGATTTTTGCACCCCTAGTTTTCTCTTCCTCTTCTCTAAAGCAGCACAACATGGCCTCGCCCCCTTCGTTACATGTTCCCGGGGGCGGAGTTTATCTGGGCTCGTGATGTAACAAACCCGGGAAGTAGCTCGTTGTAGTCCATATACGAGCAGCCGTTTTTGTTGGCATTAAAGGTATAGTTCACCCAAAAATGAAAATTTGATGTTTATCTGCTTAACCCAAGGGCATCCAAGATGTAGGTGACTGTTTTTTCAGTAGAACACAAACAAAGATTTTTAACTCAGACCGTTGCAGTCTGTCAGTCATATAATGTCAGTCAATGGGACTGCTTTGAGAAAAATAAAACAGATACAACCAAATTAAACCCTGCGGCTCGTGACAATACATTGAGGTCTAAAGAAACGAAACGATCAGTCTGTGCTAGAAACAGTATTTGTATTGTTTTTTTACCTCTGATCCACCGAACGGTAATGCGTTAAAAAGTAATGCATTACAGTAACTGATTACTTTTTGCTGTAACGCAGTATTGTAAGGCATTATTTATCAATGTTCAGTAATATTTTACTCGGTATATGTTCAGTAGCGCTTGCGTTACAACACACTTTTAGCCCAAAATTTTATTGTAAAAAAAATAACCCTAACAAAACCGCGAGACATTACTGAATAAAAAAATGTTGCAAGTAAGTTCTATTTCCTGTTCGTGGTCAGTCAATAGTCGCATGTGGTGTCTAAGTTTGTAAATAAAGACTAAACAACAACAGCTTCTGATATATATGTTTAGCGATTTATTTCATTCATCTCCTTCTAGCTGGTGGAACTTTGTATTGTGTGACAGTCCAGTGAAGGCGTGTTTAGGGCAGGTTTTCAGGAGTGCCGCGAGGCTACTGGCCTGACAGTGGAAACACTGCATTATTTCGGCCTCTGTGCTCGAAGTCCGCCCGGCTCGCACTGGCCCATGGAAAAGCGGCTAATGGGTGAAGATGGCAGAAGACTGTACATTCCCGAGGTGCCTGGATAGCCCACAGTCATTATGCCACACTATATCGCCCTATATTGGATGTAAAATGCTCTTCTACTTATGTTTTGGGGAAAGTAACTCAAAAGTAATACAGGAGTCATGTAAAGCATTACAATTCTGAGACGGTAATATTGTAAGATAAGGAATTATTTTTAAATAACAGTAACAAGTAATCTATAATGTATTACAGTTTGGAAGTAATTTGCACAACTCTGCTCAAATGGACCATTGACACTATCTACAATCTCAATTAGGAGCGTCAATGGACCGCAGATAAAGTGTCACGAGCTGCAGGGTTTAATTTGGTTTTGTCTGTGTTTTTTTCTCTCAAAGACGTCCAATTGACTGACATTATATGACTGACAGACTACAACGATTTGAGTTAAAACTATTAGTTTGTGTTCTACTGAAGAAAAAAAGTCACATACATCTTGGATGCCCTTGGGGTAAGCAGATAAACATCAAATGTTCATTTTTGGGTGAACTATCCCTTTAAACTGCTAGGATTTTCAAAGACGATATCTCCGTTTGTATTGAACTTTCATCGCTACAACTTTGCAGAAATTGTTTATGCTCAAACAGCAACATTACACACTAACTAACTTTAGTCAGAACAGTAAAACCCTGTCCTAGAAGTCCCAATGTTCCCATTATTATGCATAATATGTATATACAATTTTTTTGTTTGTTTAAAAGGACTGTATTTTGTATTTTCTAAATATTGTGGCTCTTGCTACTGGATTATTTTTTTAATTGTATTTATTTTAATTTGAGTTAACGTAACAATGTAAATGCCTTTACTGCCACTTTTGATCAATTTAATGCATCTTTGCATTAAATCTTGTTTAATTACAAGATTAATGCTTTCAATTTTTTATAAAAATAATAACTTCAAACTTTTTAAGTTCTCTCAACAATTCAGGTACCAGAATTATATCGGAATAAAGTGGTATCGGTGCACCCCTAATAAGTATTCAGTTTCCCAAATTAAGCAAATTGTGGTATTAATAATCAATTTTGGAAAGGGAGCTTTCCAAAACAAAGGCCTTCATCTGTGCACCAAAAAAAAAATTACTTAAGAGATTGAGCTCCTTTCTTTGACAAAAGAAGCTGTAACATGATAAGCTCACATTCAGGAAATAAAGAGCCTCCTGTGCTCAGAAGAAGGGTTGAATCAAAGACCTGCCTCTGCCCTTCCTCACACTAGGGCAGGATATGCACTGATTGCCCTGGACGGAGAATCACGTGTGAAGGCAGAACACCAGGGGCCGTAGCAGTTCATTAAAATGCACTGTAAAAATCTTTGATATTTACACCGCTAATACATTCAGGCAGGAGAGGAGAGGCATCTCCTCCAAAAGAGGTACATTTGGCACAATAAGTTAATGTTGCGACTCGTTCCTCAAGAGCTGTGTGTTGGTCACCTCAAAGTCTCTGATATCTTCCATCTGTACTTGAACAAGGATTATCTCTTGAGACACTCAATAAACCATCAACGTCCCCCTCAGAGCAAGCCTGTCGGTTAGAAGGCACGTGTGCATCTTAACTGAACCATCGCTCCCACCTCTGAAATCTCGTTCCTCCGTGTTGTCTAGTCCAGGGTTTCCCAGGACTCTGCATTTTTGAGTCCTCCTAGAAAGGCACCCACCTTGGGAGGTTCAAATCCCATTGGTTAAGTCTGTGATAATGTTGGCCTTCACCAACTTGCGGAGAAACTCCTTTTCTTTTGAGATGTTGTGAGTCCATGACTGTGGGGGAGACATAAAAAGAAGACTGTAATTTCCTACTGAATGTCACCAACTTTCGTGCGTTTACAGCACAGACTCTCTTAACATGACAATCTACCCTTTTATTCTCATTAGACCAAGAATGTTAGTCTTGGAAACACTTTTGCCTATCAGCATTACATTTGGTTAAAATTGGACAAGCAGCATCCATTATATGCAGGGGCATGAGACATTTTAGGTAATAGATTGTGCAAGTGATGATTCAGTAGTCACGTTATTATTATCTCTGCATATTTACAACTGTGTGCTGCTGATGGATAGCCAATATGAGACTGACAGACATAACTTATTTTGTATTAGCTTTTATCAGCAGATTGCATGAAAAGGTACAAATTATTTGTTTGCACATGACGTCATTGCTGTGGTGCGAAATGCAGCTGGAGAGCAGGAAGTGATTTTTTTTCTATAGAGGAATCGCTGGCAGAAATTCAAAATGCCTATGTAATGCATTGTTTATGGATGCTCAAATTGGTCAAACTGAGAAACCACAATGAGCTTTTATCATGTATGAAAATGTGTTGTTCATAAGGGTGGAAACTGAAAAATGAAGGAAAAAGTGGCTTGTAAACCCGCGTCTTCGTCTTCATTGATTATTTATAAGAGAACATTGTGAGATTGAGATAAACTGAATTGAGTGACAGGTTTTTAGTTATTACATGGAAGCACTATTTGCTTGTTTTCTAGGCTATAATCAATTAAGAATTTGATTAAAAGTTTTGCTTTATATGCTGCTAACAGGACCAATGGCCACAAACCCTGTACATGCAGTAATGTTTCAGGAGTGACATATCTCTTGCATCCCTCATATAAATGTGGGAATCACTTTCGAAACAGCTTGTTTGTAATCAGATTTAGTTACTTTTATCCACCACCTCAATGGAAGGCAAGTAACAAGGTCATAACATAAGAATCACATCCAACATATGTTTTGATTTTCTGTTTATACCTCTCTTGTAATAGTGTCTTAACCAGTACAGTGCGGACTTTCCTTCATATCATCCTTTCTGCTTTACACTTCCTGCTCTCCATCTGAATTTCGTGCATCATCAGAATCCCGTGATTGCAAATAAACTACGAGGTATAAATTAGACACTAACTTGTCAAAATGTAAAATAGTGTGTTGAATGTGCTCATAAAGTGGTGTAATTAATTGGATATTATTATTAATACTTATATGGTCTGATACAAACTGTGACATTGTAAAACTTTTATTTTGCCTTTTTTCTTTTATAATGCTGGAACGTGGTTAAAATAGCAGAGACTGGGGATCAGGTGACAAAAAAAAGCCAAATTTGATAGTGACTATAACTGTAAGTAACTGAATTGTCCCTATAATACTGTGAACTCTTTAAATCAAGTCAAGTCACCTTCATTTATATAGTGCTTTATAAAATACAGATTGTCAAAGCAGCTTTACAAGGATAAACAGTGTTAAACAGGAACTCTTTAGTTCGAAACACGAGAAATACGTAAAACCATTTACCCTGCTAAGGGTGACGGATAGTTTAAATACATCTTGAGAAATGAATGTAGCGGATTCAAAATCTGGAAAAATTATGCTCAGGGTGTTTTGTCAACATTACTGGTGCCCTGGAAATATTTTATATGGATAATTTCTGTAAAGTTGCATTTAAATCATTTAAAAAATGGTCAGTACATTTAATTTTATTTGTGGTTTAGTGAAGGTCAGTATCTACCATGATAAAAAAAGCTACATTAATTCTTAAGTCCACAGCACCTCATATATACTACAGTTTTTTATTACTACAATAACAGATCCCTGAGTCACAGGAGAGGGATTGAGTGTGATCTGGGATCAAAGAACTGGAGCTGTATTGACTCCTGTGAAAACCATCCTCTCCAGTTTTCTTTTAATATCTTATTGTTCTTCAACATGATTTTCAGAAACAGAACGCCACAGCAGAGGACCTACAGGCCTGGTATTGCTGGATGAAACCAGAGCTTTGGGTTCCTGTGAGAGGCTCTTGGTCCGAATGGGTGGACCCCACAACTGCCCCTGACAGGATGATCCGGGCCTGCTTGGGCCGTGATACTAAGCCAAAAGCATCTCATCAGAGTCTCGGGGCTTTCTGCTTCAGCCTGGTCAGCCCTTTTGAAGGATCACATTCACAAAAAAAACCCCAGAAGATCCAAGAGTAAAGTTTCACTCTCCATAAGAGAGAAAAGGGCACAGGCCAAAATGAATGCTGGGTTAAGAGCCTCTTAAGGCCAAACTGCCTCAGGGAGAGAGGATCTGAAACAATCTCTTCCGTATGCTTCTATAGTTAGAGAAATAGCTCTGCATTTGGGATCCATAAGACGTTTTAATATTTTTGAAACCTCTAAACAGGGCTACATTTATTTGATCAAAAATACAGTACAATTGTGAATTACTATTGCATTTTATTATTATTGCATACTATTATGAATTACTATTTCATTACTATTACAATATGTATGTGTGTATATATATATATATATAAATCTATTTTAATGTAATTATTTTTGTTGAAACTGATATTTTTCAGGATTCTTTGATGAATACTAAGTACAAAAGAACAGATACTTGAAAGTGAAATCTCTATTAACATTAGTTGTGCATTTTAATGCATCTTTGCTGAACAAAATTATTTATTTTCATAAAAAAAATACTGACCCCAAACTTTTGAACGGTAATGTATATAATTTTTCATAATATATTTAGCATTAAATGCTGCTGACTACTCGGAGAGACATTAGAAGGGTCTTTAAATCATTTCTAGAGTCTATTCTCACAGGATTTGGAATTACTTTCATGTAAATGTTACATTTTCCACAACAATTACTCTAATCCTGGCATTACCACTGAAAGCCATAAAGTCAATCTAGTGTTGGAATGAATCCCTCGCATCACAGCTAGGATGAACCTAGAAAGACAAATATCCTATACTGTTATAGTATGTATGAAGTACTCACTATACAAGGCCAACAGTTTAAATCTAATTTGTTCAAGACTAAATCACATAGTCCAGAAGTCTTAAACCAACAGAACGCAGGCAGCAGGAAGCGAGTGAGTTCTACATGAATGGTACCTGACTGTGATTTGACAAGGATGGGTGCCAGCGCAGTCAGGAGCTAACTATGCGTTAACAGCTCTGTTTTATGAGTGTGCTTTTACAACCATGACAAATGTGGGCAGAGAGGAATTTATAAAACACAACAACAAAGTTATCTTCATATGAACTGATCTGAGGTAAAAAATGAAAAAAAGTAGCAAGTAGCCCAGGAAATTATGTTAATGACATAACCATTGTAATGTTCCATAAAGTGAACAGATAAACAAAAACAGATAAAACAACAGGCTGAGGTACTGTACAACATGTTTGGTCTATGTATTAAAACACCTACTTCTAAAAAATGTACACTTTAGAAGTTAATTTGACAATTTGTCAATTCAAACAGAACTGTTACCTCTTTTATGGCAGACATTTTGACTGTTTCATAGTAGTGCAAGGGTGCATGAGGGGTGTTCATGTCATAGCCAAATCCAGCAACAGCAACCTCATCGCAGTTATGAAGGGCCATCGTTATGGCGACGGTGCCCAACGTTGGAATGTTCTATGGAAATAAGCACAAGTTGATCATCTATCAGATTAAAAAAATAAAGCAACATTTAAAATTTTTACCAACAGGTTCTTAACATGCAAGCTGTTCTCTTGTGAAGATTGAGCTGCACTGATCCACAGACTCTTACCCTAAACCACACTACAGTATCTTGTAAATCATAATACGAATACAAAATATTGATGCAAATCATATGTTAGACCTAATAACAGACATGAAAATACAGTTTATTGCTTGTTTAATAGTGCGTAAAATGATAACATGCCATAAGCACTATACAGTATTTAACATTCAAATCTACTGTGTTACAGCAAATTAAATTATTTTAAGTTGTGAATTTGCGATCTAATTTGAATGAACTGTGTTATACAATAATAGAATCCCACCACAAACCCATGCTGTATTTGCTTCAAGTTTTATCATGCAAAAACATTCATTTTGACCACTGTAATCAGATTGATGAATGAATGGCTCTTGTGAGATGGCGCATATATATATACACAAAGTGATTAAAAAATTGTCAATATTAATAAAACATGCTTTTATATATATATATATAAAAAACTAATAAATATGATCTATACAGCCTTGTGAAAGTATTCACACCCCTTCCTTTTATTCATGTTATGTTGCTGCCTTATGTTAAACTGCTTTAAATTACTATTTTCTCCCCATCAATCTTCACTCCATACACCATATTGACAAAGCAAAAACAGAAGTCAACTTCATAAATGTATTTTAAAAAAATACACACCTGAAATAGGTACATTGCTTACCCTTAACTAAATGTTTAGCTGAAGCACCTTTACAGTCTCAAGTCTTTTTTGTTTGATGCGACAAGCTTTGCTCATCAGCATTTAGCAATTATCTGCCATTCTTCTCTTCACCTCTCAAGCTCTGTCAGCTTGGGTAGGGGCTGGCAGGCATTTTCAGGTTTCTCCAGAAATATTTGATTGAGTTCAAGCTCAGGTTCTGGCTGGGCCACTCAAGGACATTCACAGAGTTGTCTACAAGCCACTCTTGCTGTGTGCTTAGGGTCATTATCATGTTGGAATGTGAATCTTCTGCCCAGTCTGAGGTTCAGAATATTCTTGACTAGGTCTCCTTTAAGACTATCTCAATATTTTTGTGCATTGAGCTTTTCTTCTACTCTGATGAGTCCCTGTGGCTGAAAAACAGCCCAACAGCAAGAGGCTGCTACCAGCACACCTTACTTTTGGGATGGTACTCTGCAGATGATGAGCAGAGCTGGTTTCCTTCAAACATGATGCTTAGAATTGAGGTACTTCAGATCAGAGAATCTTATTTCTGTCTGTGTCTGAGGGTCCTTTTTTGTGCAAATTCCAAGTGTGTTTTCATGTGTCATCTCTGAAGAGAGGATTGAGACTTGCCACACTGCCATACAGCCCAGATCGGTGGAGTGCTGCAGTGGTGTTTGTCCTCCTGTAGATTTCTCTTATCTCCACACATGGTCGTGGAGCTCAACTAGAGTGAGCATCAGGTTCTTCGTCACCACTCTAACCAAAGCCCTTCTCCATTAATTGCTCAGTTTGGCCAGGAGGCCAGCTCTAGAAAGAGTCCTGGTTGTTTCAAACTTCTCCCATTAAGTGTAACAGAGACTACAAGCTTCAGTGACGCCTTAATGAAGCAAATTAGTTTTTTTCTGAACTCTTCCCTAGATCTGTGGCTTGAAGCAAACCTGTTTCTGAGCTCTACTAAGTTCTTTTGACATCAGGGCTTGGTTTCTGCTCTGATAAGCATTATCAACTGTTAAAGCTTTTTAAGTGTGTTCCTTTCCAAAATCATACCCATTAAATTGAATTTTCCACAGGCTAACTTCACTCGAAGTCTAGTAACATCTACAAGCAATATGAATGCTCCTGAGCTAAAATTTCAGCTGTCCCATATAAGGTTATGAATACTTATACAATGGAATCATTAAAACATATTTTTTATAAATTTGCAATGTTAAAGAGCTGTTTTTTTTTTGCTTTACCATTTGTGTGTATAAAGTTAAGTTTAATGTAGGGAAAAATAAATAAGTAATTTAAAGAAGTTTAACATAAAGGCAGCAACTATATACTTTTGCAAGGCTATATATATATATAGACAGTATATTTGCATATGCAGTTAAAATGACAAATGATTCTGTAAAAATGAAAATGAAAAAGCATGTCATTAATGTCAGCATGAGTAAAACCACACAAATGAAGCATGAATAACTATGCTTGCTGTGCTATATTTGAATCCATTTAACATCGCTCTCTGTTGTTTGCTCTGGTCCAGTTCTTCCTCGAGGTCGATATAGCATTGTGCCTGAAGGAGTTCTGGCTTAGTTCTACTCTGCAATTGTTAACTCATCTTGAGCTGCGAGTGATTAACAATTTGCTTAAACAGACCCCCACCCCTGACGCACCAATTTCAGGAGGCAGACCTTCACTTCCTCATCTCCCTGGAGGAGTCAACCATTCTAAATCATTAGCTTGCAGTGGCCTGGGGTCTGATTCACTCACACACACACATTAGTATGAAGATTGTGTCAGTGTATGCAGCCTTAAGCAGGTGGGTGTTTGGAGTGCTCAAAGGAGGAGGCTGTCAAAATGTATCCCACCTTGATCAGTACCGTATGGGACTGCTTCCCTCCTGCTCTGCCCCCCTACCCACACAAACCTTAGGGGCCTGAACTCTGCTCCACATGCACTGCACATGTTCCACCATTCAGAGGAGGTCTGAGTTTTCAGGAGGTGGCCAAGCTCCCACACAGACCCTTGTCTGTACTCATGCCATGATGGGATGGCTGAGAGCTTCATCAAGCTATGATCCTAGTGGCATTTATCTACTTTCTCAAGTCCAATTTCCTGAGACTGAAAGGAAAGCATGTTGTTTATGAGCTCTAAGTAACTCTTTGCTGTGAGTACTCTTTGCTGTAGCCTGTGTTTGAGGTTTGAGGCATGTCACACAGTTATTTTATGACAGTGCTGATACCCAGTCTGCCCCTTAGGCTATGGCACACCCAACACCCATGTCTGAATAAAATTGCAAATAGGGTGGGGGGTTTCCAAGTATGGCTACAATATTTCTGAAACATTTTAATTGTAGCAACAGAATTAATTTTCATGAATGTTCCAGTTGTTTGTGATTACAGGATAATGCTTTTTATTATTATTATTTTATTTCAAATTTAGACAGATTTGCTAATGAATCAGTTCCAATAAAAAAAAAAAACTATTGAGTGTGAATTTAAATTATGGAAAGTTAAAATTCAATGAAATTGAACGCAGGTAATGGGAATGGCTTCTATTGTCCTCATTTGTAAGTCACTTTGGATTAAAGTGTCTGCTAAATGCCTAAATGTAAATATATAATCTAATACATTTCTATAGGTGGCATCTCAAGAATAATCTTTTAGTATAACAGGTTTATAAAGCATTGAACATTTCTTAGAATTTCAATTAATTTGAATTCTTCTTAAATTCAAATAGCAATTCTGCATCCATTGGCTCCATCAATATAAATTAAACTGAAATTCAATAATTAAATGATGTTCCTGAATTTAAGGCAGTCTTAATTTAATTCTGAATGGCACACAATCCTGATCACTGTAGATTGAGCAACTTTTACTGTACATCTGAGTTATATCTAGCATAAATAAAAATAAAAATATAAAATAAAATATTTCACTGGCCATTCAATATATTTCCCTGCCTACAGCCGAAGACACTGGAATGGGCTCCAGCATCCCTACAACACATAACAAAGCGATCTGTATTTATTTAAATACTTACATAAGCATCATTATTTTGAGAAGTTATTACTGTTTAAAACATTTAACAAGTTGGATAAAAAGGGTTTAAAACACAACTTTGTCCATGTTTGGACAAAATACAAAGCATAAGCTCTCCCCACCCATTGGATTAGTCAAGCTACCTTTGACCTATGGTGATCTTTATGGTAATTACAGACTAATTGAGGAAACACGTGTCTAAGGCTTCCTGTGACCCCTAGTAACATAAGGTTGACTAAAGGCATTGCCTGCCATTTTTGTTCAATAAACCAGGCAGTCGAACAGTTATCCTTGAAGAGTTACCAATTCTAGAAACTTCATAATAACTTAAACAATGCTATGAAAAGTACTAAAATTCAACAAGCATGTTGCTTACCCCTTTACCCATGAGGCCATTGTTCTGTGGAAGGCCAATAAACTGGAAGGCAGCCTCTTGTATGAAGTAGGGGTTGAGGATCCGTATCTCTGAGGGTTGCCGGGGCACAGAGCGCGCTACAGATTTCCAGAAGCCCTCTGTTCCTTGCTAAAGAAAGAAGAAGAAAAAATAATCATAGGGAGGCATTCTGATATGGAAAAATGGACTCCAAGGACATTCAAGATTGCATCATGAAAAATGCTTATATCATCTTACAGCAGTAATCATCTCTTCCATAATCATGAGTTCAGACCCAATCCCTACAATGTGCCATCACTGCATACTGATGGCGGTAGTGTAGACGCCTTTCATTAAAAGTGAAGCAGGCCGTCCAGGTTGCACAAACCCAAAGGAAGTGGATAAATTAAATCCTGACCTCCACGAGCGTTTGGGGAGCAGCGGCCCCAAGCTTCGCCCATAACAATTACTCTGGAGACCTACGGAGTGCCAAAGCTCAGCAATTATTCAATCTGCGACCTGGCACTGAGATCATCAGGTATTAGTGTCCCGACTAGACAAGCTCTGCGAAGCCATGGCAGCACTGCTGGCAAACAGCCATCTGGGTCATCGGACTTAATGGGAGTCACCTGTTCAAATAAGCAGACTGTGCCTTTGATATTGCCTAACAATAGGAGAGACTATTGAGTCAGGCGGATTGGCTTTGAAGCAATTTTGGAGAGCCCCCGCGCCCACAACAAGCCATGGCAAGAAAACATCATCTCTTCCGTCAACAGTAGGGATTTGCAGAACAGAAGCAGAAGTTCTGTGGAATGCTGCAACCACAAGCAGGTGTAAACAGGGAAAAACTTAACAACAATAAAAATCACAGATTCTGGCACACATGTACCAAACCATAGAGACACAGTATCCAGCGTAGTGTGAAGTATATACTGGATACATGTTGCCAAACTGAAGTATGCCTTTTTCCAGAGCATAACAGGATTTAAAACAGAGTGCGAGTAAACACCTGAGAAATGTGTTGGCATCCCTAAGCAGTAGTGTTTGGTATAAGAGTGATAGGTTGTTTGAAGAAGACATAAAACAGGAAGTCCCTGATTGATTCTTTTAAAATCACTAAGCACAAGTACGGATGCCTCTGTAAGCTTCAGCATTCCTTCCAGTGCATCGGGCTGAGATGGGAAGATCATTTCCTTCTCGAAGGACAGGTTTAATTTTGTACAGGAGTTACTCTTGTGACTTACATAACGGAGTTGCTATAATTTTTTTTTTTTACAAAAATAAACGAGAACATTCCTGGCTAATAATACTATTAAAATTAAATCCTTCATCGAAATCATTGAGTGTCTATAGAAACTTAGGTTCAGCTTACTTTAAATCCTTTCAAACAACACTGCATTTTGTATTGATTTGTTTGTCTATTCATTCATTATTAAAATATTCATGAGGTATTAAGCACGGACTTTTATAAGCAGTTATTAAACATCCCAGGCAAACACTCTTGTGCTCAGTGGGACAATAAAATGCTAAATGTTTACTGGACATACAGTGGCTTGAAGATCAACATTTAGCGGATTAAATGACTGCTGCTGTCAATGCTAAATTTCAAATGACTCTTCTTATAAACACATATGATGAGATTTTCACATAGCTGTATCAACAATTAGAAATGCATAAACAAACAATGCTTGCCTAAAAACAACTAAATATAAAGTACAGTTATTTGTATTTCCATACTCACATATATCTGTACAGCTGGAAACAGTAATGGAAATGTCAATTGAAAATACAAAGAGCACAGTGACATATCAAAGCATCTGAACAAGCCCAACCCAAGAGTTAGTCTGGTGACAGACTAGTTAAACAAGGTAAACAAAAGTACTTAAGTGAATGTCCTAACAAAGACTGTGAACATTTATTTAAACCAGGTATAGCGTATATTCATATATATTTTAGAAATAAATCAATATTATTTATTTAGCAAAGACACATTAAATTGATTAGTGACACTGACAATAAATACATTTATAATTTCACAGAAGAATTCTATAAAAGTTTGTCTAAATGTAAATGTACCTAATTGGTCAAAAACCTTATTAACCTTATGAAAAAAAATATTAATGTTATGTCTTTTTTGTTACAATTGTCAGACTTTTTTATTTCGAAGACAGAGAAGTGACAAAAAATTAACTTCTAAAAATGTGCCTGTATAGATTTTCTCATTGACAACTGTTTTCGAAGCACTGCACCAGCCTGATTCTGGTTTGCATTACAATTCCACCAAAGTTAGACAAGGTAATTCTAAACATAGCTCTATTGTTGACATATTCGACATTGGTTCCGCCTGGCTTTACTCCAGACATCTCATCAGCATTCCAGGGAATCACAGCCAGGAGTGTCGAGAAAGAAAAAGTGAGTGAGAGATACCCTGACTGATCACCTCTCCAAGCCCTCAAAACCACAAGTTGTCTGCAGTGCAGGAACTTTAACAACCGCCACACTTTTGTCAAACAGGACGGCCCCTGAAACTGATCCATCTAATAAAGCAGCAGGTGAGAGAGGCCTCTCAATTCCCGAATGCAGCTCCAGCACGCCTTTAACAAGCTTCCAGCATGGCTGCCGAGTGTTAAATCACTCCATAAAAATCACAGGCCACATCGCCGGCCTCTCTCTCGATCAGCCGCTGGAAACGAGAGGTCAGGGTGAACGTTCAGCGGTGGCTGGGAAAACCTGCTTCTGACTGCAGATGTGTGGTGGAAAGAATCTTCCCAGGAACAATTGGGAGAGGTTTCTTTATTAAAAACAAAAATACTAGCACTGACAAACCAGAAATACAGAGCCTGAACTAAAATTTTAGAATGTTGATGTTTAAAAACCACCCATCATGTTTTTCTAGTGGTATCTTTTTTTGTTTTGTTTTGTTTTTCTAGAACTTCGTTGCAATGAAATGAAAGTAGCGGCAGATAATTTCTTCCATCGTTACATATATCCTAATAAAACTGATGATTTCCCTTAAATGATCTGAGATGACGCCAACCCCTCGGAGGACCTCAGAGGAAGCCAACCATCAGCAATTATACTGAATTAACCAAATTTCGCCATAAGTTAATTATATTGAGTTTCTACAATATAAATCTATTTTAGAAATGTATTTTCCTCTGAAGTTGCTTTGCAACGATTGTATAGTAAAAAGTGCTATAAAAATTTATCTTGAATTTGATTGAATGAAAAAAAAAAATTACAAAGTGTGGATGGAGGGAGATCTATATGCATTTCAGGTGCAGGTTCAAACTGACTAAATTATGGGAGAAGTCTGGCATTCATCGCCAGAAACAAGTCTGTCATTTCAATGCAAGACTAAGAATTTTAGGTCAAAACCTGAACATAAAATAAATGAAACATATGTTGTGGATGTAATGTTCACATTAAGTTCAATAACAATAAGACCAATAACGAAATCGACAGAATTTTTATTTTAATGCCAACTTTATACCAGTCTTTGTCAAAAAAAATAAAAAATAAAAATATATATATATATATATATATATATATATATATATATATATATATATATATATATATATATATATATATATATATGGATCTTGCCAATTATTTATAAAAAAATAGCCATAGAAGTTATTACATTGTATGTAGAATTTTTTTTAAGTTTATGAGAATTAAACATTTTTCCTGATTGAACATAAACTTGGAAAATACATTTAATGTTTGTCAAAACACAAAATTACATTTAGTGCTTGACAAATTTGCATTTAACAGCTCAAGTTTCAGGGAGGAATATGTAAAAGTTGATGTTATTTGCAGTGAAGTGTGAAGCGCAGTGTGAAAGGTATTTGATTTGTTTTCCTTTGACATTGGTGTAAACACTTCTGATTTCTTCCATATGTTATGCAAACGTATGGCTTAGATAGCAAGTAAAGGCAACAAATATAAAAGGCAAACTTCATTATAAAGAACCCGCAAGCCAAAAAGTTAATGCACAATGAGAGGATAAATATGGCATCTTCAGGGCTACACGGAGTAAACTGATAAAAGCTTTAATAGGAAAGCTAAATTTAAAGCAAAATTAATAATACAAAATAATTTAAAAAGTCTTTAGTACTTAATTATTTCTTTTTCAAGGCAAAAGTTCTAATTTCATTTATATTTTTCAATTAAATATTTATTTTTTTGTAAATATCTAGATTGGGTTGTACAATATAACAGGCACACAACCTAGGAAAAAAAACACTTCCAAACAACTATTCGTACTGCTCGATGAGAAACTCCTGAACCATAAGTTTCTTTAAAAAAATTATGCTCGAGGACATTTTATCTGGTCACGGAGGGGCAACAGGTTGTCAAAGGACCATTCCGCAGGTGCTCACGAGGAGAAAAAAATTGCCATGGGCTCCTTTGCATTTTGTGAAAAATTTAGCTGTTCTCCTCAAAATCACAACCCTTTCTCTCTATCTCTCAAGATACTGCACGCACGGTTCAAGCAGAGGAAAACACAGGCTATTTTGAAAAAGTTTCCTGTTTATCTTTAGGTTTATATTTAAAAGGTCAATAAACTTGGGAGGTACACTGTTAAAGTGAAATGATCTGTTTTTATGGTGTGTGTTCTAGCCGACAGAGCTGCAATCAAAGCCTGTCTTCTAGAGGCTCAGGCACGCTGTCGGACAGATGTTGTTTCTGCTGCTCTAGTTGCCATGCTCTGAATGCCTATAAACATATCAGGCCAGATGACAAATTTGCAACTGCAGCTAGGCTGTGACATATCAACATGCAAATGTATACCACCACAGTCAGTGCTGAAGCCTGATAAGAAGTGTAAACCTGCGCTGGCAAACCATTTCACCCCAGGCCCTGTATGATTCATATGAACTTCGGTTTGTATATAAAGCGCTGAAGGTTTATGAGCGCCCCAGCAGAAATGTGCACATTTCGTAGAGCACTCATCCAGAGTGGGTCAGGTTCATGAAATCTAAATCCTGTTGCTCTTGACCGGGTCAGGAATCCAAACTCTATAGGATTCAGATGACACTCCTTTTGTTAGCAGGAATCTGAGCTTTTTGCACGTTTTTGTTGTCTTTTTGCCTTGAAAGCTGTGGGTTTCTGCTTTTTAGACTCACTTGGGTCATCCTGTTATTCCTGTATATGAGATATGTATCTTCACACTTCAAATAGCAGCAAACAGGACAATTGGATCAATTGACTCAATCACTCAGGCTTTGGAAAAAGTTTGTTAGTAGAAGGCAACCAAAGAGCAAATAGGGTGGCTAAAGGGAAAATATCATCCTAAGTATATAGTCCCATGTTTCCAGAGCTTTAAACATAAGGAAATAAGACCAGATCAGACTGTTTAACTGATATATAAACCAAACAATAACATTTTATCTTTATGTGCCATTTAGGGCTGGGTTCGACTTAAATAAGCCCCCAAACAGCACAGTTTAAGCAAAAAATAAATAAAATAAATAAAGGGAACAGAGTTGTGTGTAGCCATCTATTTAACTAACATTTATTCTATTGAGTTTCTCAAAAATTGGCATCTTTGATGCTACTAAGCTGGCAGTATTTTTTTCACTCTTAAAATGGCTTGTAGAAAACACAACTTCATTCCAGGTACAGAAAAATTAAAAGTCAGTCAGAATTCTGGTCAACAAATGGCCTGTGGATGGTTCATGGGTGGTCATCGGAGAAGGAGACTACCCTGAGCATCAGTGGACTGGTTAAAGGATTGACATACCATTTTTATTTTTACCTTTATATTACCTCATATGTTCAACAGAAATGACTGTTAAGCTGATTTGGGAGGATGAAAGCCTGACTGTTGGCATGTTCAGAGGCAAACATTCACATGTCCCCTTGTATACCTCTGGCTTGTTGCCCCACTGGGTCAAAGGGAGAGACAGCACCTGCATCAAACTCTAAAAACAGACAGGTTTATACAGAAACACCACTACAAAGGGCTTGAAATTGCTGTCTCAATCAAGCCACAAAGAGATCTAAAGTGCTGACTCTCAATAATCAAAAGTCAGAAAAGAAAACTGACAAATAATGAAACGTCTCACAAAACCTGTTTCAGGCTTTAAAAAAAGGTATTATTATTTACCTGATTATTATTCATTATGCATCATTATTCCCCTCATACTCTTCCCCTCTAGTGAGGCTGTTAAATCAATGAATGAATCACTTAGAGCAGTTTTATGAACTGGATCGACTGATTCATTGCAAAGAATGACTCGTTGATGAATCAGTCACTGCTATTTCTTTCATGAATGCCAAGTAGGGCAAATTCGAGAAACATCTGTTTCTCACACAAAGCTATCATATGCAGGCCCGGATTAACACAGTGTAGTGCCCCAGGGTGACCACATTTGACATGCCGCCATTAAAAAAAAAAAAAATGTACGAGGGCTGTCAAAAATTCAGGAGCACCTTATGATCAATAACAAAAAGTACCCTTCCCATTTACAAGGTAATATTTGACTCCTTGATTTACAGGGGCATTTATTTTCTAATTTGATTAAAAGTATGTCATTGTGTCAAATTCATAAATCTATATTTATAAGCTTTTCCAAAATGTGTAATAAAAAAATAGAACAAGAACAGGTAGAATAAGAAGAATAAGTTCCAATCAAAAGAAATCAATATTAACTAAATTAGTTTCCACTACAAAGGTGGCACATGAACACAAAAGTGGCATGTAGGTAAATGTAAAAGGTACAGACATTTACAGAGGCTCAAAGGTGGCATGGATGTTTTAAATTAATAACAATATTGTGAGATTAATTTTTTAAATATAACATTTTGAACATAACTGTTGTTTGATAAAAATTATTTAATTAACTGAAAAGACACTTTAAAAATAAAAATTAAACTGGCAGCAGGTGGCGCAAGTCACTGATTTTATCACTGAATCATTCATTCAATTGATTCATTTGAACGGCTGAATCATTCAGGATCGAAGCAAGTGACTGTCTTTATGAATTGTAATTTAATCATTGACTCACTAGATTCATTTAAAAATGCAGTTCATTCATTGCTGCGTTTGAATGGAGATGCGCAGCGGCTTATTCATCTTCCTTGAATAAATCAGGTAATACTGTTAAAGTCATACATCACTTAATATTAAATTATTGTTTATTGAACTGTTGTATTAATTTAATATCACATTTGCAAACTCCCATTTTATTTGGATGCAAGGATGCAATATGCAATACATTACTCAACGGTCAAAGTCTTTGAAGCTCCCCTCAGCGCAAACACAAATAGCCTATGCTGATCGGGTTAGTCGCACGTAGTACTTTTCAGTCGCATTGTAGAGCCCTGGTTATGTGTAGTGATATTTTCTCATTTTTTAATTTACGTTTCGCACAACTGCTAAACTGAAGCTCCCTATCCATTTGTGAATAAATATGCTCGACTCTGACTGGGGGAGGGGGTAAATACTGTGACCTGCACCTAACCCAATCGCAATTATTTATATCCGTGCATATATTTTATATTCTCTCTGTATATATTGTATCATTAACTGTTCATTTTCTATGCATCTGCATCTCTTAAATTTAAAAAAAATTATAATAATTATATACAGGTGCTGGTCATATAATTAGAATATCATCAAAAAGTTTATTTATTTCACTAATTCCATTCAAAAAGTGAAACTTGTATAATGTATACATTCATTCCACACAGACTGATATATTTCAAGTGTTTATTTCTTTTAATTTTGATGATTATAACTGACAACTAATGAAAACCCCAAATTCAGTATCTCAGAAAATTAGAATATTGTGAAAAGGTTCAATATTGAAGACACCCGGTGCCACACTCTAATCAGCTAATTAACTCAAAACACCTGCAAAGGCCTTTAAATGGTCTCTCAGTCTAGTTCTGTAGGCTACACAATCATGGGGAAGACTGCTGACTTGACAGTTGTCCAAAAGACGACCATTGACACCTTGCACAAGGAGGGCAAGACACAAAAGGTCATTGCAAAAGGCTGGCTGTTCACAGAGCTCTGTGTCCAAGCACATTAATAGAGAGGCGAAGGGAAGGAAAAGATGTGGTAGAAAAAGTGTACAAGCAATAGGGATAACCGCACCCTGGAGAGGATTGTGAAACAAAACCCATTCAAAAATGTGGGGAGATTCACAAAGAGTGGACTGCAGCTGGAGTCAGTGCTTCAAGAACCACTACGCACAGGCATTATGCAAGACATGGGTTTCAGCTGTAGCATTCCTTGTGTCAAGCCACTCTTGAACAACAGACAGCGTCAGAAGCGTCTCGCCTGGGCTAAAGACAAAAAGGACTGGACTGCTGCTGAGTGGTCCAAAGTTATGTTCTCTGATGAAAGTAAATGTTGCATTTCCTTTGGAAATCAGGGTCCCAGAGTCTGGAGGAAGAGAGGAGAGGCACAGAATCCACGTTGCTTGAGGTCCAGTGTAAAGTTTCCACAGTCAGTGATGGTTTGGGGTGCCATGTCATCTGCTGGTGTTGGTCCACAGTGTTTTCTGAGGTCCAAGGTCAACACAGCCATATACCAGGAAGTTTTAGAGCACTTCATGCTTCCTGCTGCTGACCAACTTTATGGAGATGCAGATTTCATTTTCCAACAGGACTTTGTACCTGCACACAGTGCCAAAGCTACCAGTACCTGGTTTAAGGACCATGGTATCCCTGTTCTTAATTGGCCAGCAAACTCGCCTGACCTTAACCCCATAGAAAATCTATGAGGTATTGTGAAGAGGAAGATGCGATATGCCAGACCCAACAATGCAGAAGAGCTGAAGGCCACTATCAGAGCAACCTGGGCTCTCATAACACCTGAGCAGTGCCACAGACTGATCGACTCCATGCCACGCCGCATTGCTGCAGTAATTCAGGCAAAAGGAGCCCCAACTAAGTATTGAGTGCTGTACATGCGCATACTTTATGTTCAAACTTTTCAGTTGGCCAAGATTTCTAAAAATCCTTTCTTTGTATTGGTCTTAAGTAATATTCAAATTTTCTGAGATACTGAATTTGGGGTTTTCATTAGTTGTCAGTTATAATCATCAAAATTAAAACAAATAAACACTTGAAATATATCAGTCTGTGCGGAATGAATGTATACATTATACAAGTTTCACTTTTTGAATGGAATTAATGAAATAAATACACTTTTTGATGATATTCTAATTATATGACCAGCACCTGTATATATATATATAATTATCCTGTCTATGGATAATCCGGCCCTGATCATATGGCTTCAGAAGACTTGGAATATAGTAAACAAATACTACTATAACACTCCTATGTTGCTTTTTTAATACAACACATTTTTAAACACATTTTGGGTGAACTATACCTTTAAGCTTTCGCAAATAAACCATGAGTCACCTTTCCAGAAATTTTCTTGAGTAAACAAAGGCATGCTCTCCACAGGAGCCCACAGAGATAAAGTCACGCAGGAGTTGCATTTGGGCATACAAACAAAGCTACTACAGACTAAAACACAAAATATAACAGGCAACCGTTATACAACAGGCAATGCTGTGCAACACGCTAACACATGGAAAGTACCTTCAATAAATGCCAACAGCAGTAGCCTGAAGGAGTGTCTGATAACTGACACACTCATGCCTCACTCTTACCATGTAAGGCTGAAATAATAAGGGATTAAGACACATGGGAGAAGGAAGTGATGGGTAAATACATTCAGACAGAAGCCAGAGGATTACCTAGCCAATGGTATTCTGAATGAAAATAATTATCGTGGGAGCCACATGCTTCTCAGCGACCTCCAGGACTCGTTAATTAAGTATGCTCTTATCGCACATGACGGCTGGCCCATTGCCTATTTTCAAATAAGGTTCCTGCATATGTTTTTACATTAGTGACCTCTGAGGCATTAATCCATTTTGAATGACTAAAGTAGGGACTAAAATAAATCAAGAGAAACGTGTGACATGTTTCTGAAGTAGCCTGCAATTTTCACAAAAGAGTAGTGTTGAGTGGTTCATGTTCAAGGAATATTCTAGATTCAAAACAAGCTCAACTCAATAACCATGGAAAATTATGTCAACTTGCCACAAAAATCAAGATGCCAGATTTTGACTCAAGATTAGGAGGTAAAGAAATATTTAAAGCAGTGATTACATATTTTTGTAGACGAACCTGGAAGTTAGCATCAGCCTGGTTCCTGCGACAAAAAAAACAATAGGATTTTTATAATGGCCTTTGGATTATTTGCAAAAAATAAGCTGTGACCAACAAAAGTTTAGATTCTTACGTTTTATTCATCATGATAATCTTCAAAGATGAAAATATCTTCTGCTTGTGTTAACCAGAGATTTTACGTCAGGAATTAATACAAATAAATAAATTAATAAACCCTATTAACTTCAAGACGTTGGAACCAGACATGCTAAAATGTTAACTAGGGCCTACAAAAATACATAATCCCTGCAGTACCTCTGTAAGACCAGTAACATGCATTAGGAAAATAAATAGTCCCAATGTTGATGTCATGTCAACATTAATGAATGTTCCTGATTTACTGTGAAAGATCCATCACTTTTCCAAAAAAGTTCATAAAAATGTAAGATTTAGACTGACATTTGGTTACTTTCCAATGCATATCTGTTAAGAGTGCTCAAGCCTCATGGCTTTCAGGTGGACTTTGCAAAGGTTCTTCAATGCTGGGAATGTATTTGTCTACTGTTCTGTCAATACAAACTGAAAAGGCTGGCATTCCTTCCAGCCATGAGCGTTCACAGCATACAAAAGCGCAGAAGAGAGAAAAATACTTAAAAGTGGAAAGCAACCCCTGTTCAAAATTACATCAGTGTGAATGTTTGAGATGAAGAGAGTGAGGAGTCAGTGTTAGTTGAGGATTTCACTGAAGTCTAAAGCTACGTGACTTTCTAAAGCCAACTGCCCACACAGTTGCACATGCTTTTATACGCTCATCTCCAAATGAAAGACGTTACCTCACAATGGACCTCAATCGCTGTCACCGCTTGAAAAACAAAGCGTTTCCATTTCGCCACCAGGTTTCTGCCATCGAAGAGAAGCCTTTCTATTTTGGCAAAGCAGCAGCAACTTCACCACAAGTCACTCAACAGAATTTTCATTGCATCAATGATATTTTCAAAGATATGTCGCAAGATCTAAATAAGAGTTGGAATCGGACCGCACAGAATGTATTTGTTTTCAAACATGAGATGAACTGTATACTGTTGTTAGGGACACAGTGTTTGATAAGATTATGTGTGAATATGCATGGCAATGAATGTCTGATATTGTTTAGAGATTACTCAAAGAAACATCTGTGGTACGTATAGAGCGAGTAAACTAGATGAACGCTTAGTCAGATTTTCATCAGGCCCTAAAATACCATCCCTTTGACTTGCCAGTTAAAAATAAACAAAGCCAAAGTTAAACTGTTTGAGAAAGGAGCAAGGGAATGCGAGGGGCTCTCGGAGCCTGACGTTGATCAAGAGAGAAGAATAGAAGTCAGTCGTTTTTCATCCGTAAGAATTCACAATAGTGATAGGCTTCATTTGTCAAGTGACAATCGGTTAAAAGCCACTTTAAACATGATACTCTTACAACTTAATACATACATGGGAGGTCACGTAGACTAGCTAGATATAAACATCTTTTACAGCTGTGGCTGTCTGCCGGAGGAAGAAAAACAATCAGAAACTGCATTTTTACATTTTCTGAAGAAAATCTGAGTGCTGCTTTTCTGAACAAAAATCGCTGCCAGGGGTTTTTATGCGGTTGCTACAGTGTTCTTAGTGGTTTATGTGAATTGCTATGTGGTCACTAAGGTATTCTGGGTGGTCTCTGTGATATTCAGTTTCTAGATATGGCTTGAGTCCCTTCATCGTAAACTAAGAGTTTTTTGGTTTCGTCTTTTTTATAATCAGGCAAAAAAACTGTGTAATTGCTCTCTCTACAATAAGCCACATACAGAGTTTACAGAAAAAAAAATCTGACAATTCTATGATTAATCACTACTAGGTCCTGATAGAAGCATCAAATCTTCCAGCATTCCAGCTTGGATTCACACAAAAGGCTATCCAGCAATTTCACTCCTATGTTCCAGAAACATAAAACACAGTGTGAATGTAGCTTTTCAATTCTGTACCAAACAGTGACTTAAGTTTTTACACCAAACGTTTTCACCCTTCATGTAACTGCTGAAAAATTAATGATACATTTAAATTTAAATGGCGTTATCGTAAATGCGAGAAAATGTAGTTCAACACATATGGGTGTCTGCTGGAGAATGCAAATTATGTGGTCAGATAAACGCATGAGCGACATTCTTACAGGATTTTTGAAGAGAACACGTGTGTAGGAGAACATGTAATTTATATATATATATATATATGTGTGTGTGTGTGTGTTAAGAATATGCCCCTAACACTGATGTAAACGTGGCACTAACATATTTCTGGTGTGAATGTAAATGAATTTTTGTTATTATGTTCGTCAACTTTATTTTTTTTCTCTGACGACAAATGAATGAAAACTCTTTTTGAATGAAAAAAAAAGACGTAAATCTATGGACATTTTCGTGAATTAATAAAAACGAGACGAAAATGTTAGGGAGGGACGATGTGGGAAGAGATTCATTCAGAACGAATCTCCTGTATAGGAGGTTAGATGCGAACATATGAAGCAGCGGGACATAAGCTAACATACACTTGCTGCACGTGCATAAAACGTTCAAAAATGTCAATATGTGGAAATAAGAGAAGAGCAGACATATGCATAAATCTGATGATGCAAGAGAGTACTCAATTCGGTCTGGTTTTCTGAGCGCAGACACCGAAGCAAACACACAGAAAGCGTGTCTCACAGTACTCTTTCGCGTCGCAATGAACGGAGAAATGCACACAAAATGATGTCGAAATGTCAGTTGACAAGTATTCACGTAAACAGTAGGGAGAACGTGTATCAATACATTTCATCCATTGCAGCTGTGCATTCTTTAAAGGGACAGCTGCCTAATTTAGTTGCTATTGTCCGAGTCACTGATGTTAATCAAGAAACAAAAGACATGCAATCACTCACTGCTCTTTACTGAATCACTTTAGTAGCCCTAAAGATTAATCTAAATTTATTTATAGAAATAAATATGTCTGCTTGAAAGAATGAAGAATATGATAAACAAGCTGCTATAAAGAATGCATAATTAGCATTAACTTAACGGTCTAAACATTGCCTATTTACAATCATTTTTACAACCAAGAACCTACCTATTATATTCCAGTATAGCATGAACGTTCAATTTTCCTCTTTCGTTACCTAATACTGTGGTTTTCATCAGTCATCATCCTCTGAACGTGGTTTTGAACATTATGGCAGACACATTGGAGCTTTCTTGACCCCTCATTTGGTGAAGGCAATTCTTCCTTCCATGAGATCAAAGCCAATGTATCAGAAGCCAGAGGGCAGATCAATTATCTGAGCACTTTCCACTGTCCAGCTTGTTACGATCAGATGTTCAGACAAAACTGGCTCTTTTCAGGGGCCAGAGGGGAGGGGAGTAATCAAATAGCTCTCTATTTTTCTTCCTCTGCCGAGTCTCTTGCACATTGACAAATGTCACCCTGAAAAAAAAAACAGCACCGGTCCCCTGAAAGCCCAGCAGCTGTGCTGGACGGGAACTCAGTTCTGAGGCATGTTGCCACCAGATTCCCACTTGACAACGGGGAGAACAAGCAGGTGTGCAGCTGAGGAAGACAAATATATTGGAAAAGGGAGATTATGGGAGAAGCCACACATGCCGACCAAACGCCTTGACCATTATTACATGACAGACGAATGGAATAGAAAAAAATAACACGTCCTTGAGTAGCCGAGTCAACTGACTTCAGAGGAGAACAGAGTGCTTATGCTTGCTCTTTGTGTGATAAGAAATGGGATGGAGGCAGAGTCATTAAAACTGTGTGAGATAAGAGAGCGCTCATTCAGGCGGCCGACCCTTCTGATTAAGAGGCTAATTCACTAGATGTCAGTCAAACATGGAAGGAGAATATTTTACCACTCGCTAAAAACGAGACAAAGTCCTTGAACAATAAAAGCCTTTTCTTCAATAACTATTCCTAATCAAAATCCAATACAATACATTTTGTTGGAGTGCGATATTAACATGTATAAAGTTCTAAAAATTCAGCACAGGAGTAGGCTGAACTGGACATGGGCCTATGAAAACAACTGGCTTCAAAATTAGAGACCGTAAAAACAGAACAAATAAAACAATTTCAACAGATTTTAATGAGAGAAACAAGACGGTATAGTCACATACTACTGCATTTGATCTTACCAGTTTCTCTCTGAAGACCATCTGTCTCAACCATTTAAAGTCAAGAGGTTTGAAAGCAGAGAAGACAAAGAGGGAATCTTTCTCATAGCGCTCGGTCTTCTGGATGGCCCCTTCGGGGTAGGTTATCCTCAGGGTGGTCTTAGTACCTACATCCCTGGAGTAACCACTCACTGGGGCCTCGTTGAGTCTAAATAATAAATATACTGACAATCAGTGCAAATCAGCTGCATTTGTGTCTAAAATCCTTTTGTTTGTTCAGTTTATTGATTTGGTCATTAAAAAAGGCAGAACAAGGTTTTTTTGAGGACACTCACCTTATCACAACGTCATATTCATCGATGTGGGATCCTAAAGACTTGTTGCTAAGGATACCGCCATTACCTACTATTATACATCTTTTGCATCTCAAACTGCAAAGAGAACATATGAGCAAACATGTGGTATTCATTCAAAATCGCATACCACCATACACATATAAATACATATATACAGTATATACATATACATATAGAATACAACCATATTCAGGATATAAAAAATGACACTGTAATGAAAAATTATATAGTCTATATTGCACAGTAACAAGAACAATCAGAAACAAACGGAATGTTTAGAATGTTTTATGCTTGATACACAGTAAATTATACACACATACAGTATACAAACACTGCTTCTCAAAAGTTTGGGGTCAGTTTGTTTTTAAGCAAATGCTTGAAATTGATCAAAAGGGACAGTGAAGACTTTGGAAACAATTTTACTAAATGTATTTCTGACGTATCACTTCATCTGAAATGCGAAAGAATTTTATTGTTAGGCCACAGCATTAATTAAATTGGATTACCTACATGGTTAGATTGATATTTCAATAAATGCTGTCCTTGTCAATTTTCTATTTATCAAAGAATTTCTGAAAAAACATTCACATCACAGTTTCCAAAAAAATATGAAGTAGCAAAACTTTTCTCATTTAAAATAAGAAATTCTTGAGAATCAAATTAGCATGTTAGAATGATTGCTGAAGGGTTATGTGACACTGAAGACTGGAGTAATGGATGCTGAACATTTAGCTTTGCCATAACAGGAATAAATAACATTAAAATATAAATCAGTTATATAACATGGTAATAATATTTCACAATATTACTGTTGTTATAATAATTCTAATCAAATACATTTTGCCTTGATGAGCATAAGACACTTTCCCCAAAAAATGAAAAAACAAGTCAATAGAAATATCTTACTCATAACAACCCCAAATTTTTGCACGATAGCATATATAAAAATGAGCAGATCTCTTGGACATGGACCTTTAGGCAAAATAATAATTTGTAGTGATGCATTTCAAAAGTCTTACCTATCTAAATCTGGACCCAGTCCATAATTCTTTGTGGCAGTTAATATAGCATCTATGATTCTTTCTGTAGAGAGATAACAAGAAAGAACAAAGGGATGAAACAAAAACACCTCTAGATGGTTATAACTCTGATCTGATTTAAATATAATTTTTTCATCAATCATTCACACTCTTGGTGGTCTGACGGAGGAGCACGATTGTGTTATTCACTCCTTGTATTAGGAAGTTGTATTAGTAACTGAAAATAGGTTACTGACACACAGTCTGTAAAAGTGGAACGTCATTTGCAAACAAATACAATTCCTGGGCCAAAGACTTCAATTAATACTCTCAAACGCGTTCAGAAAATTCTGATCTGTTTGGTCATAACGATCATTCCTGATACCATCGCAAGCATTCATGGCCACCACACATTATGTCACATGATATCAGTGAAGACACTGGATTTCCTAGTAAGGGTGCATAAGTGTGACCCATTGAGTTGCCTAAAATCATCAGTATGCATATAGTATACAAGTCCAAAGATAGAAAAAAAATGTTTGGAAAGGAGCTAAATCAATGATGTGAAATGTGCACACCCTTGCCCATTTTCCCATCATACCTTTTTGACCCTAACTTTAATCCAACGAACAAAAGTCAAGAAGGCATAACACGGAGGGAAACATTTTGCGAGGTCTGCTAGGTACTTTGCAGTACGTGTAAGGTGCCAAATCTACATCTGAACATAATTCTTTCTTTTTTTTCCCTCATCCGGTGGTTTAAAAGCATCTACCCTAATGACTGCCATTACTGTTTCTGACAACGAAGAGCTCACATGTGAGATTATCTTTTTTATTGGCATAGACGCTTTGTTATTGGGAGGCAAACATAATAGGATGTTCCGATGTAGTCCTGTGGTTTGAAGTGAATGGTTGTGATTTCAACAATACCGCATGTGAGAACCTTCTGTAAATTGATTTGCCCTCCCATAAACACAACAGTCGGTGTAGTGCAAAAGATAACGTAAGAGCTTAAAATTTGTATTGACCCTAAACTGTAACTTTAATGATTGAAAAGCATCAGGGAGTAGCCGTCATTGTTTAGACAAAGCGCTGACGGCTCACATCAAGCATCACCATGGACTGCATAAACAGTGGCAGGACCACACTGGAATAAGAAACGAAATATATATATATATATATATATAGCAAAGAAATGTGAAGAGCAATAGGTTCGAATTGTTTAAAGATAAACGGCATAAACATTTCAGTCAAGCATCACTCTTGGCAGTTTAAACAAACGAGCCCCTCATCTTTAACATGCACTGTTTTGGCAAGGGGAAATCACGCTCTGAAATAAAGTAGAAACGGTTGGGTACGATGCAAATACTTTTAGGAGCTATTTCACAAAAACATCTGGAGTGTGACTTCTGAGAGTTCGAGTCACATAATGACATGTCTTTCATGTACTGTTTGTCAAAAAAGCTTTTTTTGTTTAAAAACTGATCAAACACGCTCATAAACTATTTCAGTATAATTCATTGCGAGTATTAGAGGAACTTCACTAAATAGCTGAGAGTGACACTTCATCCTGAGTCACTGGAGACATTTAAGAGGCTACTTAATACTGTAAGGCACTTAAAAGGCCAAACTTACAGTCAAAACAGCCCTAATGGTTTATTCTCCTTTGAGGTATTTGGTTCTCCCGTCTGTAAAGGATGTTGGGATTACCCTACAGACCATCTGCAATGCTTTGACTGGATGTTTTCCACTGAGGGCGACGTAATCAAGAGCAGAAATCACAAAGTCGTAGGTGGCCACAGGGATCGCTTATATTGGAATTGGTATTGCAGAAATAAGACATCTATTTTTAAGCCTTTCTGTCCCACAACTTGAGAACCTTTGTCAAGCTCTATTCAAGAACCACACGTATCAACCTTTCCAAATGAATAAAGTTAAAAGTGAAGTCATGCTAGGCTCACGATCCATGCAGCAAACAAAAACCAGGTGTAATGTAAACATGGGACCTGCTCTTTTGAAAGCCTTCATGTGTGTGGACACGGCAGGCCTTAACTGAACACAAAGGTTACATTCAAAGTACCCTTATGTGCCCGCTGCCCTCAAGTGCTGGAACATTTGACAATGTGCTGAAATCTAAGATGTAATCATCTTTTCAGATGGAGGGAAAAAAGGCTTCAAGCAGACAACGGTGGATTACATTAACAACCAATTGGTTTCTAGAAACCGTTGCCTTATCTAGATGTCTTTTCCAAAGGTCTCATTCTCTTTGATACATTCACAAAGCACAGTAGAATGAAGTTCTTGTTCTCTGTTGAATGGAATAAACCCCCATATCACTGAAGTACATATATATGTCATTGTCTGCCATACTGTGCTATGCATCTGGCCACGTACACACTACAGAGCTTTGCTCTCACACTACTGCAATATCAATGTCACTCCTGAACTAATGCTTAAACATAGTAAGAGTTTGGCATCCTAAAGCTATAAAGAAACATGCATGCCAATATGTTAAATCATTTGGAATTCATCATGAGAATAATTTAATCATTTTATTGTCCCCTCTGACATTTTAATTTGGCAATTAACCAATTGTAAATTGAAATAGCGCAGTCTATGCAAATTTGACGCATCCAGCATGACTAAATTGTCCACAATTTTTTTAAGCAACAAAATAAAATTTAACTCTTTTAGTATTCCTACTGTGTGTGGAAATACTATGACACACCGAAGCAAGACTAAATCTTAGAAAAGAGGAAGGAGATCCTCTCTTCTGGGGGTGGGAACGGGACAAAATGCAAAAGTTGAGGACAAAAAACAATTTTCATTTATTTATCTGTTTATTCATTTCAGAAAATTGTAAAAGCAGGACAAAAATAAATAAATAAATAATTCAATCCCGCATAGGTGCTACAGACTGAGTAAAAAAAAAAAATTAGTATTCATTAAAAGAACTGGTTAGATTGTTTCTTTAAACAAGAAAGCATTTGGACAACATTTTGTTGTTAAGGGGTAAAGGGCCAGATTTACTAACAGCTTGAGCCAGTGCAAACCTTCTTTTGGCGTTAGAAGACTACGGTCAGGATTTACTAAAGACGCACAGTGGAGAATTAGCACTGAAAGGCCGTGGACAGTTATTTTTTTGCCTGACCTTATTGAATATGCATTTGTAGGAGTTTCCCTTTCCGATGTAAAATTTATGGGAGGAGAGTATTCAAATGAATCACGCTATGCGATTTACTAATGTTTGCGCTCATCAAATTACTGGTATTTGGGCCATTATCTAACACCCAAAAAAAGCATGACTTAAAGCAGGCGGTAATTTGCGCTGCTCTTGGTAGACTGCGCTGGTCATTATGGAAATGATCTGGCTGCGTCTGTGTTCTTTAATATGCCCATAGTTAGTAAATCACCCGCAGAATATTCCCCTCCCATTTGCACTTTTATGCAGCTGTGCTCTAATGCTAATTTGCCCCGTTTAGTGAATCTGGCCCAAAGCTTGTGATACATAAATTTTAAAATGGATACATACCTTGTGTTTTGAGTCCAAATGGAGGTAAATAGTTTGTAATTTTTGCAAGTCGCTTAAAGTTTCGGTCCAGAAACATGGAAGCTGGCTTACTAAACCTGCAAAAGCATAATAAATATAATATAAATGAATACTACCAAGGACATCTAACATTCAGAATAATAACTATATTTTTCACATAAATTCTATATTTTAAATTATCACATTTAAATTAAACAGTACAAAAAAACATCTCCATAGCAACGTCTCCATAGCAACATGTCAATTCCATATCAAAAGGGCTAATAACATATAGCCAAACAACACATTCACTTCCCGGACATCAGGAGGTTGGGAGTCAAAAGGGGCTTTTGTCTGTGAGGTCTCACTTCGTCTCTGCCTTGACCTGTGGTTAAAGTTTAAAACCGTGTGGCTGAACGAGCACCAATCAATCACAAACCCAGGCCTCCGTTCACCCCTTCTCAAGAGGAGTCAGGGGATACCCTACCCGGAGGCCATTTCCCAGCACACTCCTCTCTTAAGGCTATATGTGCAAACGCAACGATGAATGCCTGTGCCTCTGACCTGCAGATCCTCACTGTCATTTCTTATCTACTCCGCCTGCTACCAAAGGGCATTTCTAAAACATTTAAAGCAATCCAAATGGGAAATCTCCAGGAAGTGGAACACTGAGCCACTCAAAGGTGCCGGTAGGCAGTGTGAACTTTCAGAAGCCATCAAGCAACAGCATTTTTCAAAAACTAGATCGTTTTCAGGGGTCATTAAATGGTTCAATCAAATAAGAACCGAGTAAGTCTCAGAAAGCAGATGCATTTTCGACAAACATGCCTCTTTTCTGCTTCTGTAAGTGTGGCCAAACGATGGATGTCTGTTTTCATGACCCTCCCAACTCAACAGGGTCATTAATCATTTACAAACATGAGGTTATTGGATCATTTTTCAGTGTTTTTTTTTTTTTTTACGATTATAAGAGTTAGGTAGAGTTAGAAAATTGCAGTAGATTGGTTTGGGGTGGGGGGACGACTAACAAGGAGAGCTTGTTGAGAGGTACAGAAGGTTTGAAAAAAAATTAGACCCCCCTTAAGAAAACTCAAAAGACTAATCATGGGTCAGTAAAGAGAACCCACGGGTCATTTAAAATACAGGTCCTGCTTTTTTTGGGAAAACAGCAGCTGAATCTCTTTCCCAACAATTATTTCCAAAGTACAGAGTGGCACAAGTTCACAGCCTTTTTGGTAATGGAGGACTGCATTTGCTTTTAAACCACCTAAATCTACAACAATTTCCGATATGTGGGGAAAGTGAGGACAAAGATGTCAATTGAAGAAAATGTCAAAGAGCACTGACAGGAAATATGTTTAGTAAATGAATGGGATCACAATTGGCAACTGTTTAACAGACTCTGATAAAAGTGTGTCTATTTCATGCACTAATTGCTTAAAGCCAGGGGATGTCCGACAGTGTCAAGAAGAAAGGAAACGTTGCATCGGATCCTCTTATTATATCACCTGATAAAGGCAGACAAAGCAAGACCTTGCCAAAACAAACTGTGATTAATTAACTTGTGGCTTGTGGGGTGCGGACTAACTCACATTATAAATAACTGGGTGAGAGCTTCAGGCCTAAAGACAGACAGGCGTCTGCTTGTCATAAAGTGTCCTGAACAGGAGGCCTGAGCACATTGTGCTCATTTCCTCATGGCTATCTCTCACTGGGGGCTGTATTTTCATAACCTGCTCAAGTTCAACCAAGACATTTGATTTAAGAGTCCAATACAAACAATTTTGGGAAAGGAGTGGAGGTGTTGAAAATAACGTGGATTACAGGAGTGAACTAACAGAGGGTGGGATCACATGGCTTCAGGTGGTTTCCTACACACACAGGGATCCCCTAATATAATGTAACTCCTAAAGGGAGAGACAAGTGAATGCCCAAATGACCACATACTGAACATGCCAAGTGGGTATTAACTAACAGGACCATCTCTACTTTATGCAACAAATACTTTTTGAGGTTGAAAAGATGGCTCAAATCCATGTTTGTCTATTCAACTAAATTATTTACTGTGAAGATGCATGGATAAAAGTAAAATTATACTATGTGGCACTTTAATTTGAGATAAGTTCTTCATCCAAACACGAGGTCACAATTCTGTCCTCTTAGATGCTAAATAAAAAATGTACTCTTTATACAATAAAATTAAATTTGCTTTACATTAGTTGATGCAAGGTATCATGCACTAACATCTTTTTTCAGCATTTATTAATCATGTTAATTTATACTAGTGCTGTCAAATGATTTATCGCATCCAAAATAAACGTTTTTGTTTACATAATATATGTACATGTAATGTGTACATTTATTATGCATATAAAAATACACACACATTCATGTATATATTTCAGAAAAATAGGTTATGTTTATATATTAAATATATTTATTTATAATATAAATTATATGAATATAAATATAAGCATGTAATAATAATTAGTTGCATTTATATAATGCTTTTCTAGACACTCAAAACGCTTTACAACGTGAGGGGTTATCTCCTCAACCCCACCAGTGTGCAGCATCCACCTGGATGATAGAACCCGGCAGCCATATATAGAATGCCCACTACACACCAGCTTATTGGTGGACAGGAGACAGAGTGATGAAGCCAATCAGTGTATGGGGATGATTAGGAGGCCATGATGGCAAGAGGCCAATGGGCATATTTGGCCAGGATGCCAGGTTACACCCCCACTCTTTTTAAATACATGAAATACATTAAAAAATATATATATTATATAAAATATATACCGTATGCGTGTTTATATACATAAATAAATATACATAGAACACAAAGATATTATGCAAACTAAATATTTTATTTTGTATTCAATTAATCGCGATTAATCGTTTGACAGCATTCATTTATACATTTGCTTGCATGCTTTTTATGGATGTAACGATTCATCGATATATCGATACAATGTATGACAATACGATGCATCGATGGCATGCGTAAAATATAGATATCTGTAATAAAAAAGGCACCTTTATTTTGGCACTGTAGAAAATATGTTTAGCACTGAGCCCATAGTAGCAATTTTTTATTTTTGTTCATGTTATACATGTTATATAATTTGGTTACATTTGTGAGTTAATAAAAATGTAGGTTGTTGTTTAAAATAAGTATATATGACAATATCGATATATCGATCGATATACTCCTGTATCGAATCGAATCGAATTGTTTGAGGTATCGTCAAATATCGTATCGCTTGGTATGAGAATCGATATCGTATCGAATCGTGACGAACCATCCGATTTACACCCCTAATGCTTTTACAAAAGTTTTATGAATTGACATTATTATCAATGAATATTTATAATTTAATTAATTATTAATTAAATGCTGTACATTGAAACTAATGTAAACAATCAAACTTACGGCAACATTTTCAATTTCCTACATGTACAATACCTATCTGTTTTATACATTCATAAATTGCATAAAACATTTCAAAAGTTATTTAGTTCAAGATTCTGGAAATATCTAAACAATCAATGTAACATCTAAACATCATTATAAATAATTTATCACACAATAAAAACGCTCAAATATTTGTGTTGTAATGATGTGGCAGAAGTGCCTTTTGACCCCAAAAGATAAACAAAGTCCCTGAGAACCTTGATCCATCACATGTGTTAATTAGAGGCACATTGTAGACACTGTTAACACATATGCCGTTAATTGGGGGCTTGTTAAAAAGTTTCAGGCACCAATTCAGTCATTGCTCTGTTTTATGGGTCTTTCAATGCTTGTGTTGACTCTAGAGACATAAGGGCACACCAAAACTACATCTTCTGCAACATGAACCCATCAACGTTGCTGTCACAATGTCTTTATTCCCTCTTCTTTAAAAAGTTATTTAAATGAAATTAATATTTTTGTTTAGTCCATTTTGTTTAAACCAATCCAGGGCAACCATCTGACTTGGACTAAATATTGCTGTTGCTATTGTGTGATAGTTGCTGTTTTGTGATAGCTACTCAAATCCTTTCCAAAATAATCTTGCTTGATTGGTGGAAAACCTATTTCTAAACAGTCGTATGGTGATGAAAGAAAGATCCATGAACAAACCAAACCGTGATGCTTAATGTTTATCATCACTGGGCATGCTGTAGTGGAAAAATGACTTATGCTAACAATAGCCAGCCTGAAGATGAGGGAACAATGGAATACCGATGCCAGCAAAGATGGAAAGTTCCATCAAAGACCTGTGACGTCACCGAGGGTCGCTGAGTGTTGCGTGACATCATTGAGGGTCGCGGAGCGCACTGAGGATTTAGTCAAACTGAAGAAGTTGACTCATTCGGTTCTCCACAGTGGCTGCTTGACAGGGATTTCTCCTCTCAGGCGCAAAGACAGAATCACTGTTCACATCCAATTTGAGTTACAACAGGCGCATTGTGGAGCCAGAGAACATGCGGAAGTGGTTGTTTGTTGTGGTAGGTCACAAATTAACAAGGACTTAAAGGATCAGAGGAGCAGCTTTCTGTTCAGTCAGAGATATTATGAGACTGGCCTCAGGGGCTTCGTAGTTGAGAAGTGACATAGCGTCTCGTGAATGGTGACGGGCAAAACCAGGAAGAGTTGAACACAAGAAACTTGGTAAATCAGAGCTAAAGCAGTAAATCTTTAACAAAGCGGTCATCAATTCACAGTTTGCACCTCATTCTGTAGGCTCAATATTGCAAAGCCTCACAGAACAAAAGCAGGCTTAAAAAAAGCTGAAGCGATGAAAATAAAAGGCACAATATTCAGCCAAAGCCTCTTTGTATTCTTCTAAACAAACTTCCATCCCATCTGCCATCTTTAGATATCATTCCTTTGAAATACCTTTTCTCAAAATACAACCATATCTAACAGTAAACGTATTTATGTTAAACAGCTATAGACCTCATTGCAAATATCAGAATGTTTTTCTGCCATACCGCATTGAGAAATTATTTATTTTATATTTAGACATTTTTGTGTTCGAGAAAACATCTATCATTAAGTTTATTCTAATATTTTCAACATTACCTACTGTAACTTAGAGAAAACAAAATGTTCCAGTTTGCAAGGCAGTGGTAATTATTGTTGAACCCTGTGCATTACAATAATAAATAAATGTGTTCATACTTTGGATAGATAGCACTCAATTTGGCAGCTGCATAGCCGGGTTTGCAGGCTCCTTCGCTGAGGTTTCCATACTTGTACACCAACTCTGGAGGCCTGTAGACCGTTAGAGAGGAGAAGAATGAGAAGGCATTGATTTTAATTAGATCTGGATTGTAAATGTTAAATCTGACATGAATATCATGCAGTATAACTATGCTAAAGGGTAATGGTGAATCTGAGGTATATTGTTTTTATCTAGCCTGGCACATGATGGATGACATCTAGAGCAGGATGTGATGAATTACTTTCGAGAAACTCAGTTTATCGCCGATGTGTTAAAATAAATGAAAAAGTAAAACAATAGGAATGCAACACATTTTGCTGGCTGCACAAACAGTGAGTGTGTTTATTTCATACTTTTGTTCTGAAAGAATGTTCTAAGCTCAAAAAGCACACTAAAATACTTTTTGACCTGATGTTAACAGCACAGAAAACTATTTAGACTTGCCCATCAGTTTTTTTATACAGAAAAGGTAAAAACTGGTTACACGCTTAAAATGGAACTAAACAGGGCCAGTGTTCTGGGTTGTTTAAAAGCAGAAATGTGAAGTACTTAGATTATTCCATAAAAACGGTTTATTATTCTATGAAGCTATGAAGTTGCCTACTTTTCTAGATGAATAACCATCTGGTTATGCGTGATAGAAGTTTGCTCCATGCAAAGAATGCTTAGAGTTATGCCATATAAATAGTGTAATGTTCAGAATCTTGTGGTATACTTTTAAAAAACATTTATTTTAATGTTTATTGCCTCCATTGTAGGTGCCTTACTATAATAATTTAGTGTATTTTGTCCCACTTTATATTAGGTGGCCTTAACTACTGTGTGCTTACATTTAAACGACTCATTTGATACAATGCACGTATTGTGTACATACAGGTATTTTTAAAATATAAGTAATGTAAAAACATGTATGTAATTACATGTATCGTTACACTATTGACCCATCCTTTAAACCATAACCCACCCTTAAACCCACACCACCAAATCTGTCCCTAACCTTACCCATATCCCACCTCAACTGTAGCAAGTGTTTTGCAATCCAATATGAACACTAAGTAGTACATTGTACTTATTTTTACCACCTAAACTGAGCAATAATTAATAATTCTGAAGTAACAGTAAAACATATGATCCCTGAGATTAAATTGTTGATTAAAAAGCCATGGTTTCAACACCAAATCACACTGTCCCACACTTATTTGCTGAAGCCTTCATTTTGATGAAGTGGTTGGCCCAATGGGACAGTGTCGTATTTTGTTGTCGTGACAGCTCTGAGTCTTTAAGCAGCAGAGAGGATAGTGGATTGAGGCCAGCGGAATGATGAAGTGCACCACACAGACAGTTTTTGCTCACAGCGTCAATGCAATCTAAACCTGTCGAAGGCTTTGCTTATTGTATGTGTGCATGGTGTGGACAGACATGTCTTCTCTGATACTTAACACTGAGAAATTAGGGCGAGGTGAGAGTCTTAGAGTTTGGCTGCTTCAAAGATTAAATGTAAACATATACATACCACACACAGACCTATAATACATCACACCTTAACACGTCACACAAGGTCAATGGAATAGATTGCACAAAGACACCGATGGTACTGAATGAGGCCAAAGGCCTTTATTGCTTTTACGACTTTTAAGACTACTACTTAGTACTCTAGATGTTATTTTTATTTATATTTCATTGTTGTTACAACCACTTGACATATTACACACTACCTTTCAAAAATGTGAGGTTCGGTAAGATTTCTTTTTAAATAAATCATTATTTTTTATTCAGTAAATTCACCTTAAATGTATTAAAAGTGACATTATTAAGTTATTATTAAGTTATTTATAATAATTACAAAAGTTTTCCATTTCACATAAATTATATTCTTTGGAATTTTCGATTCATCAAAGAATCCTGAAGAAAAAAAGAAAGTTTCCACTAAAGTAAAGTAGCAGAAGTGTTTTCAGTATTGACAAAACATTTTTTAAGCAGAAAATCAGTATTTCAGAAGGATCATGTGACACTGAAGCCTGGAGTAATGGCTGCTGAAAATTCAGCAATGTGAAAAAAAAATCTTACCAACCTCTTATTTTAAACAGTAGTGTATATAACTTTTCGAACTTTTGTGTAAAGCCAATTTACTCTGGAACAGCAGTAACATTTTTATCTTTAGAAATCAATTGCTTGAAGTAAACTAGAGCAAAAGTAATGTGGTGAAAAATAAATGGTTAAATCATTCAAATCTTTATATTTATAATTGCATATACTTAAATTGATTCAATAATTCAAATGAATAATAAAAACAAATGTTTGAAACTGGATTTTAAGTAGGTTTCTATCTATTGGTGAAATGTATAACAAATTGTATAATACAGAATACTTACAGCTTTGTGTCCAGATTCAGCAAGAACCCTTGCTTATCTAACACTGAAAAGAGAAATATGGCAATTAGCATTAACTCATAACATCAGTCAAAATTATTGTAGATCCTCTCTTGTTATGCCTTCATCCTGTCAAAATGCATGTCTAGTGCATTTTGAGACAACTAAAGAGGTTAATGATACGTTAACATTCATACAGATCTCAGTTATGTCAGCATCTAAAGAAGTTTAGTGTATGTAGAAGCTGCTATTGTGATATTAGATCAAGTGATATTAGATCAAAGCAGCCAAAACATTCCACGGTTTAGCTGGGAAAATTTGTTAAAAAGCAGCTGTCCACCTATGCAGGCTTCATAAGACCATAGGTGTCTATGAGGTGTCAATGAAGCTAAGAGGAAAAAAAAACAGTGAGAGAAAATATTAAAAAAACGTTTCAAATTTAAGTATGCCTACTTCATTTCTTCACCTGGTTTGAATTTTAGCATGCTTACGGTGATAGCCAGAGCAATGAGGCTAAAAACAAGCAAACATTTAGCAAAATAACTATAATTTACCAAGCAGGCTGAAATAATGGGCTCAGTAAAAAGACTGATGAACAGGTAAATGTGAAGCAAAACATGAAATTAATCCTGCTACATTCTCATTAGCATTGCTTATCATATGGCACTAAGGCATGGAAAGGGAGAGTTTGAGAAATCCACTGATGCTCAAGTCTCCAAACAAATGCTGCAGAATGGAGGAGGAGGAACTGGTTAGAAAGTGACCACTGCTGAAACCAAAAGAAACGTTTAGCAGATGCTATTATTCACAGCAACTTGCAGTTAGCCATTCGCAATGACAGACTATCCAAGTGTGTCTTGCTTAGGTGCGCTGCAGTAGAGAATTGGAATCTCGTTAACCCACCACCAGCAAGCAAACTTAGATACCCGCTGAGGTCAGACCTGAACCCTTTCAAGTTTTTGTTTAGTTTCACAGGGATGTAAAGTGGGATTTTGCAGGGGGGAAAAAACACACCAAGTACTCACAATGGGCCTCATTCATTAAAAAAAAAATTTACTTTTCAGATTTATGAAAGCATTAATATTTTCCTAATGTTAGTTGGTTCAAACAAAAAAATGTACACTTGATTCAAACCACATATAAAGAGTGCGTAAACCACAAAGTATTTTTTTTTAGACAAACTGATGACACTGCATTTTGATAACAGTATTATGTAATAATATTTTCACAAATTAATTTGCCATATAATTTATAGGTAAACTTTGGTTAAATTTGGCTTGCTATCTGCAGTGGAGGAAGCGACTTCATCTCAAGCTCAGATAAACCCCCAGGATTTACTAGTGCTTGGGAAATAAGTATGAATGGCAAGATCCTAGAATGATGTTGGTAAAGTTAAAACAGCTGATGCCAGAGCAGCTAATTGAACACACATCCTAAAACTGCATTTAGGATTTTCATTAAAGTAAAATTAATTAGTTATTTATGATTACACTGATAAACAAAAATAGACAGCCGCATAACAAGTTTTCACTCATATACGTTTACACAAATTTCATGAATGAGGCACAATGTCTTTTTGAGGTCTGGTAGGTCTAATATTGTTATGACATTGACAGCCTGCAAATCACTGTGACAAATGTGTTGCAAAGTCTTTGTAAAATGAAAGGCGAAAATTCATTATACGTTTATAAGCAACACGTTATGCCCTAGGCATAAAGACATTCATCCTGAGTTCTGAAGGCTAAGATGTGGTAAAATAATGTGGCTTAAATAAAAAAATAAAACAAAACATACATTAACTATGTAGTATTTCAAAAATAATTTGTAGGTCTGTTTTACAATTTAAATACGTTTATCTTGGATATTTTATCACCATTTAATTGTTTACACTTACATTGGCCTCAATAAGTTCAAATTCAACGGAGTTATGGAATAAAATGATTTTGGTAAAAAGCACAGGAACACTGATGGTAAATAAATGGAATTCACTGTCTTTGGTAGTTATGGCTCCGATGCCTTGTGCCTGCAAATGTGATTTCTTAAAAGTTCAGTAGTAATTTTTTCAAATAAGACGGGGAAAAAATTCCTAAAAATGACCCCATGTACAGTATCGTTAGACCTTTTCACACTAAGTGTGACAAAATGTTAAATAGAAACAATTGATTCTTATGCAGCTATTCACAACATTTGCTGACAATTTTGTGTTGTAAGGAAAATTTTTGTGTTGAATATTTTTTGTTTCACCTGGTGATGAAAGCACACGGAGCAAAAATATCTGTATAATATTGATTGCACTCTTTGCAGTGAGGCTGTACCTGAGCCTACTATTCGTCCCACGGAGACAGGGCCCTCCACCACCGGCTCTGAAACACAAGACCATCAGTTAGGCCCGGTGGTTCTGTGCTTGACACAATTTTGGGAAACTTCAAGGTCACGAATGACCCTCAGGCCAAACCCTCAAAGCCCAACCTATTCAAACAGAATGAACTAGAAAGCTGTATTAGTTCCAGGAATTACATGAGGTTGAAGAAATATTAGGACACCCATCACCATAACTTCCGGCTGATACCAAAGGCTGTCTGTGCAGTAAAATTTTGACCCCCCCCCAAAGAAGCCCAGATTGAGCGTTAAGGAAGTTAATGCCCACCAGCGAGCCCATTGATTATTTCACCAGTACCCAAAAATTGCCACAAATTAAGTGGTGGAGAGTTTCTACCTTTGGTCACAGTGGTTTTGACAGAAACACTAGTGACTTTACTGACTTTTATTGTGGGCTCCACGCCTTTATCTGTGAAACAAAAGAGTAATAAATTAGCAGACCTGCTAAAATACTGTGTATGAAAGTCAAACAGCATGATAATGAGGGTCAACTTTTTCAACAAAAACGGAGAGCAATCTGCCAAAAAGCGTACCCTGCATTACGATGGGACAGACGCTAGGAGAGAGAGCAAACCAGAAACACACATCAGCATATAGTGCTTTCAGAAAGTTTTCAGTTTTCATGTCACAGAACGTTTTTCCAAAATGAACAAAACAGATTTACAGATATGTTTTCAGTAACTTGTAAGATCAACTTTGACAATGATGAGAGCAAGCCGTTTTAATATTTAACACTACATCTACATTGCACCAAAGCAGCATGCCATCAAACATTATTCATTAACATGGACCAATCATCTGCCTAATTCAACTTTATTTTTTGCTTGGGTTATTTTGAATTAGCAAATTTTATTTTATAAAAAAAAATTAAAAACTATTTTCTAAATGTACAAATGTTATCATACTGCTATGCATGGCAGTTATGCGTTTAGGCGACTCCACAGCAATCAAACCAGCTGGGTTCTTGCCCACCATTTATCATCAAAATAGGGTTGTGTTTCCTTCCCTCATACCCTTTTCAGAGCAATTTATTGTGATTTGACTTTACAATGTGTCCTAAAATGCCTTTCATAACAGGGGTTAGGTTCAAAGAAACCCATCCCAGGTTCACAAAATTTTCCAAAATAAACTGTGCGCAGCTGTCGAAATGTGCCGTTTATAATTAATCTAACTTTTTCCAGAGGTTCAAGATACCGAAGTCAGCAAATGCAAACATGAATTGAACAAACTGAGAATAAGTTGCCTAGTGAACACTAAATAATCTCAGCGACTGTACATGGGGAAGGGAATAAATGAAGAAACCTGCCAAATCCATTTCCTCAGCTGCGTTTCTGAGGGCCAATAAGAAATAATTAATCAATAAAACTTCTAAATAATTGCAGCAACCAAATAGTTATTTGCTTCATCATTGGACAGACTCTTTTCCACAAGTGAAACATGTTCTTCTGTCTTATCAAGTAGAACATCAATCATATTTCCACTATTTACACATTTTGGGCCCCTTTGCATTTTAGGAACATGGGGACCGTTCTGACTTGTCTGCACCAGGACCGACCCGTTTTCCAACAGCATGCTAAAGTACTTTAGTGTTAGTGTTGTACATGATAAACATCCTCCTGCTGTGGTGAGTGTGGACTGAGGGCACTTTTCCACTAGTTCCGTTTGATTGTCTCATTTCGTCCCCTAGTGGCAATTACATGAAACTTTCAAATTGGTTGTGAAGCAGCTTGTACTCTACACTTAAATTCACCATGGCAAAAATAAACAATAAACATAAATAATAATAAATTATTAATACGAATAATTACATTTTAAAGAAAAACATTTTAGTGGAAAAAACTTTGATCTTCAAAACTTTGATCAATAGCAGTGGCTATTTGTACTAAGTGCAAATTTTTTACAACAATTTTTTTTAGCGATGGATACTATTTACACTAAGTGCAAATAGCTATATATTCTATTTACACTATGTTAAAATAGATACATGTTATGCTATTTATACTTATTGCAAATAGTGGCAATTATCTGCACCTCAGTATTGTAATACATTATAAAACATTATGCAATAATAACGTATTGAGTGTAAATTGTTTTAATTCAAATTATTAATTGGATGCCACCTTATTGGGAAATAAAGCCCTCCCTTCACCAATACCCTACCCGATACTTTTATTAGAATTTTTATTGAAAATAAATGCCTTTCTGATGCAATATGAGTTTTGAAAAGGGAGATAAAAGTTCGGCAAAAGGCGGACTCGAACTTGGGTCAACCACATTAAAAAGCACACGCCTTCCATCTACGCCGCTAAAACTAATGTTTAATTAGGGTCTTTTTTGTGTTGACAAACCCAATCACACGTTAGTGGGCGGAGTTAGTGTAAATAGCCTTTGCCAACAAGGCGGCTATTTGCACTTAGTGTAAATAGACACTTTGTAAATATTATCATGCAAAATATTAAATACATGTAAACTTCATAGATAGTAATATTGTCACTCACTTCGTAGTTGGTTGGTTTGATTCATGGCTAATAACTCCAAAATATATATTTTTAAATCCTTATTGGAAAATTACTTGCAGAACGAAGTGGAAAAAGTGGTTGGGCACTGTTGCAATGTCTAATAATATCTAATATCTAAAAGAACCTGCCATCTAACTATCACGCATTATACTATGCTTAAACTTACAGTGATGATTTTATCCTCTTAGTGTTGTTTTTCTAAATGTTATTAATACCAGTGTTGCTAAACAATTTTTTTAAACAAAAATGGTCATTGATGCATTAATACTTTTATCTGTTTAGGACTGAAAGAAAGATTTAGCTTCCGTTCAAAGCGAGACAAATGCTCACCCATGTGGACATGCCACACTGTGTGGCCTCCAGTGCCCAGTCAATCTGACCGGTACTGTGGTGCTCTCCCTCCCTCTAGTGACTAAAAAAAGGTTGCAGTGAAGTTAAAATGTAAATTTGAGTATCTTGTTTTGGGATCCACCTAATAAATAAGAGAGCACTGTAATGGAAGAACATAAAAAGACTCGCCTTTTAATAAATATCTCTGCAACCTTTCATTAGACAAGTATGACGTCTGTCTTTGTCTGTGTCCCTACTCTTGACGTATATAAAGGTAAATAGAACTTGGCACTACTTATTTCCAAAATACAAAAATGCATAAAATATAAACTAAAATAAAATATGCCTACAAGTAGTATAAAGGCGAAGATAAATGAGGGATAAAAATATATATCTTCAAATCAATAACAACATGCAGTACACACTTCATCACATTTTATAACTTTTTCAGACACAGCAACATGTCCTCCTCTTCAGCTTATCTGATAAGCCAAAACAATAATTTGGCACAATCTAAAAACTTTAAACTCTCTCTGTTTAAATCTAGATTAAAGACGCATCTCTTTAGCCAAGCATTCATATAATGCATCTCACAATCTTGTACTGCCAGTCTATCTGAACAAATGCACATTATTATGCTTTAGCTTGGGTTATACTGATCATTTCATCCAGGGTTATTCCTGGATGGAGCAGCTGCTACGCTAATTGTCTTACTGTTTCTATGTTATTGCCACGGGAATTACACAAGCTTCAGTCTGGATCCTACCCTTAAACGATAGAGATGACCGAACACCTGAGAAGAGACGATGACAACCCCTCCGAGGACCTCCGAGATGAGCCCCAGAGACAGATCTCCAGTGAGGACCTCGTCACCTAGACATCCATCGGGGAAAGACCCCTGGAACCAGTGGACCACTTACACTGACTTTGCTGCAGTTGGAACAAACTACTGATTCGTCTGGCCGGAGGGGAACTGGCCCCCGACTGAGCCTGGTTTCTCCAAGGTTTTTCTCCATTCTGTCACCGATGGAGTTTTCGCCCTTGCCGCTGTCGGTTCTGGCTTGCTTAGTTGGGGACACTTCATTTCCAGCACAATCATCGACTTGATTGCACAGATATTATTTAAACTGAACTAAGCTGGACAATGCCATTACTAAATTCAATAATGAAATGCATTCAGCTGATAATTGAGTGTTAAATCCTGTCATTTTACATTATTGACAAAATTTGCCTATTTTGATATTGTGCAGTGCTTTGTTACAATTTGTATTGTTAAAGGCGCTATATAAATAAAGGTGACTTGACATGACTTGACTTGACAATCTAGGATTCTCTAGATAACATAATTGTATTTACTCTTGAACCTCATTTCACAAGACATACTTGTCTCATGTAAAGATTTATCTATTCCAGGGGCCAGTTGCATAAACATAGACACGATGGTAACAATGTATCTTAAGAACTAGTTTGACCAACTAGTTAGCCAAGAGGTAATCAGTCTCCATATTTCTGATTAAAATTGAGCCAGTCTACATTTTAGTAACTGACTTTAAACTAGGGATGCAATGATACAATTTTTTCAGAACCGATCCGATCAGATACCGCGAATTCTGAGGATCAGCCGATACCGATCCAATCCAACACCAGTTTTTTTATTTCTTTTTAATGTAACTTAGAATTTCTATACTTCTCTGTGTTGACCCGATCGTCACTCTTCTGTGTGTTAAACACAATCTATTACAGTGTTTCTCAACTGGTCGGTCAAAACTAAAGTGCTGGGTGTGCAGCTCAAAAGTGGGTTGCGAGACCGTTCTGAGAGGGTCACGGAATGTTTACAGCCAAAGAAACGACATCAACAAAAAAACGTAATTCTAAATGCTTTTCTGATGCGAGACTTTTATTTTAAAAGACGTGCATGAAAGCTGTTGACACTTCTGTTAGATGCAGTTTAAGTAAAGAAAGAGTGCCTGAGAAAAAGGCCCTGTCCCGATTCAGTATCTGCGGTCAGATGAGATGTTGACAGGTTTAATGGAAGTGTCATTATTCCACGTTATTTCCGTAACACGTTATGAAATAAAAAGTCTCTCACCTCAGAAAAAACTAACTATCCTGTCCTGTCAGATGTTATAGTTTGCTGGTATCTTCTATAAATTCAAAACACAGAAACTATAAGCATGCTACAGGACAATAAAAGTACAGTACCAATAAATCACATAACTGGTACTGCGTGTGTTAGATGGGAAGGATTTGCATGACAGTATGGTATTCATTCTATTGAGGAGCAGTTTTCACGTTTCATTAACAGTCACCTTGGTTGTTTTCATAACCAAAAAATATCATGTTATTTTCACTTTGTGTCATTTTGTAGGCTATATGTTTAAATTAATGTGGTGGCTCATACCAACTTAATTGTATTAACAAAAATTAGTTTGGGACTGCTATTTAATAGCCTTGCCTTGTTTTTTAAACACATATACATATACATATATATATATATATATATATATATATATAACAAATAAAAAATATATATAATCTTTGACAAAAACACTATTATAAACTAGTGAAGTGGATAATTCAGCAGCAAAAGATACTCTAGAAAAATCATGGGTGCACAATAGTTTTATAAAAGTGAAAGATTTTTATTTACAAATAAAAGTGAATAAGTGTACGACTAAATCTGGTAAAATGTCACACATTGCTCTTTGTATTGTAAAATGCATTCATGAAAAAACATAAATATATACTATAACATTAAAATACATTTTTAATGTAATTAAAAATAAATTTCATACACCTACAACATTTACAATATTTTTTTACTCATTGCATTTTCTCAGACTAAACATTAGTGTAAAGTCTAAAACATGCAAAAAAGCTAAATAATATTTATATGATTTAATAATATACATATTTTAAAAGAGAATGTTATGTATTAGTGTTAGCTGCGTTTAAATACACACACACACACACACACACACACTATTGTAAACAAAAAAGAAGAACAGTTGTTGAACAGTACTTCTGAGATCAAAGTCCAAGAGGAGGCTATTTTGGTTTTGATTTACCCAGTTATTAACTTACTTTTAAATGTACTTTGCTAATTACACCGTTTAATGCTGGTGCAAAATATATTTTTTCTTTAAAAAAAAATAGTAATGGATAATTGATTTAGACAAATCAGTAGGAGTGGGACTATGGCTCTCTCATTATATTTGTTTTCATATATAATACAGGTTCACAATTAGAAATGTCTTGATTTGATATTAAATGACACAAAATGGTGTTTATTTAATGGTGTTTAATATCGGAGTGAGTCTGATACCACCGGCTGTGAATCTTTTTGACTGACTCACTAAAAAGAACTGGTACATAAGATACATTTTTCCAAACAACAACATTTTGTGCGGTGTTGTTTGTTGGTGCAAGAAACACTGGCATGCCATCTGATATGAGATAAATATCTTTAAGAATGGTTTGAGAATATTTCCTGCATGCAAAAGATGCATGCAGTTTTATAGTTTTTACATAACTCACTTATCATCTTTGTTTTATCAGTTACCCATGTGCTGCTTACATGTAAAGCTGGTGATATCAGCGTAGATGCAGCATTCTCAATGATGCATTCTCAATGACTGTGTCTGCAGCCATTTCCACACAATGGAAATGTGTTTGGTAAAATATAGGGCTACTGTTGTACAAATGACAACCCTCTGCTGTGTAGTCGAATGAGTGTGGAATACAGTGACTCTACAGACGGACACTCTAAACTGAAATGCAAGTACACATCTGTTCTACTGGCAAAAAATAAGTCAACCATTATAACATCTCCCATCTAAACAATCTCAAAGAGAAGCACAGTTAGCTGAAGCCAGAATACACTTCAGTCAATTATCCCTCAATAAAACTTGTGTGGTTTAGCATTGAGAGCAATAATCTCTCAGACCAGCTACTTATGTCTACAAACTAATACCTGCACAAACATTTGAACAACAAATAAGTATCCATGCAAATCCCTACCATGCCTCCAAACCATTTACACAGGCTTGAAAGGGAGAATATTAGAAAATCTTGCCAATAGCAGTTTTCCAATTGTTTGTGATATTGCCAAATAAAACCTGAATTATCCACTTTGAAGGAAAAAAATTATGTGACAAACTGTGAACTCGTTGAAAAAAATTATGCAAAACTTGAGAACCTACAAAAGACGTTTTTTGACCTAAACAACCTGTTGTAAGACGAGCATGCAAGCGAACTGTTAAGATTAATCATTTCACTGACAGAGGATCTAACAAACAAACTGTGGCAAACATACATATTGACAGAGCAAAAGGCACCCACGTACGGAGAGGTCACAACCTGACGCACATTAACACATAGACGGCAATGGGAGGAAATACTCACGTGGCTTCTGGCCCCATACGTACAAATGGAGCTTCCCAGAAGAGTAGTAGATAAACCCCAAGACCAGCATGGGACATAGGATGAACAGTAGTTTGTGTGCAGGCTTCATGTTCCTCAACCATTCACATGGTACCGTGTTTTTATATCACCTAGGAAGAGGACAGAAAAATAACACGTTCACAGCATGCAATCAAGCAGACAGACTTTTCATTATTAAAGGGATCCCATTATGCTTTTTACATGTTCAACTTCCTTTATTGAATAATGTTGCTGTTTGAGCACGAGAAGGATCTGCAAAGTTACAAAGTACAATCCAAAGGGTGAGGAGTGATGAGCCGCCTGACGGCCGGCTTTCCGTTACTCAGCTTCTGCTGTGGATTCATTTGGATCCATTTTAGTTATTTGATATAAAGCAAAAACAGACAATACTGTGTCTGAAATGTAAGTCACTTAATATTAACATTTTGTTTCTAAACTGTACAAAATCAATAATCACATTTACAATCTGATATTTGGGAAAAAAGCTCTCCTCTTTCTCTGATATTACTTAACAGATTGTAAAACAAGAAATCATACATACAAAAGTCACTGTCAATGCATGAGAAACGGACATCTGGAGTGAGCGTGAGAACAGTCCTAATTGTTTAAATCTCATTCTCAATGTTGGCAGCCCTGGGCGGTCTAAGCAAGTTTCTGCAGTGTTGTGTTGTATTACATTTTGTTATGGGTGAGCAAGCATGGCTGTAACAAGGGTTCGAAAATTAATAGGGTCTAGGGGAGTGGTGTTAAGAATTGTGTTATGATAACACCTACAAATGCAACTCATCATATACACTACATATAAACTCGCAGATGTAGATGTTTGTGAAAGGTTTTCTCTGTTTTGGGATGGGATTGGGATTGGTCTTGTTTAATTAGACCTTATTTACTGCCAGGGGTGGGTTATTTTATTATTCATGCAACAAGACTTGTTACTTTAACAGTTTTCATTTCACTTATGAATGTTTTGGCATGACTTTGTGAAAGGTTAACTACTTGTTCTACAGATCTGTGTAATTGTGTTATTATACTTCTGTTTTTATAGTACTAATACAGTTTCTTACAGATAATATAATGATGATCATTGTGTTTTTTCTTTCTGTTTTGAAAGAAACTGATACTTTCATTCAGCAAAAATGCATTATGTTAATTTAAATAAAGCGGTTAAAACCTTTATATTTACAAAAATAAATATTTTAAAATTACAATTATAAACAGTACAGTTACTTATTTTAAACTTTAATTATATTTCACAATTTTATTATTTTTATTGTATTTCCAAACAAATAAATGCAGCCTTAGTAACCATAAGAGAAGTGGTTACTATAATTACTTACTATGCAACAAGAAAACAGATAACAAATATATAATGCTGACATGGAGAGTACAACACACAAGTCTAAAAGAACATTTACTACTATATGTTAAAAGGAAAAGGATAATATTTAGAAATAGAGAAGTACAAAGAAAACAAATAAGAGAAAGTAAACTGACCCACCATCAAAAACAACCACATTCAAGAGCAGAACTCTTTTTTTATGTATAGCAGCGACAGGTGTAACAGGTTAACAAATCATGCACATCATACATAATAATCAATTAAATGTGTTCTTACTGCAAACTGTAATTACAAAAACCACCAACAACAGAAGTACACACTCTCACTTTGGGTAAACTAACTGATTTTTAATGTATGAAGTCAGTTCCCCTCGAGTTAACACAGGCCTCTCAGTACATGAACAACAGGCGTAGTTCATCACATTAAGAAAGTAGGGTCATGAACAAAAACAGAAATAATGAATTTCATAGGCCACTATTATTGTTAAAATTGTAATACTTTTGTTTGTTTTTGTTCAGAACTGTATTGCATTGTATTTCATTAATGTTTCACATTACTTTTATTTTGGCAGGCTATAGCGAAGAGCCTTGAGTTTTTGTTTGCTTGTATCTTACGATAGTTTTATCATAGAACATGATGAAATACTCATCAAGTGAACTCATTCACACAGAGACACACAGAATGTGCAGACTTCATATTCAAATCTTTTTACAGTTTAATATCCACAGACAGTAATCCATCCATATTGGGATTTAATTAATTGTACAGTACTACTTTTTAAATTATTAATCCAAATTTGGCCAAATTCTGTGATGTTCGCAAATTCAATTTTTATGACTGGATTCAATCGATTCTATCAGTGTTTTTTGCATTGTGGAAAACATAAGATCCTAATGAACATGTTGCACTAACATTTGAGAACTCTCCCTTTTACTTCATACACAAACCAGCTCTCAAGACAAACATCATGAAACAATAGATTTTGGCACATCAAACCAAAATTTTGTAATTGTAATGACAATTTTCAAGATTTGAAGCCAAAAGACAAGGGTTAAAATGACCTTAGAAAGATGGTAGTATCTTGGTACGTTGTATACAGATGGTAGCTTATACAATTTTATTTTGGAATCATAATTTTAAGGCTCTATATTCAATCTCATATATATACGGGATCCCAATGTGACTCCATGTCAAAATTGTTGAATATTACCCATTTTTAGTGGACAAATAAAAACATTTAGTCACTTTGCGTACAGCTGATACTTATAAAGTGTATTTAAAGTGGAAATCTGAAGAACAAAAAATGTTAGTCTTAAAATTAGGACTGTGCAATTAAACGCATGCGATTCTCATGCACATCTCATCAGTAAGATGTTAACAGAGCCGGCTTTACTGACCAGATGCGCATGAGAACTGCATGCGATTAATTGCACAGCCCTACTTGAAATGTTGCTTGTTTCTCTCCATCAAAACATTTGCATAGAACATACATTTGTGCAAAAAACTGAAATGGTCAAGTTGGGGCACGACACCTTGCTCTCAGTAGTCTATTCATAAGATTTTATATTTTAATCAGTTTCAGGGATATTTGGACAAAGGGATACCAAGCTTCCAAGTGTTCAAATATGCAAAATTGTTAACTAGGCTACATGTTTGAAACCAATGTTATATCCCCATACATTGTTTTCACATCAATTAACCAAGATTTGTCTAACCTGGATTGTTTAAGTATTATAATTAAGTATTATAATTTCCTATAGCTACAACATGTAAAGCATAGTCATCATAGATCAAGTAGTATCCACTTCTAAGGGACATATTTTCAGAAATCACTGATAGTACCTCAAACTTGAAAATATTTAAAGTCTCAAAATCGTTAACACTGGGTAATTCTAAACATAGATGTGATTCTGGATGGAATATCATATTTTATGTTTCACATTACTTTAACCAGAGTTAACAGATAATCCTGATTATTCGTAATCTGATGTGTGACGACATAGGCCATACATTCCTAAACCCTGCTAGGTTACTGTTCTTATTTGCATATGTCAACATTCATGACTAGCAACAAATTCAAATATTTTTCAATCATTAAAAATGAGCAGGATCCAACAATTTGGACAAACAGGCACATTGAGAACCCAATATATTTAGGGTTTAACATTATAGGACCATACAAATTAATGTTACAAAATAAAAAAGTTTATTAAGAGCCATAATCTAGAAGAAAATTAAGATATCTTTAATAATTTCTAGTACAGGCATGCCAAATTTGAACACCAAAAGGTATGTTTAATAAAACAGTGCAATTTACTGAAATGTAATCACTCAGTCAATGTCTTGAATGAATGAATGATGCATTTATTTAGCGCTTTATTATGTATTGCTGTACACCCAAAGTGCTTTACAATCATGTGGGGGGGGGGGGGGTCTCTCAACCACCACCAGTGTGCAGCATCCACTTGGATGATGCGACGGCTGCCACAGGACAACGCCGCCAGTGTGCTCACCACACACCAGCTACAGGTGGAGAGAAGAGAGAGTCATAGAGCCAATCAAGTGGATGGGGATTATTAGGAAGCCATGATTGATAAGGGCCAGTGGCCAGGACACCGGGGTTACACCTCGGTTTACACCTCGGTTTAATGTCTCATCCGAAAAACTGTGCTTTTTGACAGTACAGTGTCCCCGTCACTATACTGGGGTGTTAGGACCCACACAGATCACAGGGTGAGCACCCCCTGCTGGCCTCACTAACTTCCAGCAGCAACCTAGTTTTCCCAGGAGGTCTCCCATCCAGGTACTGACCAGGCTCAACCCTGCTTAGCTTCAGTGGGCAACCGGTCTTGGGCTGCAGGGTGATATGGCTGCTGGTCTTAACCAAGATGGCAATAGAGCGGCTTGTGATCACTCAACGTTGCATTTGCCCAGGAAAATAATCCAGTGTTCACGGTTGGTTAGTTATATAAAAACAAATCAAAAAACTAGAGGGAGCTCATTTTCTCTTAATTTTACATACATATTTGAATAAATCGTAGAGGTTTTATTTTTATTAATCTACCTTATGAGCCAGGGCTCATGAAAATGCATATAAATAGTAAGCCAAATAAAAACAAAAACTTGTGGTATTGATATGCAAAAATTGACTTTGGAATACATATGATACGAATGTGTTTGGCGTGCATATAATACGCAGTTTTCGTGTGCATATGATAAGAAATTTGTTGCCGTGCCTATGATACGCATCTACCCCACAACCCTAATCTTACCATCACGTAGCATATACACGCCAAAGTCCATTTTGGCAATATCAATTCCACGAGTTTTCATTTTTATTTAGCGTACCATTTATATGCACTTTCATGAGATCGGGTTGGAATATAGTTTAGGCTCTGTTGTTAATTATAACCTCTAATATTAATATACAAAATGAAAGCATTCCCTGTATAGTTTACACTAACAGCATTAGTTTGGAAATATTTTTCCTTAAACTAAACTATCTTCATTATAAATAATCAATATTGGCTGAGAAATTTAGTATCGGTATAGCCCTGATATTTTTGGCACTAAGACATATGTTCTGTTTTGATAGAGGGAAACAAGATACATTTATAATTTCAACATTATTTGTTTTTCTGACATTTAAGTGTATGCAAAGTGACCCACATTTGGTTTTGGACCACTGAAATAGTGTGCAATTTCATCAAAGAGCCACATTAAAATCCTTGTATCTCTGGAAATGAACCACATAGGGCCTTAAAAATGAAGACAACAAAATAAACCTATAAACCTTTGTTAAGAACTGATATAAAAGGATATTAAGATATATTTAATATGCCTTATGAGTTACAAGCATGCAAACAAGGGGAAAAAACACAGGAAGTGCTTTTTAATATTTTTCTAATACAAAACAGTTAGCTTGTTTGAAAACAAAACAGTTATTAAACCATTCATCATCAGGGCAAAAACACAATTATTCGTTTAATTTTTTTATTTCCTAAAGAATGGGTACGAAATGTGCACTCAGAGAGTAATACTCTGGACTAATGAGTTTGTGACAAATGGAGGCCAGCAAGTATTTTGTCTGCTAGAGTTTGACAATAGACTTCTAATAAAATAGAAGAATTGTTCAGTCATTCTGCCATCATTGAATTATTCTCACGTTGTTTCAAACCTTTAGTTGTTTAGCACAATATTCACACTGCTTTCTTGTATACAGTGAAAATGAACGGTGACTTGGTGCTTTTAAATGCATTAAATGTAGTCCATACGAAGTTATATTTGTCATCTGAAGCCATATGACATCTTTGTGTGTGGAACAGTTCTCAAATATCATTCACGTCCAAACATTCAAATAGGCCAGCAGGGGCAATATTAAATAAAATATAAATTTCTTCATAACACACAATGCTATTGCATGATTTCAGAACACTTTTAGAGCAGAAAGAGTATGAGCCACTTTCATGACTATCTTTTATGTTTCATTTTTGGAGCTTGACTTCTACTGGTCATCGGCCACTTACACTGCATATAAGAGTAGCATGAACATTCTGCTAACCACTCGCTTGATGACATGATTGGAAATCGTACAGGTTTTCAACAACACAAGGTGCATGAATGATGACTATCCACTTAACCACTATAAAGTTTAACAGTTAACACATGGTAGCTTATCAAAGAGAATGGAAACAAATCATTGTGTGGGGAACAATGTAGCATCTCAAGGGGGATCAAAGTCTGCTAAGATAAACCGATCCAATCAAATTGTCAAAAAATATATTGATGATTTAAAATCGAATTAAGTGCTACAGAGATTGTGTTCTCCTGTATGAAAAACTAAATGCAAGTCAACAAAGGAATCATGCTAATAAATATAAGCCTTTCCCTTCAAGTTAACACAGCAGAGTAACCACAGTGAAGTTCACACAAACTATGAACATGTTCCACTAATATCTGATAACCAAGAAGTGAGAAAATACATTTCAAATTCATTACGTTTTGTGATATCTATTTTTAATAATTCAAAACCTAGATACCCTGCTTTTGTAAAATGCTCTGCATTAAAAGTATAAATAGGCTACCATTTGGTTAGATACTGTGTCAAAACAGAGACATTAAAACATTTTGGCAAAACCGTCTATATACTTTGTGTCCCTCTATTAGTCTAATGTAACGTGGCGTTTTAAAAACGGAGAGACGCGAAAGTCCAGATCCATACGGTGAACGCTCATCTGTTGTAGCGGTCTATTCTGTTCTTCAAAGCACAGTGACTTGCAGAAAAACCAAAAAGCACATTTTGCTAATGTTTTATCGGTCTAAAAGTATGCAAACTGATGTGTGATAATGGCACTGTGCTGTTCAGATATACTGTATGTTTGCTTTCTCAGACTGAGAGCGCAGGCAGGCTAACGGTTTACCCTCCCCTTTACTTCACACACAAACCAGCGGGCAGCTCTAAAGATAAACCCAACATTACCGATACATTTCAAACCGACAGAAGACCGCATAAACCGGAGTGTCGAGGGAGAACGGAGTTAGACAAACTGGCTAAAATACATAGACAATATGAAGGGAGAACGATGGATTATATGCTTTTAGGGGCCTAAAGAAAATCAGCCTATGTGTGCACATTCAGCTAGCCAGCCACAAACAAGACAGGTCCAGACAGGCTAAAACTCATTCACAAGACGACAACATACGATAAGATACATTAAAAGCATTCATAAATTAATGTTCAACGTTTAACACAGCGCCGAGTTAGTCTGTTGCGCACATATTAAACAGCAGCTCTGTGGTAAAACAAACGTCCGGTATAACGCATATGAATGTACATATAAATTCCCCTTCCATCGGTCTACTTTCACGTTACCTGTCCCCACCAACCAGTCGTCAAAACCCTCAGGTTAAAATGTTATCGACCGCATTTTTCTTCTCCTCCGCTGTTATGGTCCATCCTTTTTCGGTAACAAAAATTGCGAGGATACTTTATCACCTCCTCACGAGAGTGAATCTGTGTGTTCGCTTATTTGGGAATCACCCTTTCTCTCCCCCCACCGTTTTAAGTGGGAGGTCTGGTCTACACAAGCAAGTCCTCAGCACGGGCCGTGTCTCAAATTCTAGCGAGTCGACTACCTAGACGGCATAGACGGGTTACAAATTGAAAATTTTCAACACCTGACCTAAGTACAATTCGAATGTTTGACTGTCTAGCAACTTATACTTAATTATAAGTATAGGCACCTGGTTATCTAAGTAAACGTTTAAACATTCTTAACCCCTTTAAATGACATATGCAACTGTTAAAACGGGTGTTTTTTTCTCAAGACAGTGCTTAATATTATGCTAAGAGGAGGAGGTTTAAAAGTTTCGCATTAATGATTTTAATATTTGACAGGAATACAGAGACAACATGACTTACCAGCTCACCAGATAGATAAAAAAACAACTACCACAAAACAGTTACATCCATTGATCATCAGGGAAAAGAGATTAGCTCTGGATTAATGAGTTTGAGAAAAGTTGGGGCATGGGATCTGCAAGTATTTTACAGGGTTTTACTGTAAACCTCTAATACCTAAAATGTAAACTATGTACATTTCTGGGGAAATCGTGGCCTAATGGTAAGGAGACGGACTCGTAATCCAAAGGTTGTGAGTTCGAGTCTCTGGTCCAGCAGGAATTGTAGGTGGGGAGAGTGAATGTACAGTGCTCTCTCCACCTTTAATACCACGACTGAGGTGCCCTTGAGCAAGGCACTGAACCCCCAACTGCTCCCCGGGCACGCAGCATAAATTGTCAACATCCACTTACATTGTATATGGAAAAGAGTAGCATGGACGTGCTGCCAACTGTCCCCTTTTGAGATGACTGAAAATCGTACTGGTTTTCAACAACACTAGGGTGCATGACTAGTGACTATCCCCTTTACTACTATACATTTAACACATGTAAGCCTGTCAAAACGAATCGGAGTGTGTTCATTTTTTGGGATTCAAAGTCTATTGATAAGTCAAATGTGGCAAATTTGGTTGTTATGAATGCAAAAATCCCTCCGATTTTGTTTTCCTTTATACATAAATGCAAGTCCACAAAGAAATTATGCAAATAAATATAATCTAGTTGACTGCACCTTTCATAATACACATTTACATTTAGTCATTTAACAGATGATTTTATCCAAAGCGACTTACAAATGAGGACAATGGAAGCAATCAAAATAATAGAGCAATAATATGCAAGTGCTATGACAAGCCTCAGTTAGCTTACAAAGCTTTTTTTTGTTAAATTATATAATAAATAAAAATAAAATAGAATAGAATATAAAAAGGGTAGAATAATTTGTTTTAAAGAATAGAATCAGAATAGAGAGTGCTAGATTTAGAGGGTCAAATAAAGATGGAAGAGATGTGTTTTTAGCCGTTTCTTTAAGATGGCGAAGGATTCAGCTGCTCGGATTGAGTTAGGCAGGTAATTCCACCAGGAGGGAACATTTCATTTAAAAGTCTGTGAAAGTGATTTTGTGCCTCTTTGGGGTTGGCACAATAAAGCCACGTTCACGTGCAGAACGCAAGCTTCTAGAGGGCACAGAAGTCTTCTTAAGTAATGAATTTTAAGTAAAGGGGTGCAGAGCCAGTGGTGGTTTTAGGCAAACACTAATACCTTGATTTTTGTGCGAGCAACTATTGGTAACCAGTGCAAATTGATAAACAGGGTGTGACGTGCATTCTTTTCGGGTCATTAAAAATTAATCTTGCTGCTGCGTTCTGGATTAATTGCAAAGGTTTGATAGAACTGTCTGGAAGACCTGCCAAGAGAGCATTGCAATAGTCAAGGCTGAACAAGTGCTTGAACAAGGAGTTGTGAAGCATATAGAAAGGGCCTGATCTTCTTGATGTTGAATAAAGCAAATCTGCAGGACTAGGCAGTTTTAGCAATGTGGTCTGAGAAAGTCAGCTGATCATCAATCATAACGCCACGGTTTCTGGCTGTTTTTGAAGGAGTTATGGTTGATGTGCCTAACTAACACATATAGTGGCAAAAATCAGCTTTACAGAGATATTAAAGAATGTGATTTATGAAAATAATGTGCAGAGTGCATTAGTTTGTTGGAAGATTGTTGGATTGATCCCCATGTGAGGCATGGACTATCACCATTATGCCCTTGATAAAGCCAAGCCTGATAAACAGAGGTGTACAGAATAGAATATTGTGTCAATAATGTAAAATGACAACCTTAAACACTCAATTTTCATTTGAAGGCATTTAATTTTTGAATTCAGTGATGGCATTGTCCAGCTCAGTTCAGTTTAAATAGTATCTGTGCAACCAAGTTGACGATATCGCTGGAAATGAAGAGTCCCCAACTAAGCAAGCCAGAGGTGACAGCGGCAAGGAACCAAAACTCCATCGGTGACAAAATGGAGAAAATTCACTACACTACGGCCATTCCATGTTTCCAGTCCTAGTTTCTAGTTCTAGTCTAGGTCTAGTCATTTCATATTGCCTTGTTGTTTGTTTCCTGATCTTCTGCCTGTGTGTCTTGGATTAACCCTTTGCCTGCTGTTTCGGACTCTGTTTGCACCTCATCTGGACTATAGCTCATGCTTCTGGATTTCCCCTGTTGTCAAGCCCTTTGGATATTATTCGCCGATCAAAGACTCACGCTTGTGCTAGAATTACTCTTGTGTCTTGCCTGTGTTATACCTTTTCGCTGATGTTTTGACCCTGCCTATGTTTTGACCATGTCTTGGAATAAATCTTGTAAATGGATCTGCACGTCTCGCCCCGTAACCCTCCGGATAAAATTCTCTGCTAAATGACTACTTACAAGAATAAACAAATGCAGTGTTATTTTGTGTCCTAGGTCAATCATATAGCATGGTCTGTACATAAATAATAATAAAAAAAAATTATGATTACTGATAAACTTGTATTACTGATAAATACTGATATTACCGTTTGATTTGTTATCTATTTAAATTTTTGATAAATTATGTATGAATTTATTATGTCTTTATGGGTATTTTCTTTAGTTTTAGTTTTAATAAATTGTTATTTTAGTAACGTTACTTCAACATACTACGTGGAAATGAAATAATATATATATATATATATATATATATGGGTGTTTGGCTTAGTGTCATGCTAGAATATTTTTTATACTCATACCTTTTGTTGTTTTAATATTTTTAATTGTTTTTAGCTTTATTTTTGTTTTCATTTAAATGTTTAGTTTTGAAATGTTGTTGCATGCATTTGTCATTTTATTTAATTTCTCCATTTTCTTAAATGTGTATATATAGTATTTATAGAGTTTTAACTTATAACTTTAGTTACTTTTTCTTATTTGTAAGTCGCTTTGGATAAAAACATCTGCTAAATGACTAAAAAGTAAAAGTAAAAAAGTAAATAGGTTGAAGATTCTGTCCTCGGTAATGCAAATTAACATCGTTGAATATGTTAATCCATAAAGGGCTTTGAAACAAACTTAAAAGGCTGGAATAAATACAATGTTTTCAGGGTTTTGCCCCGATTTGCAGTCTGGATGAGACAACACTTGTTGCTGAAAGTCAGGGCCTGTCTGCAGGTTTTGGTCAGTATATGCAGACAGATTTCACAGTAAATATTATGTAAGATGAGCACAGACTTTGATTTCTTATTCAGATTATGTTTCCTTTTATTAGGAGGATATTAAATATAAAAAATGTTGAGCCAATTTCAGAATTGAAATAATTGTTTTTATTTGTCATACATCGCCTAGCAACGAGGTACATGTTTTGAACTGTGTGATCCTCAGTCATTTAGTGTACAATGCCAAGTTTTTGCACTGTAAAGATAAAGTCAGCAAGTGTATGATGACTAGTGTTTTAAAATCAGCTTACAGTTTAAAAAGTCAAGTAGTGTATATATGTAAGTAAGGTAGCCCTAATGAGGACACCATCACATCTGAATATTTGAAAAAGTGCTCCCGCCAGACCCGGAGATTGCCTGAATGGATTCAAAAACGGTAAAACTCAACTGTTTAACTCTAAGGGAGTTGAAAATGAGCCTATTTAAAATAAAAAAAAGTGGAGTGTTCCTTTAATGGGAAGTTAGACAGATGCCTACACGGATATGTTATTTGACATGCCCTCATCTTCTAAAACCATGCATGAACAAAACTTTGCAAGGTGTGAAAAATACAACCTAGACTAAATTAAATATGGGATTATTGTTGTGAGTATAAACATAGTTCATAAACAATCACATGTGTTTTGTGATACTTTGTTGTAGGCAGACAATACAATTTAAATCAGCCAGGTATCGCTTTATGATTAATGTCTTTATAGTTAACATAAATGCGTTTGGTATGTTTGCTGGTATGGGACCACTGATGATCCAACCTCTGTCTCAAAGCATGAGAATAGTGCAAACCATGCAAATGCATCTTATTTTTAAAAGAGAGGAGAAAATGTTTCCCATTGCTGTCAAAAGGAACAAAACTTTGTAAATATGACTGCATTACATTCAGGTTAAGCGGGTATAAACATGACAGAGCCGTTCCTCGCTATACGCAGAATACGGAAGCTGTGTAGGGCAACCGAAACACCAGGGGGCCCCCTTGCTCTCAAATATTTTAGTTTTATTTTAGTTTCGTTTTTGAGTTTGGCCGGCGGTTATTGAAAACATAAATGATCATTCCTTTTAATTCGGTGCACTGTCCGATCACCCTCTCTACATAAAAATCAGTCGAATCATGTAACATGAATGTCGTACAGTCTCTTGCTCGAGACTAAAAAAACGCATTGAAAGCGTACCGAGCCGCGGAAGAGATACTGTTTCTCAAGTGCGATTCGAGACGAAGTGAAACAGGACAAATGCGTTAGCTACATCCATTCTTTCATCCCAACCAAAGCCCTAACCCAGCACGGTTGCCAGCAAGTTACTGTATTTTGTTTTACAGCAACATACTGTAATGCAACTTTACAGTATGAAGAACAATGTACTGTATAACTACAAACAGTGTTGTTCTGTATTTTTACAGTACTTTGTAATTTTGTTTCTTCTGTTATTTGCTATTATTGTGTATTGTGTTGTTGAAATAGTACATCCAGTTAGTAAAATTGTGATACTACTATAATTCAGAATAACATCACAAATCAAAAGACAATCCAAACATATTTACAAAAGTATTTTTATTAAAACATTTTAAAACATTTTAGTATGGTCTATCAACAATTTACAGCCATGAAAGAATTTTAAGTGTGCAAGAATATAAATTAAACAAACACATGCATCTTGAGGGCTGGATTGGGAATCAGTGTCCTAAAATGGAACTTGATTTATCTTAAAACTATTTAAAATTAAATTATCTTAAAATTAGCAAAAACACCAACAAGTGTATCATAGCCATAGTCATGCAAACTCACACAAAGACTAAACTTGTTATCCACAGCACCAATAAAGATGAGCAGACGGCATGAGGAGAATAGTGAATGAAAATTATGTAGATGAACACAGATAAAAAAAAAAAAAAGTTTAATTCAAAAGTTTACATACACCTTGCAGAATTTACAAAATGTTAATTATTTTAACAAAATAAGAGAGATTATCATACAAAATGCATATTATTTATTTAGTACTGACCTGAATAAGATATTCCACATGAAAGATGTTTACATGTAGTCCACAAGAGAAAATAGTTGAATTTATAAGAATTACCCATTCAAAAGTTTACATCCCCTTGATTCTTAATACTGTGTTGTTACCTGAATGATCCACAGCTGTGTTTTTATGTTTTGTTTAGTGATGGTTGTTCATGAGTCCCTTGTTTGTCCTGAACAGTTAAACTGCCTGCTGTTTTTCAGAAAAATTCTTCAGCTCCCACAACTTATTTGGTTTTCAAGCATTTTTGTATATTTGAACCCTTTCCAACAACGACTGTATGATTTTGAGATCCAGCTTTTCACACTGAGGACAACTGACGGACTCATTTGCAATTATTACAGAAAGTTAAAACGCTCACTGATGCTCCAGAAGGAAAAACCATGCATTACAGTACATTTTTTTTTCAGGGTTAAACTCTGCAGGAGACTGGCCCTCCAGGATCAACGTTCCCCACCCCTGATTTAGAATATACTTTTTACCATTATTAAAAAGTACACTTTATAAGTGTACTTAGGTCTGTCAAGAAACAATCATGAAAATGTACTCTCTTTAAGTACACTTTTAAAAGTATCCTTTTATGTCATTAATATTATAATATCCACAAGTAGGGCCTACCAATTTGTTGCATTTTATTTTACAGTATGTGTACTTACAACGCACTTTTGTAGGAAAGAAATATAAGGTAAATACATGGGGAAATGTTTGGGTAGGTTCAGGGATAGTACCAGTTTTTTTTTCCAGTTAATGCAATCGCTATATGTACATAGTATATACATGTGGAATGGGAATGTAAAATAAAGTGCTAGAACAGTATTTTAAGAACATATTTTAAGTTTTAAAGTGCACAGTAAATACAATTAAGCATACTTCTTTTACACAAGGATAAACAAACAAAGTAGTCCTCTAATTTGATTGGCCCACAGCATTCCAAGAGTGGAACTTTTCATTGTTTATATCAATCTGCCTGTCTGTGCTCACAGCATTCTGGACCAGAGTATGTGGGCAAGTCGAATAGAAGTGAATGTGCATGTGTGATTTTTGCCTGAAGTGGGTTTTTTAAAAAGCTGTTGTGTTGGTGTTTTCTTTCAACTTAGAATTGATTGGAGTAGAGTTTCTATCTAGAATTATCATTCTCTCTATGTGCATAGGAGAAGAAACTGCAGTCATTTCGCTTTATTCCTAGTTGCCAAGGTGTTTATGCTCAAACAGCAAAATTACACTAACTAACATTAAAGCTTGAAATCACAATCAACCACCCCTTTAATGATTAATCTAAACCTAATAATTTGCACTTCTACTAAAACAACTTTTCCACTGACATCATATTGGCCACACTGGATATTGGATAATGTTAACCAAAAAATGTTTAACTAAAAAAATCTTTTAGACACTGTTTTTGCAGACTTGCATTTGCTCTTGCTCAATCAAAAAAAAGTGTATGTTTTACATTTAAATAATTTTCACTCCGAAAATGCTAGCAAATTTCACAATTTCAAAGAAATAAGCATCAACACACTGAATGCTGTCAAATACTGAAGTACAAATAGTATTTTCTCAAAACACAGTCCAATAAACTTTGTTTTATTTACAACTTAATGTATGTCACATTAAAGAATTAAAATGTAACATTCTTTTTCTTTTGACTAATTTACATCTATTTAGTACCGTAAGCAAAATCACACAAGACCTGCACAATATTGTGGATGACATATTTTCAGCTCTGGTCTCATGCATGTCTATAGACAATTCTAGAGTTCCAACCATCCTCTGACACACTACTTGAGTGTATGATACAAAGCCATTCCAAATGAAAAGATTACACCAACATTCACTTTAAATAAGTCTAATTTGCATGCAATGAAAAATTTGCAAAACAGATGACACCGTATATAATCAACAAACAAGAAGGCAATCTGGCTTTTCTAGCATACACGTACAAACACACAGTTAAAAATGCAGACATTTATAAGCATAAAATGTATAAGTTGCATACAAATGCCAATTAAGTGACAAATATTCAGGGTAAAAAGTAAGCAAAATTGGCTAAAAACACTAGTAGGGAGGCAGAGATAATTATTAAGATTTTTACCAGCAAATTACATATAAAAGCACACAAATCACACAGATGAGCAACTTAATTTAGCTTTGCATACAATGCGACTAAACTGCTGTCAAAATGTGGTGATTCCCTATTGTGTGAGAACTGCTTGAGTATAATTGCAAAGAGAGAACTCCTTAAATTAGAGGAATTATTGATTCCTTTTTATTGAATTCCTTTTATTGATTCCTGCAGACCACATAGTTGTGAATTATTAATATGAAATACGCAGGAACATGGGCAGTCTAGAGCTTTGCTGAATGAGCTTTTGAGGAGCACAGTTTCCACATTGCCAGGAAATAACTCCTTCACTCTTGGACCAATTTTAGGAATGTTCTGCAGGCTTTGCCAATACCAGCCTATAAGTATAGTCTAGTTTGCTGTTTTTAACATGTTTAAAATACTATATTATAAATGCAAAATGCAGATGTACTCTTGATGGAATCTACACAACGCTGAAGAAAATAGATCAGTTTTACACCAAAACTGACTGATTTAACACCTTTAAATTACAATGGGTGGGGCTGCAACTAAAGCTTCATGTTCTGAGGACATTTCAGCCGTTTGGAATAGGAGCCTCCCTTCCCTGCAGCAATCCCTTATTTTCATCTTAGTGCATCTTAGTTTCATCTTAGAGTAAATGTGTACATACAAACATGGTGACAGTGCTTCAGAATACCACCACAGTGCCAACACAAAGATGCAGATCTCTTGAAACATCTAATCATGCTCTTCATTTAAACTTGTTTCAGTGGGGACTGGCATATGTGGAAGGTACCTTGGCATATACCAGCACTGACAAGCCTTGAGAAAACCTTAAGCAGTGCTGACAGAGCAGTCATTCCTACAGAACATCAAAGAAAGCGGCATCTGTAAGCAAATCTAGTAAGAGCTTTTCATAAAACTACTTTAACCTTTTTTTAACCAAATGATGCCAAGGTTATTTTAGCGGATGCAATTTAGTCAGTTCCCCTCAAGTACACAGAGGTGTGTTATCATTAAAATCGTACAAACCATTTTTTCATCATTTACTGTAAAACATTTAAAAAAACTATTTTTAATAAATATTTTGTTTGAAAAGTATGCTAATTCGATCTTTTGTTAGATGTTGAAATGAGATTCACATATTGTTATGTGCAACTTGTTTATAAAAGAAAGCATTCTTAAAATTCAATACAGCCTCATTAAAGGAATAGTTCACCCCAAAATGAAAAATTGCTGAAAATATTTTTACACTCAGGACATCCAAGATGAAGATGAGTTACTTTCTTCATGGGAACAGATTTGGTGAAATTTATTGATCACCAAACGATCATCTGCGGTGAATGGGTGCCGTTAAAACATCTGATAAAAACATCACACTAATCCACCAATCCACAAAACTCCAGTCCATCAATTAATGTCTTCTAAAGTGAAAAGCTGTATGTTTGTAATAACAAATCCATCATCAGAGACTTTCAACTTTAAACCATTGCTTCTGGCCAATTCATAATCCATAATATAGCTCACACCAGTGAAAAAAATCCATCCATCCAAATCAGTCCATCTGCTTTTGTGATTTCATATCAAGATGCACTGCCGTATTTGTTTAGAACTATTTTGGACCATTTTCTATTTTAAACGACCCTTGATCTGGGCATATTTCTCTCCTGATTCAGACAAGACGACTTTTTCACTGGAGAAAACTATATTATGGATAGCTGACTCATATTTTATCCAGAGCAACGATTTGAATTGATAGAAGTCCAATTAATGGATTTGTTTATTTCAAACATGCAGCTTTTCACTTCACAAGATTGCAATTGATGGACTGGGGTCGTGTTTATTACTTGCTGATTATTGTGATGTTTTTATCAGCTGTTTGGACTCTCATTCTGACGGCACTCATACACTGCAGAGGATCCATTGGTGAGTAAGTGATGCAATGCTAAATTTCCCGAAAACTGTTCTGATGAAGAAACGAACCCATTTACAATTTGGATGGCCAGAGGGTGAGTACATAGTTTTCATATTTTTGTGGGGTTAAATATTCCTTTAAATGCATTTGGTTCTATACAATTTGCAGTCTGTCCTCTTGTCAATTCTGATGTCATGCGTCACCTTTTCTGAGTCACCATTTCCAAACTGATGTCAATCTGATGCCAAAAGCAAACATCAAACTGATAATATATAGGCTACTCATTAAAGTTGTATGATGAATGAATAGTGTTGATTAACATCTGTTGAGAATGTATACTCACTTGAAATGGAGTAAAGTCTCGGACACAGAAACAGCATTTGTGATGTCACAATATACAGATAATCACTTTAGAACAAACTTCAAACTTTTACACCAGAAATAGAGTATCATATATCGTAGACATCGCTAGCACATTGATAAAGAAAAATTATTGTAGCAACACATGACTTGGAAAAGCGTATCTCACTGAAAAAAAATAACTCTTTGGCTGAACATGATTCAATCATTGACACAGTGGTTCCACGTGATTGAATCAAGTTATTTAGACAAGGTTGAATCAAGTTGCTTGGTTACAATAGAATCAAGTTATTGATGTCTAATTTTAATTGATTTTACATTTCCAATGTGTGGAACCACTGTCCATGGTTAAATCACATTCAGCCAAAGAGTTATATTTTGAGTGTATTTACTAAATGCACATGAGTTATAATAACATATCAAGCTATACAACTTTTTTTAATACATATGTTAAAATGTTGTCAGTCTAGACACTGATTACACGGATTATATCTCTAATCAGAACAGTTTTAGAAGTATCATATACACATCTCTCATTGATAAAAATAAAACAAATTGCATCAACACTCACACGACTTGGTAAACTGTCTCTCAAGCACACCTGGAGCTTCCCCCACTCATCAATGTCTCTTCATCAATGGAACCAGGTGAGTGCGGCTACACTGTCACATGCTCACATTCAGTCACGTGCTCCGATAATTCCAAGCGGCCTACACAGTGAGTCTGTTTACAGTTACACAGATGGCTACATATTGAATGGAAAGTGCTCTAAAATTCAATTTATTTTAGCACGTATGTATGCTTAATGACTTACAATGATTCACCAGTCAGAGCACAGGCACTTAAAATATTTTGGCTTAATTTGCATTTGCATTGCATATTTCACAGTTTTAAAATGAACTAACACATTTTATGTCATGCACGTTTGTCAGTCATGAAACGGGTAAGATTTCTATAATAAACAGAATGTGTATTAAATATACAAAAACCTGGTTTATATATTTATTTTCAATCAATCAATCCACGTTTCTCATCTCATCATATTTTAACTAAATAAATAGTGATTTTTCCACAGCTAGCCATATTTGAACTGTGTTCATATACTTTTTAACTGAATAATTTGTAATTGTTTCATAATGAAAAATAAATCATGCTGAAGCCATTTGAATACATACCTTTTGAAAATACAGTGTTATTCGAAGTCAACCATCTGACTCCCATGTGATCGCCACAAGGCTTTTGAGCTGCTTATGTCCCTGCAGATTAAGAATGAGAACAGGGTGGTTGTATTGCAAAGACAATATAGGCCTGTCAGAAATGCATAGTTTAAATAGCTTCAGCCAAATGTCATTGGATGTTTTGCTTTGCATATGAGTGTTAGAATACAAGGGCTAATGTAACTCATAAACAGAGTTTTCACCCTTACCATACAAAATAACAAATATAAAGACCTGTTTTCTTCTCTCTCGATATATTCAGTGTTTGATATGACATGCAAATTGTTTCCTTCAGGCTTTTAGCTTAATACAGTAAAATCAGTATAGATAAATGCTGTCAAATAAAAAAACCCATCTTTCTTTTTTCTTTTTGAACAATGCTTCACTGGTGTGGCAAGTTTAAACAAATAAGTCACATGCCTGAGCACACTAGATTACTTTTTTGTCATTCATTTTTATTTTTATTATATAATTATGAAAAAGAAGCAATCTCCATGGAAGCTTGTTTCTGCCAAAATATAGATAGACAGACAGACTAAGTCAAAGTAATTGTGACTTTTTATATTGTGTCTTTTTTCTTGTTATTGTGAGTTTAAATCTCACAAATCTGAGTTTATATCTTCCAGTTCTAATAAATACAAAGTTGCAATTACCTTATTTATTCTGTGTCAGGAACAAGATTTCATAGAAAATAATAATTTTTCATAATTATTAGTGCTATCAAACGATTAATCACATTCAAAATAAAAGTTCCTGCTTACATAATATATGTATGTATACTGTGTATATCTATTATGTATATATAAATACACACACACACACACACATTATATACTTTTTAGTTTTTAGTTTGTATTTATATATACATAATAAATATACACAGTATACACACATATTATGCAAGCAGAAACTTTTATTGTGGATGCAATTAATCGTTCGACAGCAATAATCATTATATATTAAAATAGGTTAAATGAAAAAATATTGATTATTTTATTAAATATTTAAGTATTATCATTTCAGCTTTTTTAAAGCAGCATTTGAGGTGCATGAACTCAATGAGTTTGTGTAAAACCTGCTGATAAAAGTCATATTGTGCTTCAATGGAAACATCTGAGCAATTTGTACAAACATGCTTGCAGTCAATGTCATAAATAGTACAGAATCAGAAATATTTTTGATAGACTATTTTATTTTTTTACAAAATTAAATAAATACTTCTGAAACCATGGGTTATTAAACCTGGTCCTTGACTAGTTTGTTGCAGCATGTCCGTCTTTAGTCTTTTACATTCATTTGCTTCAAATCTAACATGGCTTTCACCCGGACTAAAATCTTAAACCTCATTTAGCATGATACATGTCCGTATTTGTGAAAAATATTGTAGACCTTACAAGTTCTGTCAATGGTATTTAATATTCCCCTTTAATTTTAAGGTACTGACATGTTCTAATGATAGGTGAATAATTTTGTGAGCATTGACTCAAAAAAGACTAACAGCCAGAAAACAGTGTGTGCCAGGAATACTACTGCAGTTAGCATTCATCCAGTGCTCACTCAGCAGACTAACAATCTTGTTATAGATCATAACATAGCTTATTTAGCATACAACTTAACTGTTCATGGACTTGCGTGACCATTTTTAATTCAACTGGCTCAAAGCCTTTGGTCGTGTAAGGCAAAACAGATGATATTTACCTATATACATGTTCAAAACAAATACCTCTATTTCATTACAGCTCTACCCTGCTATGTCTCTTAATGCAAAGCGTGTCCAATTACTATTTGAGTAGATGACACTGCATCAGTATACACTTCCTGAGCTTTACAAAAGAAAAGCTAATGAAGTAATCTTATGTAAGAATGAGTGTAAATATATGAACTTCCCATGGTTCAGGAACTGAGAGAATAACTGAAAAACCTATATTTTATACACAATATTGCCAATGTATTTATTTATTTTAACTCCAGCTACATAAATAGTTCTAAACGTCGCCAAAGTACGAACAACTAGCATCTCCAAACAACACACATCAGGGTTGTTGAATGAATCAGCTGAACGACTAAGCATGAAGACTTGTTATTACTCGGCTTAAAAGACCCATTCACAAAAAGAACCATAATTGTAAGTACAGCTAACTAATGATAAGTTTCCACACCAACGTACGATAACATTGTTTATTATTAGCACGAATGCATTCTGTTTATTGTCTGATGCTTTAAATTATTGAGTTTTTAAAGCAGGATGGATTCTGATTGACTCATCAGCTGGAAAACAATTTGTTCTGAAACTTATTCCACTGTTATAGTGGTGTTTAAGGCCCATACACACCAAGGATGATATGTGTATAAGACAATGATCATTTTAAATCATTCTACATGTAAAAACTAATATGTAGTCCAAATCACAACCATAACAAAAACAGCACATTGGATCATACTGTTGAAATCACTTTCAAAACGTATTTTTCCCCCCCAGCTGATGAAAGATAAAAAACAGCCAATCAGAGTCCATCCTGCTTAAAAGACATTGAACGTTTAAAATAGCTGACTACAGACCTGCAGTGTGCACTTATAATAAACACTGTTATTGTTTGTTGGTATGGATGCTAGTTATCTTTATAGTAGTCTATTCTCATAGAATTACAATGTTTATTATCAATATCATTATAGTTAGAAGTGTCATCACAAATTAAACATTTTAAAGGTCTTTTCACTCTTGATGAAAATAATGATGATGGCACTACTGATTTCTGTAGAGCTACTTTACAGCTGAATAACGTGCAGCATCCACATCGGTACTGAACTGAATTAACAGTGAAATGACTTGAGCTGAATAACAACACTGCTGCCTTTTGTAGAACTGCCATATTGCTGATTGATTAGCTTCACACAGTTATTGATCCGAAGTGACCAGAGCTAAACAATGACACTACCATTGTTTTAGAGCTGCTTTACAGCAGAATCTCCACTGCTGAGTTTCCAAAATTGTTTTTGCTATTTCCTGTTGATCACCGTGAAGCTGCTTTGACACAATCTGTATTGTAGAAATAAAGGTGACGACTTCATTTGAGGGAAATTGTTTTAAACACACCTAAAGCTTTGTCGCTAGCTTTAGCATGTTCAGCCAATTCCCTTCCACTACAAAGTGCGATTGTTTAGTGAATAAACAATGTAATAAACAAACAATAAAAAACAGTCAATTTATGTCATATTATTATATTTAAAAATGTCAGAAATAACTAATTCACGTCTAAACATTTATGCTCAACAAATGATTTTTAATGCAAATAGCCAGAACTGCACTGTTTACCCAACCTACATGATGACAACAGCTATAGAGCACTGTGTGCTCAAAACAGAGCATAGATGGTATGAAAGATGTCATGATATGGTTCCTTTAAGCATTTATGCAATAAGCATGAGAATGCACTGATGTAGAGATGAGAATTGTAGCTAATCAGAGCTACAGTGTGAGGAGCTCAAGTGGGACATGATAAGAGGATATTAGTATGATTTATATTGTAATGCTACTACTTGAAATTAGAAAAAAAAACAGTGCAGTTTTAGCTGATATGATTTATAAAATATTTACAAAGAAACATTTTAGGTGGTTTTGACCTGCACCTAGGACAGATGTCCATACAAAACATTATCATCATACCCATAAGCAGGATGTGGCTTTAATACCATTCAGACGTTAAAAATCCAGCTGGCACTTGTTAAAATATCCACAAAAAATGGAAATAATGCACAGAGACAAATGCATAAAACACCGCTTCTTGACAGGATATTAAGAATATGAACTTGACCCAGTCACAAATTCTATTATTACTTTGCATAATTATCCAACATATCCTAATTGGCATAACCTGTTAACTGTCATCCGTCCCTCAGGAATCCTTCCCAAGAATATTCCAAAACTAGTCAAAATAAAAGAGCTGCCTCGAATAACACATTTACCTCATTAGCTCCTTTACACCCTCGCAAGCTTCCTGGGAACAGCTTTTTGTTCTCGGAGCCTGGTAACACCATAACACTTGGTGAAGGATGATTTCAATGCATTTCAAGCTATATAAATAAATAAAATGAACTGGTTGACACAAGGTGGCAGCTTCTATGTGTATTTGGAGTTAATATTTCAAAACCTTTTAACATTATGAGTGCGAATGCATAAACCGACAAGAGAAAAGGCAGGCTGAAGTATTTACTTTACCTCAAGTTCTTAGATGTATTGTTCTATGATTGAACCATTCAGTAATCCTTGTTAATGTAAATACATATTATTTTTTATCCTCATGATCCTTCATTACATTTCCTCTGAGAAAAGCTGATGTCACTTAGTGGTTATGATAATGTTAACCAAAAAACAAAGAAGTATTGCGAGCCATGTCGAAATCAATGTAACTAGATGATAACCTGGGACATCCTGCTTGGATTCAATTGAATCAGTGTAATTTTAGTAATCAATAGACTGAACCATAATACAACAATTAACAGTCATTGGTGCCTTACTAATAAGCTTATTTATGAGAAAATAAATCTAATTTGTAACTGCAACATTAAACTATTGTAACGAAGCCTTTTGTTTCAGATATTCTTGCATTATCTATACATTAACAATAGTCAATTATAGGAATTATTTAGAAAAATTGCAATATAACTGCTTAACTACATTGTATCACTGAACATACTGCCATTTTGATTGTTTCTGAATTCTGCTGCTGTGGTCAGGTTGCACAAGTCGGAGCACTCATCAAATGAATAAAAAGTTGTGAACCGTTTTTGCAAGTTGAATTCTCATAACAGAGGATTCTCATAAAGTTATTTCGATGGGTGTTCTTTGTCACAACTGAATTCTCAAATAGTTATTGTGATGTGATGTGAACACAACACCTTATGTAACTTTTCCCTGTCCAATAAATTATCAATATATAAAATCAAGTTGGCACTACATTTTTTTCTTGTTTTATGTAACGCATCATATTGTGTAAGCCAACCTTGAAGTTTGCATCACCCTGGTTCCCTCGACAATAAAGTGTTTTGTGACCAATAATCTTCACAAATAAAAACAACTTTGATATGTTTTGAAGCCTAAATAAAATAACCAAATATAAAAAGCCAAAGTTAGGCTACAAACTATAACACGGTCACCATCAATATGTTTCCGACAATTCTTTCAGCCTTCATTTAGACAATAAAGTAATATATATATATATATATACAGATGGTTTTTATGTCGTAGAATAAAACATGAAAAAACCTAACCTCAACCAAAATGCATTAAAGAAAACCACTGACTCCAGGATGATGGAAAAGTGCTAGAACACCAACTTATTTCTGGGTTTTGGCCTTCAAAATGATCCTTGTAGCAGTCTAATCATTTTGACTTTGGATGTGTATGCAAGGTGTGATATGAAGCAGGTCTAAAATGAAGCAAACGACAAATTTTCATGGGGGTAGGAGACATTGCTTTTAATTAAAAAATAAAGTTTTTAGCCTTAAATTAACAATGGATCTCTATTCCAATTCAAAGGAGTGTAATGCCTACTGCACAAAACAACTGAAGACAAAGATCTGTAATGCTATACAGCTAAAGGAAACTCCACAAAACAATTGTTTTAAAACAATGTAGGTTATTTAAATTAGGCATATCTTTGGCACTCTCTAAATAGAGCGCTTCAAGATGTTGCCTTCCCTGCCTTAAGTACCATGAAACTTGCAACTGACGAGGAGGAAAACAAAGTGGATAAGTGCACCAGTTCGAACATGACTGGTCACAAGTCACTTTTACCTGTGTTGGCATTGTTATGCCACAGAGTAGAAAAAAGTAGAGAAAATCTGGCTTTAACATATAAATACACCTTTTTACAAACAAAGTAAATCCAGAACTAATATGCAATAATGAAACTGGCATTCCTTTCACTTTAACAAAAAAATAATTTAAATAAAACAAAATCCAAGCTGCTGTATCCACCTAAATGTGAGAGTATAAAGCTAGTTTTCTATAATGTCCCATGTTTACAGTAGATCACACATGAGAGCTGCTCATACTAATAAAGAGAAGATTCATCCATGAGATTCAGATATTGCCAAGCACTTTAAGACCTATAAAAAAGGTCAGCGGGACGGCGCATCCACGCCGACTAAAGATTTGTCTGACAGGCTAAAGGTCTGTTCATGTGCGGTCAGTCGGTGGGTCTGTAGGGAGGTGATAAAAAAAAAAGTTGAAACATTACCACCATCTGATTGAAGACAGTAGGAGTCCGAGAGCGGTTCAATGCCCCCGCTGAGCCTGAGCCGGTTGTGTGCTGTCCGAACAAACAAACACTCTTACACAAGACATTCCTAGCATTTCATCTCTGGGACTCTCATCTGTGCCAGCTGAAGACCGTTCACAGTAAGATTGCTTCAATGAGATTTCATACTTAGCCTGAAGGTCTAAAACCTGATCTTGGTATTTTTAAAAATAAAAGGCTCTGTACTGTATTTGCAGTTGTCTGATCACGTAATGACGTTTGTCCACTTTAAACATGGAGACATCTAGTCCAGCCTGTTTTTCTGGCGAAATGATCTGTTTGTTGAAGACACTGTGTGGAGTAAGTTACTCCATGATGGCTCTGTATATGTCCGGTTCGATGTAGTCCTCTCTATAGCGGGAGTTGATCACACGCTGTCTTTTCGTGTCTTGCTTTACTTCTTTCTCCACAAACACTCCTTTGAAGCGCATATCAGACGCCACAGACTAGGGATAGAAATAAAATGTATTTAATGTCTGTTAAGCCAGTTGTTCAGTAGCACTGTCATGACAAGTTAAGATTACTGTAGTGGTAAGACAGAAAGTAGCTTTGTAATGAGTTTCTTGATTGCGTACCGCACATTATCATTTAACGAAGCAGCGCCAGAAGGAAATCACTTACCAAGCGGGCTTTAACACGTTTGGGCAGCTCTTCGTCCAAACTGTACACGTCTTCCCTCTTTACAGTAAGCTGAGAGTCATCTTCAAATTCCACCTGGAAAATAATTCAGGGCCATTTTAATATTGACATATGTTGTTATGTTGCCTTCCGGTAATGTCAGAATCTTATTTTCAAGTGTGACTGTACAACTAATTTGTATTCATTTTTGTGCACGGTTGATGAAGGACAGCTATAATGTTTGCCAGAAAATCTAATTTAGTTGGGTAATTAAGCAACAGGGTCGACACAATGTTAAAATATGAAGAGATATAAACAATTACAAACCTAATGCATCTTCTGATCTTATAGGGTTAGTTCACCCAAAAATGAAAATTCTGTCATTAATTACTCACCCTAATGTCGTTCCAAACCATAAGAACTCTGTTAATTTTCGGAACACAAATACAGATATTTTTGATCGAATCTGAGAGCTCTCTGACCCTCCATAGACAGCAAGGGTCCTTACACGATCAAGGTCCAGAAACGTAGTAAGAACATTGGTAAAATAATCCATGTGACATTCAGGGGTTCAACCATAATGTTACGAAGCTACGAGAATACTTTTTGTGCAAAAAAAAAAAAAAAGACTTTATTCAATTTTGCCTCCTACGCGTCTCCTTAGCGCCATTTTGGAGAATATCTACTGAACACAAACAGCGTATGCTCTTCTGTGTGGCGCAGCTGACACAGAAGAGCAAGGATTGTTTTACCGATGTCCTTGCTACGTTTCTGGACCTTGATCGTGTAAGGACCCTTGCTGTTTATGGAGGGTCTGAGAGGTCTCAGAATTCATCAAAAATATCTTAATTTGTGTTCCAAAGATGAACGGAGGTCTTCGGCTTTGGAACAACATGAGGGTGAGTAATTAATGACAGAATTTTCATTTTTGGGTGAATTATCCCTTCAATTTTCTTGTATTATTACTACAAATCCGGTCTTAGTCAGTAAGTGGAAAAATAAAAACTAGACCAGTTGGGTTGTTTGGCTTGACTGAAATCACTTAAAATGTTTTGCATCATAAATTTGACTTCCACATTGTTAACTTTTGGTGGAATAATTGTTTATTCTGATTTAACAACACCATTCAATAATTTGTGATCTGTTATTTTTCTTAATGATTAGAAAGAATACTGAATTTTGTATTTATCTAAAATAAATACATGCATAAAATAACCATTTTCTATATGTAATTTATTCCTGTGCTGCAAAGTTGAATGTTCAGCAGCCGCTACTCTAGTCTTCAATGTCACATGGTCCTTCAGAAATCCTTATATGTTCTGCTCAAGAAACATTTCTTATTATTAGCAGTGTTGGAAACTGTGATACTTTAAGGATTGAAGTAAAAACATTTTTTTTTTTTACAAATCTTTTAATACATTATACAAATATTTTGTGTCACTTTTGAACAATTGAATGCCTCCTTGCTCAAAAGTATTAATTTCTTTCAAATAAAATCTTACTGACAAATATTTAAACAGTGGTGTATGAAGGATTATTATTAACAATAAATATAATTTTACCACTAGTGTATATCATGTTGCTGTTTTATAAAAGCAGCATTCCAGTAGTGTGGGTTACAGCGATTTAACCATGGGTAAGGAGTATACGCATGGTAAATGGGTCTACAGCTGAAATTTAAGCCTATCAAGTGACCTCTCACAGCTTACTGCTTTAACAAAAGCAGCAACAATGAAGGCCAATATCATGGAAAAAAGACTGCCATGACTGTACTTTTTTATTATTATGTGATTATGTATGGTAATTAATGTAATGATATTAAACTAACAGTATACGATACAGATTAGTCAACTGTCTTCTATCCTAAATTATAATGATTCTCAGAATACACTGCAAACAGTCCTCATACTGTGATGCATCTACTTTGCAGTGTCTGAATTTGAACTCTAACCCAAATAGTGTACACAAGCGTGTTTGCTGTCCTCTGACCTGGTACATTGGGATGATATGGTCAGAGACAAATTTGGCTCCATAGATCAGGCCATCTGTCCAGAGCACTTGAACTACGTCTCCCTCCGATGGTGGACCGAGCTGCCTACAGTCTCTATTCTGAAAAATAATCACCAGCAGGGCCTCAGTACACAGCTCAAAACTATGTTTGATGATTAAAAGCAGCGTTACTCCTTACGTACCACTATATCCTCAGGAAACAAGTTGTCACTGAATGAGCCATCATCAAAGATAACCTCATAAAAGGTGGCCTTTGTCAGTTCAACCACCTCACAATGGTAATATCGGCCATTTTTGTGCTTGCAGATTACTTTCTGTCCCTTCTCCAACTCCCGCATAGATGCCTTGTTACGCTGGTGAAGACAACCGCAGCTATTAGACATCTCAGACAACACATATCTTTTGCATTGTTAACAATAATGCTCTAACATAAGATTTCAGCAAGCAAAGAACATATACTTATGACATTACATACTGTACTAGTCACCAACCTGCACAACAAAATAATAACAACAACAGGTATTGGTGGAAACAGACAGTAAATACATACTGGCTAAAAGAACAGAACTACAACCTGATAATCCACTTTTTTTTAAGTGGTTCTACTAGTCAAATTGTTTCATATGGTTTAAAAAAACTTTAAACCTTTCAATAAGTCTAAATCAAGTCATTGTACACAAAAACAGTAAAACGGTTTTTGAGGAGTAACAGAGTCATTTTACAACTTTAACTAACCTTGTCTTGTTATAAAAAGGTCAAACTATCTGATATTTTATGACACTTAATGACCTTGAAACACAAGCTGTGTCCCAATTCAGAAGCTGCATCCTTCGAAGGCCAAATGTGTCACAGTGGAGAGTTGAAGGCGTTCCCATTTCAAAGCCTCCTTCAAATGCGGCCTTCATTTCCCTGGCCATGAAGGGTACAGCAAATGGTCCTTCACGGCCCAAACTATCAAAGACTCTTTGCATGCTGGTGACAACAGACTCAGTACTGGATTACACTCAAGTATTGTGTTTCAACATACTTGAATATTTATACAGATGTAACAATCTTTAAAGCGGTTTAAATATTGACTTCCATATTGTGACTCAATGTATAGTTTAGACATTTTATTATGCACCAAGTTGTTTTGTCTTCAGACAGTTGAATATAACTTAAAAGAAGTCCAGCACCAAAGTTATATCCACTCATCAACAGCAGCTGTTACATTCACTATCCTCTTAAGGCTAAAACATCCCTTTAGACAATGCTTGGTTCGATTGTTTCAGCCTTTTAGTGGCCTTTGAAGTTCATGTTTTTTCAAGGGATGCAGTCCCTGAATTGGGATACAGCTACAGTCTGAGGGTCTGCAGTAAATGATAGCATGTCGTTTATTTTTGTCAGGCCAAATTTGCACCAGTATAATATAAAGACCTTTAATGTCAACAAGACAACGGGAAGAATTTTCTTTTCCTATTTAAAAGTTGATTTATTTTACTTCCCAAAATGTGCAATTACACAGTTAGTTGCTTTTTAATATTTGCCTTTAGCACGGTTTCCCCCCATGTTAGAATTACCAGTGCAGAGCACAGGCTGAATACCAGGAAACGAATGAGAACCTGTCCTCTTTTCATGCCCTCATTGTGTCATTCAATGTATTTAACACAAAAACAGTGAATTTGCTTCTATGTGCATTTTCATTGTTTAGTCGTCATATCTAGGCTTCACTATATTCCTGCCTATGTCTGTGTTGTATCTTTACCTCTATTTGGATGCCACCCTTATGTCTCCAGCATGTAAAGTAGACCACAAACGGCCAATCATCCGGGTGCATTTGAACTCCAGCTGCCTGTGCACAGGTCGGGTGAAAGGCAGTGGAACAGCGGCCATGTGAGCATTGCACGATGCAACCCGTGCTCTTCTTCACCCATTTACGGCAAAACTGGCATTTCTAAAAAGAAACCTTTGTTAGTTATGTCTTTGACCTAAGAAATAGACTTGGGCTCGGGCAAGATGAACAATCCACAAATTCTAATGAATTCAGAAAGTAATTTGTTAGAATATTTCTTAAGGATTCATTAAAGGTTTAATGAACAGATAACATTACCAAAAAGAAGTGCTATACAAACAGTGCTGGTGATTTATTAACTAGGGAGTACAGATGCTGCCAACCTAATGTTATCTACTTTTTCAGTAATATGGGAATACCTCAGCTATTTTCAGAATAGCAAAGCTTTTACAATAACAAGGTAAGTTTTCCAATGAGTAACCTGACAACATGCAGCACTGCTGCATTTTGCCTCATTTTATGTAGTATTTCATGGACACACATTGTTCAAAAGTTTAAGGTTGTTAAGAGCATTTCAATTTTTCTCCTGAAAAAAGTATATTATGCTCTCCAAGCATCATTTACTTATTTGCTTAAAAAATACAGTAAAACCAATATTGTGAAATACGTTTACAATTGACAAATTGAAATATAAAATAAATATTATTCCCGTGATAGTAAAGCAGAATTTTCAGCAGCCAATATTCCAGGTCTCTGTATCACTTGATCCTTCAGTAATCATTCTAATATGATACTATATGATCTTGTTATTATTATCATCAATGCTGAAAATGGTTGCCCTGCTTAATATATTTTGGAAACAGTGATATTTGTATTTTTTCCATAGATTCTTTGATGACTAGAATGTTTAACAGAACAGCATTTAGTCTAAATATATTTTATGTAACATTTTAAATGTAAATATATAAATGTATATCCTTGCTGAATAAAAGTATACATTTCTTGAAAAAAGAGAGCGTTTGAATGAAAGTGCAAGCAAACTAAGGCGATAAACAAAAACCTAAAAGGTGTTTTTATTATGTATTGTTATGAAAGTTGATTCATTTTAGTGAAATGGTTTATTAAAATTAAGTCTCTGTGTGCCCCTTTATATCTGTAATTTTTAGGGGAAATATCTGGTGGATACATATTCCTTTACCACCATGTTTTTACAAAATCATATTAATAAGAGAGTTTGTACTTTTATTAATGTATTACATGTGAATTTGCGAGTTCACAATTGATTTGGACACCCTAATTAAGAGCCTCATTGTTTTTGACCTGGCCAAGATTATACATTTACTTTCCCTCTCTATGTCAATCAGCACTGCATTTAGATTGGCATTCCACATTTCTGTGCAAAAAATGAACCTACCAGCTTAAATCTCTCAAGCGGGATACTACTGAGATCGACAGGACTGCGCTCTGCGATGTTCACGAAGCGAGCCTCCAGCACTGCTACGGCACATAATACATGAACCCATCTGCAAAAAAACAAATTTTCAACCTAATCAGGTTTCATCAGTACCCGAGGTAAAAAACACTCAAAATGAAATGCTGTCAGCAGCAGAGAAAGGCAGCTCACAAAACTGTCATTCAGCTGAGAGGAATGTGTATAATTGAACATTTCTGGTGTTCACTGTAAGGGCTCCTGGCTACCTACTTGTCATTGTTGGCCTTCTGCAGAGCTCCTCCTCTTAGAGAGCATAAACAGCAGTCCTGAGGTAAAGACACAAACACTTAGTCACACCACTGGGAATAATAAACAGATGAGTGAATGTAGGTGCAACTGGAAAAAACCTTGCCAGGCCAGACATAATAGTGCCCCCAAGCAGCTAGAAAAATACATAGCAGTGGTTTTGGGAATAATAAAAAATTAAAAAACTGTAAACCTGCACAAATGATCCAACTGACCTGAGTAATGGCATTAGCTTCACAGCGGGAACATTTCCACTCATCCAGATTAGTATCCTGAGACACACCGTAACAACCTGCAGACAAAAAAATTAAACATGTATTGAGAAAGTAAAGAGATTCAGCTATGACTATGCTAATTTTAAACAGTCCTGTTATGTGACTTTAAAGGGGTCCTTTTTGAATTTTAGTCAGTGTGTATGTTTGTATGATTGGGTATAAAAAATATCTACAAAGTTACAAAACTCAAAGACCACTCCAAAGGGAGATATTTCGTTTAAAAAAAATCCCTTTTCAATAACTACAACGAACGGCTCGTTTGGACTACAAAGTTGATTTCCGGTGTTTGTGACATCACAAAGCGGCCCACTAGAATATCATTGAAATAATTCCCGCCATGGAAATTCGAATGGTTGAGGGGTGGGGAGGGGTTAGAACGCTTGGTTGACTGCATCAGACAAGACGACGACGAAGAAGTGCTGCTGTAGAGTCAAGTTATTACACATGCACCTGAATAATTATGTATGCAAATATGTATGTTACAATTATTACTTTTGTGGGATACTTTGAGCTTTGTATCTCTGCAGATCTTATACATGCACAAACAGCTACATAACACACTAAAGAAAAGGAAAAATAGAAAATCGCATCATATGACCCCTTTAAAGTTACAGACATTACTTAGTGAGTGATTCTCATGTTTTTCTTTTGTTGTTTGATTAACATATTTAGCCTAATATTAGAAATATTACTATATATATATATATATATATATATATATATATATATATATATATATATTAGGGGTGGGCATAGATTAATTTTTTTAATCTAGATTAATCTAGATTAATTTTGAAATTAATCTAGATTAATCTAGATTAAAATGGCTCATTTGAATTCTGCCGAAGGCATTCAGAATATGTGTGCTACCCAAATAATGGCTAAAAGTAAGTCTTTGAGAACGGGTTTCTCAAGCCAGGTGGCGCATTAGACCAGGGGCGCATCTCCTGTTTCCAAAATGCATCACAAACTGCTTGAGAAAGCTGTTCTACTATGATAATTGGTGATGAAAATAAACTATGTTCAATAAGATGTACTTGTGTTTACTAACTGTTTATTCAGTTAAACATGAACTGTAGGCCTACATAAGAGGTCGTGATGAACTGTTTACAGTTTCCATTGGGAAGCTTCTTAAAAATAAATTTTCCCTGAAGCAAACCCGGCGGCTTCATAGCTGCATCCATGTTAGCACGTCACGTCTGATGTGGTAATTTCACAGTAACGTTAGGCATACACACAGGTTCGAAGCAGAGGGTGACACGGGAGTGAATTCTCAAGTTCACATGAGACCTAAAGCGCATCCTGTTTGCTTAAAAGCGCAACGTTTCGTTGTTATTCTGAGTGCACACAAATAAACGTAGAGTCTTTACAGATTCGAAAGATGTATTAGGCTACTTTTATCTGTATGACCAAAAATGACGGAGATTTTAAGAGCAAGTGAGCGCACCGGAGCCTGTCCTGCGCAAACGCGCTTCCACACAAACACTTCAATAGCGCACATTTCTCTAGGTTAACATCATATTGAGCGGCCATGTAAAGTTGCTACTACATACATCTTTCAGATGAAAAGCCATATTTGAGGTTGATGAATGATAGCTGAGCGTTTGGATGTCCTGCCCGATTGTATTACCACATAGACCAGCCGTTAACAATCTGTCCATCACGGACTGCGAGCCTCTAGTTCGAAGACTCGTTCTCGCCCCCTACAGTGCAATTGCTAGGTATACATCCGGCTAAAATATCAGGGTGAAAGTCATCATAGCTGAGTATAGACCCAGCTCCCAACCCAACTTTGAGAATAGATTAACGGCGATATTTTTTTATCGCCGATAAGAGTCTCGCGTTAACGCAGCGCGTTAACGCCGATAACGCACCACTAATATATATATATATATATATATATATATATATATAAATAAATACGATATAATACGTTATACTGACACACATCCAATATAACTGTTTATGTTTGTTTAACACGTAAACGACTGCGTTAACTTGAATACTAGTCAAGACAGCCATTGTGACATAATATTTTGTGTAGTTGCTTATTGGCTTGAGAAGACACGAAAGTGAATGACTCGATCTCATGAAAGTACGATTTTTTGTTTCTATTTGGTGTGCTATTTATACGCAAAAAAAACAGACGTTGACGTGCATATGAGACACAATGGTTAAGTATAGGGTGTGAGGAAGGTGCGTATCATAAGCACACCAAATAGAAACAGAAAATCGTGCCATTGAAACGCAATTTCATGAGACCAGGCTGGCGTGCTCTCCGTGCGTGCTTCATTCAAATGTGTGTGCACACATTAACGATTTATTCACAGTGCTTGAGCACCACATTGAGATCGATAAACGAGTGAGAATAATAAACTTTCTTCCAGAAGCAGCACTGGCCTGATCGTTCAGATAGCTGATTATAGTTTTAGGGGGGGCTGAGATGACAAATAGGGGGGCTGAAGCCCACCTAAAAGGGTCTAGAACCGCCCCCTGGGGCGGGCACTTTGCTAATGTTTCATGTTGACTTTAACATGAAACAGCTTGGGATAAATTTTAAAAACGATTCAGTCGACTCTTTAGTTTGAGAGACAATGACTTTATACACGGTGCACTTTCAGATTTAATACGTTGCAGGATGTTTTCATTCAGCTGTGTTACACACTGCATGAAAGGTAGTTTTCAAAAATCCCTAATAGGGTCACTTTAATATTTTTGAGGAAACCATTATTTTTCTGGACTTTCTGATGAATTTCAAAAGAAATAGTAATATTGTAAATATCATTACTGTAATTTTTGATAAATTAAATGCGTTCTTAATAAAAGTATTAATCACAAACTCTTAAAAGGGTAGACAGACAAAATGAAACAACCAAGAATATGTATTGCGAAATTAAAATCTGCACAAAATGTAGAAATATTCTATGTAGTCTCTAGTTTAATAAACTGCATGTATAATTATAAAAAAGAAAAATTATTTTAGTGTAGATATTTCAGTGATAACAGAGAGTGAAAAACAGCTTACTTGTATGTACGCGCACACTACACACAGAGCAGCTGACGAGTTCGCTAGTTCCATCTTCTTCCACATTCGGGGCGGACAAGTGCCCTTCAGAGCTGCTGGTGAAACACATCTCTGGAATCAGCAGCTTGGTCCTCCGTTTGTCTCCTTTAGCTGCAGAACTGCTTTGGCTCAGGCTGATTACATCACTCTATATGAAAAAAATGTGCACAGCATAGTCTTACAGTGGTTCCACAAATAATTTTTAAATTATCAGCACACAAATAAAAAGAAAATTACTTCTGACTAGGGGTGTGCGATATGACGATTTTTGATCGGGACGATAAAAATGTCTCCACGATCTGCTTTTGGAGAAATGTCATTGTATCGTGCTACAGCGAATATTCTTTTGGTTACAGTTCTGCGCCTACGCATCAATAGATTCTGGGAACGTGACATCGCAATGCAGTGCATTTTGGGACTTTAGGTCACGGGTGTTAACTCAGCAGTAGAGTTACTCTCACGGGACATGACACTACACTTATTCACAATCACAAAGGTATATTAATTGCGGTATTATACAAGGTATTATTAATTGTTTTAAACATTTAATTCACGCTGTTCTGACAAGCACTTGTCACTGTTTTGAGCCCGTATACCTGAAGAGTGCGCACGAAAAAGCCTAACAGCGCCTGATAACAGAACTAAGTTATCTTTTGCGCTAATACTGTCAAAACACACAAGGTTTATGTATAGTTGGTTATGTCCAAAATGAAAGTAAACAGCCGAGACAAACGGATGCGTGCGTGTATATAAGATGTGTGCAGTTAAAGGGACAGAATTAAACATGCCAGTATTAAAAATGACATGCAGTCGACTGTCATTAAAGGGATAGTTCACCCTAAAATTTTATTTCTGTCATTATTCACTCACTCGCATGTTGTCCCAAACCTGTATTAATTTCTTTCTTGTGCTGAATACAAAAGAAGATATTTTGAAAAATGTGGGTAACAAACAGTTGCTGGTCCACATTGACAGATGGAAACAAATACTATGGAAATCACTGAGGACCAGCAACTGTTTGGTTTTCGACATTCTTCAAAATAGCATTTATGTTTAGCAGAAGAAAGAAACTCACTCAGGTTTAAAACTAAACTTGAATGAGTAAATTATGGTATAATCATTGATCTCAAACTCAATTCCTGGAGGGCCAGTGCTCTGCACAGTTTAGCTCCAATCCTAATCAAACACACCTGATCCAAATAATCAAGGTCCTCAGGATCACTCGAAACGTGCAAGCAGGTGTACTTTGGAGCTAAACTGTGCAGAGCTGTGGCCCTCCAGGAATTTAGTTTGAGACCACTGGTATAAATATAAAACACTATGACAGAATTGACAGACAGATGACAGAATATTTATTCTTTAATGCTAAAACAACAAAACACAGCGAGGAAAAATAACTTGATACTCTTGACAGAAGAAAAATAATACAGCTGCTTTAATAGGAATCAATCTATATAATGTATTACTTTTATATTTGTTCATTCAATTTCTTGAATACTCCTGCTAAATATTCCTATTGTACCTGAAAATAAAGCACTGTTTGTTTTATTTGTATATTATGAGCATTTTTGTTCTTATTTTTAATAACAAAGATAAAATAATGACAAAGATTTTTATCTTCGCCCACTTTGGCCTAAATATCCACCATTCTTTTTTATATTGTGTAACTTTGAAAGGCTTTGTCTTTATAATAGGGAAATTAGTTTGGCTGCACTGCTCAGACAAAATAGTAAAACCAACATGACAAAGAATCATGATAAAAAAAAAAAACTGATATATTTTTGCCATATCGCCCACCCCTACCTCTGACTGTCAAATCTACACTACATTTTCTTTTCACAACCAATCAGACTTCACCGTGTAATTTCTGAGCCTCTGGCAGTATCAAACAGCCAAAGGAAACAAGTTGCTTGTGTTTGCCAACTCAAAGGAACTTTGAGCAATATGAGATTTTAGTGATGGTAATAGCATGCGTTACCTCTGTGTACGTGTGAAAGAGAGTACACACTGCACAGTACGGAGGTTGCTGGCCCATGCGGAAGTTAAAATCCTTCTCAACTCTAAAGTTGCGTGGCTTGCTTTGCCACATGGGAGCCAGGAGTCTGGCCCAGGGATCAGTTTCCTCTGGCTCAGCTGCTGGCTCTTGAATCTCTGTGGAGTGAAGGAGCTAATTAGAAAGAGCACAAACAATGATGTGACAATAAATAAACAACGTGAAGCAGATCCTAACCGTCATCACTGGAGCTCTCTATGAGCAGGGGATGCAAGCGTGGCAATTTACTGAGTGGCTGCAGTTTCCTCTTCATGCTCTTATTCTCTTTCTCTTCCTCGATTTCAAGCTGAAAAAAAGCAAGAGAGGAGTTACATTTCATTTGGATGGTGTGAAGGTGATTCATTTTTTTAAATAAAAATACACTTAACGCACATTACCGTTTAAAAGTATGGAGTTGCCTATGCTTTAAACAAAATAAATTATTATTATGCTCACCAAGGCTGCATAAAAAAAAAATACAGTAAAGACAGTAATATTTTGAAATATTATTGCAAAATAACTTTTGAATACACTTTAAAATGTGCTTTGTTCCTGTGATACAAAGCCGATTTTTCAGAAGCCATTACTCTAAATATTCAGTGTCACAAAATCACATTAAATCAATCTAATATGAGTCACACGAACCTTCAAAATCATTCAAAATATTAAAAACAGTTAAGCTGCTTAATATTTTTGTGGAAACCATAATATTTTTTAGGAATCTTTGATAAACAGAAAGTTCAAAACAACAGAATTTATCATTTATTTGAACAATAACATTATAAGTGTGTTTACTGTCCCTTTTAATCACATGAATACATCGTTGCTGAATAAACGTACTAAATTTCTCACAACCAAAAAAAGCCTCACTGGCATGAAACTTTTAAAACAATAGTGCAACTTACTTGTAATGCATGATTTTGTGGTATTACATCAGTTATCAGAGAATTATCAGTAGTAGTCAATACTGGATAATGTGCAGCTCATTTTCTTTATTTTTTTACATTCAAGTTACCTTTGAAGTACTTTAATTAAAAACACTGTTAAATGCCTTCAGCAAATATAGATTTGTACATCAGGGCCATTCAATTGGTTTCATTTAAGGGCCAGAATACTGAATTGAAAACTTGAAGGGGGCCAATCGTCACAATCTCTTTTTTCTGTGATTAATTGTAATCAATTACATATTATTCTAATTTCACATTGAACCTCCAAATTAATGTAGAAACAACAAAGATGGTAAATTTTAAATATGGTTTAATGGCATCTTTTTACTAAGTAGCCTACTATTAATGAAGGCCAGTATCATAGATACTAAGACTGTTACTGATATCTATATTAAACGCATTTTCCTTCAATTTTAGACATTAATTATAGCCATTCAACATTACAGTATAATTGAAAGCCATTATTTTTGACACTTAATAGGCTACCAAAAATATGACAATTTTTAATTTAAGTGAACTTAAAACAATCTTCACAAACTATAATGTTGTGTGTGTAACTGAGGCCAGCGAGTAGATGCTGTAAAGGTAAACCTCTCTCCCCTGATCTCAAAAGACGCACTAGTGGCTGCAGCCATTTAGCCTCCTGGTTAGTGCGTCTGCCTCCCATGCAGGAGATCGGGAGTTTGAAACCCACTCGGAAGCAGGCAAGCAGGGACCCTTTACATAAGTATAAACTATAAAATGAATATAATTTAATCTTTATTCAAACTACAAAAGTTAATCAGCGACTAGAGCAGTGGAGTCATTTCTCATTTTTCTTTTGTTCTCTGATTTCTATCAATGACAGACTTCACTTTAAAAGCAGAGCTGTCCCTTTGAATACTGATGTATGTACATGACGCGGATCTGACACACATTCGGTTTTCTCCCAACTCTTCATGGTTATTTAGCTGCGTATGTGGATTTGTGGAAAGTCGAACGCGCAGCCATTCAAACTATACTCCTTTTGATAAATCATCTTCGTCCAGTCTCTGCGCTATTTCTCGCCAGACGATATGACTGGTAACACAGTCATTATACTTGTTTAAAATAGAGTTAAGAATATCTCATAATCCCCTCACATGAGAGCTTGACTATGCTGCAGTCTATTGAGGTTGCGGGTCTCCGGTAAATTGGTTGTTGAGCGTCGGCCTTCCTTTTCTTTCTTGGCTGTGAAACAACGGCCTGCGCCAGTGTTGCCACCTTGTGGACAAACGAATTAGTGCAAATACAATTTGAGGCATGTGTGGGACCTGCAGGTACTCTTCCCCCGGGCCAGATGAAGATGATTGGTGGGCCGGATTAGGCCCACCAATTGAATAGTCCTGCTGTACATTATAATAATGTGATGGCTAAATTCACTTAAATTATTTAAAATGGTTGATTTTTATGTTCAGCATTTTATTTTTAATCAATTCAACAAATATAATTTAGTTCTAATGTATTTTATCAGATATTACATGAAAATAATCACTGACATATTTAATTATTTTATAATCAATAAACTGCTGTTTTAATTGCATAATATTTAGTTACTATATATTATTCAGTTACTGCATAATATTTCAATTTTTTTATATGCTACAGTCCTATGAAATAATGTTAATTTCCCCAATCAAATATCAACACATTAAGTCAATATATGTACCAACCTTTGTGTTTGGTTGTGGCGTATTTGGCCTCACATCTGGTTTGATGTCTGGCTCGTTGAGGTCTTCTCTGGGTCCCTCTGTGCTGGGTTGTTGAGGTTTATGGGGCACTGATCTGGCTGCATAGCTGTGGACCTGCAGGGCATCTGAAGAGCTCAGGGTCCGATGAAAGAGAAGGCTTGCCACCCCTGGTTTGGTAGAAATCCGTGGCACAGCTGACAGGCAGTGAGGGACAGTAGGGACAGATGCTATAGAGAGGTGACGCTTTGGGAAGGACTGTGTACAGGCTGAAGACGCGTTTGTGGCTCTTAAACCTGCGGCCATAACATGCTCCCCAGATGCAGTGTTTCTGGAACCAGGAAGCATCTTTAAACTGGATGAACCCATCAGAGACAGCAGGTCATCTTCATCTTTAAATTCTGAAATAGATTTGGTTATCATCAAATTTCATATAAATATACATATATAGTATACTATCACTTAAAGTTGCCTTAGTTTGTCAATTCTGAAAATTAGCAACATATGGTTACTTTGTCCCTGAAAACTTTATTTTTTTATTTAGGCCATTACAACATGACACACCTGGATACTCTCTGCATTGTTCTGTGTATGTAGTAAAGCGGCTCTTCTTGCCATATTCAGCCTCTTCATTGTTTGTTTCACTCTTTGGAAGAACTTCCTCTGGTAAATCCAGACACACTCTGTGTCTTTTGGTTCCTATCCTTTGTTTAGCCAAGCTAATTTTATTGGAAAAAGCAACATTTATAACTGATATAACATGATTCATTTTCACATATCAGTACTGTGTGCAAATGAGAGTTTAGTGAGTGTTTATTACCTCTTTTTTTGTCCTTCGCTACTTTGGTTCTCGAAGCAGAGTTCCTGAGCACCATTTTTCCCAGCCTCTCCACCTAAAAACTCAGCTGCTTCGGGCGTAGGCTTGGAGTGGTCAATGGAAGCATTGTCCTTCCCCGCCAACCACAGCTCGTACCGCTCAGGCTGAAACTTCCTTACAAACACATCCATGGAGATCTTCACCATGTCTTTTCTACAAGAACACTGAGGGAAGAAAATACCAAGATTAATGCACTATGTAAGTGTACAAGCATTTCAGTACATGATAAATACTACTGCCAAAGATGATACAGATTACAAAGGTTTATATATACACTAGTATACATACTACCATTCACATTTTTTTAAAAAGTAATACTTGAATTCAGAAAGGACACATTATTTTGATCAAAGTTGACCGAAAATAAATTAATATTGTTTCAAAACCTTTCAAATAAATGGCGTTTTTTTTAACTTGCCACAAAACAGTAATAGTGAAAATTACAATTTATAAAAAAAAAAAATGTCTATTTTAATGCATTTTCACACTTTATTTACTCCTGTGAGTTACCCGACCCTAAACTTTTGGATGGTTATTAATTTTTTACCAGCATGGCTTGCTTTCCATAGTCAATCCATCGTCTTGTGGCAAAGTTGGTAGATTCAGCACAGTTGAAACCATGGTTAAACCCTGCATGATAGCTGTATGGAAATGTTATCATGAACTCTCCAGCCTCCTGAGTGATCTGCAAAGCATGAACAGACAAAGATATCACAAAACCTTCTCAAAATTGAGTTACAAACAAATGTACATTGAGGAAACAGGAAGCCTTAGGTCAGCTATATAATGTATGCAGTAGCAGAGTGTAAGCAGCGCAGGCCTTTTGTGCTTTCACACCGGCAGCATTTGTGTTTTCGCAGATGAGCATCGACTTATGTACTGCAAATACAGATAAGTATTGTCTATAGTGCCACCTTTTTTAGGTGTTCTCCTCTGACAACTGTATGTCACCTGCTCTGTGATGCAACCATGTTCCCCTCCCACTGTCTCACACACACACTGACACATTTCACTGTGTCTAATTACACTCTGCTTACAAGACTAGTGTAAAACAGGCCTAATACGGTTTACTAATGATAAAAATCAAGTCATCAGTGGTAGGGCTGTGCAATTAATCGCATGCGATTGTAATGCGCATCTCGTCAGTAAAACTGGTTCTGTGATTAGCAGTAAATCTCCTTCACATGCTTTCAGATAGAGTGGCATTTAATACACAGAGCCATAGTTCACTGACAAGCAACGCAATATTGCGTTCATAATCGCAGATGAATCGCCTGAATCTGAAAGCACGTGAAGGAGATTTTCTACTAATCACAGAACCGGGTTTACTGGCGAGATGTGAATGACAATCGCATGTGATTAATTGCACAGCCCTAATCAAAAATGCACTCACAACAACATACCTTTTCAAAAGGAATGCCATACTTCTTTAGAATTGAGGGTGAAATAAGAGTCATCTTGTGCCTAAGAAATGCTTCACAGTTTTGTGAACTTCCAGGGAAAAAGCCTTAGGAAGACAATAGGAATCAATATATATGAGAAAATGTAAATCGAACAAAATATTTTCTTGAACAGAATTGAGGACAAAAAAGGCTGTTTACCTTTGGCTAGCCGCTCTAGTCTTTTTCCATGTTCGGGTGGCACGCAGTACCTGTGAGATCATTCCAGACATATTTAGCACTTGGCATAAGGTCAGACAATTACAGCAACCATTTTTTATGCCCAGGAGATCACATTTCATCAACAAATTATTTTTGTCTAGCAAATTCAAGTTAACCAGCATTCTAGTGACAAGCAAACTTACCAAGACTTTGGTTCCCCAAAATGTAAGTAATTAATGCTATAGAGATCCATGTCCTCAGTGTGCCAAGCAAAAGTGGTTTTCCACATTCCAAAGTAGAGGTAGGGTGTGTTCACTCCCTCTATAGTAATCCCACTATCATGCTCCACGGTGTCAAGGATGGTATTCAAGTGCCCTACATTCCATTCTTTGACGTCCTGTGTAAGACATGAAAAATAAAACAATGACTCCAATCACATCAGAGAGTACTCAAACCAAAAGTGAAACCATATAGAACTCATTCAGATTGCTTACAAGTATTTACTCACTGGGTCATAAAGGGTCCCATTCACATCAGCTCCATAGATAGCAGGGTTAAAGGTTAAATTTTTCCAGTATTTCCTTTCAAGCTCTTCAAAATCATCATAACGAGGGCTGCAAAACCTTACAGGGAGGGAAGATGAGGTTTAAATCAATTTCCACTGGAAAATGAGTAACAAGGTTAACAAGACTTACTTGTCACTGTTGGCTGTTTTACGGAACTCTTTCACAGTCATGGCTTTTTTCTGGATGTTGTACTGGGTGAACAGGCCTGATTGCCCAGTCACAACCTGCTGAATCGGTGCAGGTATTAGCAGGTCATCAATGTCATCGTATGAACATCGAGGCTTCCAGTTTTTGGGCGGGACAATCTGCGGTTAAGCAAAATTAACATCTTAAATTTTTTTACAGAAGAAGCATAGGTGACAGGGTAAAGAGAAGCGTTTTCCTCTAACCTTGGCCAGGCCTGCCTTGTGTGCTCCTTGGGACTCTATGTACGCAATGTAGCGGTTGAAGTTCTTGAACTCTTCAATTGTGGGGTAAAAGGTCATTATACCCCTAGAAACCGGCATGTCAGACGCCATTTTTGCCTGCCGAGTCCTCAGCACCTGTATGACAAATTGATTGGACTGTAATATCTCAATGTGCATCTAATATAAAACAGACTATATTAGGAAATAATGACATTTAATGAATATATAAAAAAAACATGTTTCCTGCCATTGTATTGGGGGGTTAATATATTTGTAAATATTAAGCCGCAAAAAGACTATTTAAATATGAATTCTGCGTGTCTCTGTGTCATGAATGGCACAGATGCGCGGTTTTGTTTACTACTCGTACTGAAGCACACAGGATTCTTCCGGTGATATTAACATCTGCAGTCTCACTAATGATAACATAAATACATGAACATCTCCAGAGCTGCTCTGAGTGTCACTTCATGAGCATTTGACCGTTTCATTTGAGTAAAACTATCCTCATATCATATAAAAACAGAAATGTAAAGGTATTCAAGGCAAAATAAACATTCGGTTTACCTTGAAGTCATTGCGGCAGAAATAGCCAACATTACTATTGTAGAATGTATGTAATAGGCTACAACTAAAATGATTTAAAAACTTATTTTTAAGGGATAATCATACAATATTTATTCAATGTTTTTATTGTAATTTTAAATCCCCTTCATTTTCCCCCCCAATTTTTTTTTTTGATTTTCACTAATTCAATTTATTTTTTTATCATGCCTTAAAATTGCAATAGGAATTTCTGAGGGAAAAAAATGATAGGGCGATTGTAAGAATAAATGAAACTTGTTTTTATGCTTTTAAATAATTAGACATGTAAAACACAGAATTTGGTAACAATAAAACATTAGGTTGGACAAAATAAAGCATTTCACATGTCATTTTTTGTTTACATTTTAATAAATTGATGTTCAATTGTTTAATGATTTTAATTAGCTAGACAAGCTTTTTTGAATAATTTAATTTAACCATTTAAAAGGAGTCCGGAAAAATTTAAACTGAAAATAATGAATTTTTTTTTTCTACTCATTGTACTGCTTGTATTTTTATTTACACACTTATTTATAATCGTTTAACTCTTTAATCTAATTATTGTTTTATTTATTTCATTATATATTCATATGTTTACCTTTTTTTTTACACAATTTTTCTCTTAACTTTTCCAAGGACCCCTTAAAAACTTAGAGAGCCCAGGATCTCAGTTTGAAAGCACTTGCTATACAATGTGCGCCATGACTTAAGAACAATATCTTATAAACTCCCAATTTAAACCACAGACATCACTTACATTTCACTGCTGGTTATATACAGAAGTATAATTGTGTATGTGACGAATAAAAAACATTGAACCTTTACATACTGGGTTGCTAGGTTTCATTAACTTCCCTGACTTTGGTAAACCACAGATATTTTAGACTTATTTCAAAGAACTGTGTGAAAAACATCAAACCACATGTGACAAACTACAGCCGTTTAGTATTCCTGTGAAGAAGCTGGCAAATAAGACTTATATATGGCTTTAAAAGTGAGACAAAACCTCATATTCGTCCAGTGCAGCCTGTAAAGCTTGTACACAATTCATGCCCCGCCTAGAATTCAGAAGCTTTGATGCTGATTGGCCAACACCTGCGTCTCTTTAAAAGTCGTGTGGCTAGGCTAACGAGTTAGGCCACACGTAAACATTATCAAGTACAAAAACATCAGTTAAGTTAAAAGATTCAAACAATACAAATTGCAAGATATGGTATACAAAATGGACTAAGTACAAATGATTAATATAATATAAAACGTGCGCAAGTGAGGAAGTTTAGCTGTTGGTTGCAGTAGTGAAAGTGCAACCGTTAGCTCTTTGAAGCTAGCAACTTTAACACTATTATCAATGATTTGAACCCGTAAATTATACAAAACTGCGTAAGTGTAGAAAATAACAAGGATATAATATATAAATACTTACTGACTCTGTCGAACAAACCCTTAATAACTGCCCTCAACCTTAGTAGAGATGTTTAGCTAACAGCAGATTATTCTCCAGACAAACCTCCATCAGCACTCGCACACTACGCATGCGCGCAAAGGATTTGTTTATTATTATTGGTCCACCCATGCCAGAGTCACCATAACCAATCAAATCATTGTCACGTTTACAGTAGCCTGCCTGCTGCCTGTCATACGCCGTTTATTATATTGTGTTGTTCTGTTCAGGTAATATCAGGAATACGATCATAGCAAACTTTCATTTTTTCTCAGTTTTAGTTTAGTTGAGCTAGCCATTGGCAGACGAGCCATGCACATTTTTTTTATATGTTCTACATTTCATATATTTATATAACATATATTCTACATTAAAAATATATTTATAATTAACGACGACTGCTGTACAAATAAAATAAATAAATGCAAACACATACCATAAACCAGAAAAGCAACAAAGGCTTGCCGCCCCCCTCCCCCCGCAAACGTTAATAAATGTAAAAAAATTATATTGACCTTTGAAAATAACCCCAACATCAAACAAATAACATTATTTGATTACATGACAAATGCATTTAAATATTTTATTATTTTTTAACCTTAATATTTTATTTGTGCATTTCACATTTTTAAAGGGACAGTTCACCTTAAAAAAACACAAAACACAGTTGTTGATCCCAGTGACATTCTTCAAAATAACATATTTTGTGTTCAGCAGAAGAAAGATATTCATACAGGTCTGGAGCAAATTTAGGGTGAGTTTTGGGATAAACTATCCCTGTAAATGGTCTACAGCAGGTTTCCTGAATTTTTTCCAGGTGAGTTTATCTCCAACCCTGATCAAAACATTCATATTTCATGAACACTCCCTAAATCCATATATACGATACATCAACCAACCAACCATCCACCCATTCTTCAAACTGCTTATGTCCGTGGGGGTCAAGGGGATGTTGATGCTGATCACATGAGCAATCCAGCCTATCTTTATAATTGGACAGACCCATGTAGTGCAGATTCTGTTTTGGTGCATTACAGAAATGTTAGGCCTACATGTATTGACATATTTAGATTTGTTTTAGATTTATTTTATGCTTCTCTGACAATCCAAAAATGTATCTTATATAAAAAAAAAAAAAAAAAAGAATGACTGAATAAATCTGAATACATTTAGTTGCACTTAAAAAAAAACTTGGCTAATGTAGTTAATGATTGTAGGCTAATGGTTTCAAGAAGGTGTTATCATTTACTATCAGATAAGTGCATAGGTTGTTTAAAGTATTACATTATTTTACTTTAACTTTATTCCAATAATTCGAAATAATTTAATCTTGAGGTCCCCTTGTTTAGAACCACATGGTCTAGAGTCAGGGAGCATGATATGTGAATCACTGCAGCCATCTACTAGTCATTTCACTCAATTAGGTCTAAATACTCTTGTTTGATAACTTACTGTAATTTAGATTATGTATGTTTGTTATTTATAACTTATTTTATCCCCCTCTACTTTATTTAATGTTATTATACCTTTTTTATAACTATCATTCTATGTTAGTTAATGTACTGTTGTTATTTTGTTATATCGCCCCTAAACATTATAGTAAACGTATAGTGTTATTTTATTACTTATTTTATAACTTAAAATGTATAGTTATGCTATTTTTCTAAGCTATTCTATCGTTCCTCTATTTTAGTTAGTGTTATTTTTTATATCGGTAAAGTCTCTATGGTAAAGTGGAGTAAAGCCATTTTGGCTGCAAAAGTTATGGTCCCACATCCACACACACAGAGCTGGTGTAATGAAGGGTCAACGGAGTGAGGGTTCATCCATATGCAGGTTTATTAAACGGTTTCAAAGTAATACAGGCAAAATACTTGCAAAGCAAGTGGGTCTAGGCAGGCAGCAAACAATCTAGAATCGAGAGAAACAGTCCAGGGTCAAACAAGGTCACAACAAGACTTTGCAATGTGAATGTGTGTGACGATGTGGCTTAAATATCGCCAGGGATGAGCGTGAGTGATTATGCACGTAATCAGCGCCAGGCTCAGGGTGATGGTAGGAATTGGAGTCCGGAAGAGAAAGTTGGTATTCGGGTGATGGTGCCCTCTGGTGCCTATTAGGGAGAACCACAGAGGCCTGATTCGTGACAGCTGGGTAGATCACAAATTGTAATCCGTTACTAATTTAAAATTACATGACAAAAATTATAGTAACGTAATCCATTACATTAGACATTTTAGTTAATAGGATATCAGACTACGTTTAGATTACTTTTATCTTGTTTTTTATATTGATTTAAATGAGATAATCTTGTACCCTAATGCTATACAAAGACAAAGAGTAAGACAAAGAGTAATAGTTTGTTGTTATCAACAACATGAAGTGCATTAATAATTATATTCTGTTAAGGTTTCCCAAAATGGGTTTGTCAAGGAACTGCAGTGTGTTTATAGTTTAACGAAAACTAATAATTAATTAAATCATAACAATTTTCAATTAAAACAATTTTAAAATCAATCAAAATAAAATACTTACTGAAAAAAAAATAGATGTTTTATTTGTTTACTTTCATGTCATGTGACTGACTGACCACCAATGTCAGAGAACCATAAACATGCAACTGTGATACTTCATTATGAAATAAAATAAATCCAGTGGTCTTATGCTGCGTCTAGCCACCTGACTATCTTAGTAAAAAAAGTACTAAATTTAAAATACTTTTATTTCATAGTTCAAATCTACTAACATATTGCTCGAGACTTATTGATATAAAAATGTAACTTTATTTGGAGTACTACATATGATTTTTGAATAATATCGGTCTTTAAATGAAAGATGTTTAATAGTGTACCTAAAGTATACTTACAATAGTTCCACTTTAGCACAATCAGATATACTTAAGTTAATCTTTATTTGGACTTCAGCACTTTAAATTAATGCACATTTAAAGTGCATTAGGTATAAAATTAGTTTGAGTGTATAAGGCTATTTCAGAAAGGAACATTTACAAGACGAAAAAGAGGAATTAGGGAAAATAAAAACAAAACAAATTATGAATAAATTATTGCTATTGTGTAAATAACATGTAATCATGTAATCCCTAAAAAGTAACTGTAGTCTGATTATGAGTATTTTAAAATGTAATCTAATACAATTAATAGTACTTTTTTATTACTAAAAGTTCTTTCAAGTATCTTTTTAAATCTGATTACATAATCCATTTAGCATGTAATCAGTTTTTCCCCAGCTCTGTGTACACTCACAACAGTTCTTTGTGGTCCTCAAATCTAATTTATCTGACTGATCTGAGTGCGATGTTCTAGCGATGGCAGAACAGGGAACTCCAACCGTTTCATTGTTTATATCACTCCGCTTGCAGCACTTCTCACATGGCGGACACTCAAATCCATTATTATTTTGTAAATAATGCTATTTTTCATAAAATGTAGTTTTAAGAGGCAACAATGTAGTTGTTTAGATCTAAAATATGCAGTTCGTTAATAAAGACAATGTCTATTTGAAAATTTGTTTTGATGTTTTCAGAGATGTGTGCTCCTGGGCTAATGAACCCAGCCTTACTTTGGCCATATCTTATGGAATTTGCCACTGGCTGTGATGTCTCTATATCTATAGTGGTTAAACATGATACATAATTTGTTTTGATGTTTTCAGAGATGTGTGCTCCTGGGCTAATGAACCCAGCCTTACTTTGGCTATATCTTATGGAATTTGCCACTGGCTGTGATGTCTCTATATCTGTAGTGGTTAAACATGATACATAATTTGTTTTGAGTAAATCTAATGGGCAGTCTTTGGTCTCATTAATGTATCATTTGTTCCAGAGCAAACAGTTTTGGCTGAGGGCAAAATCTCATAACATTATATTGTACATACATTTAATGCTGTATGGCTGCCTATGTAAAATTGACTGAATTGCCTAGCGATTTCTGATGGCTCTTTTTGTTGTTTATTAAATATGATTATTCAATAAATAATATTTAATATAAATAATTGTATTATTTGATAATAGTATTTATTTAATATTTAGTATTGGGAAATGGTGTGCATGTGTGTGTTTGTAATGGTGATTTGTTACATTGTTCCGCCATTATTTGGCAACAAGACTGTTTTTATGAGTGAGTCAGCAGTAAAGAAAAAGCAGTAAAGAATTGTATATTGAAAGAGACTGCCACAGGTTTTTTTGTTACATAAAACTAGTAATTTTTACTTACAAGAACACCTTGTAAGACGCAGCCAACAAATGCACAAAGCAGCGTTGTCATCGGAAATCACCCTCAACCGATGAAAGGATAGTACAACAAATATATCACTTTCCTCAGCAAACATTCAAATGTTTTATTGTGTATATAAAATTGAGCTGAATAATGAATGCCGTATAAGATGCAGGTAATGACACTCACTCAGTCCATCTCTCTCTCTCTCATAATACTTGAATCTGCATAATACAGTGAGCTTTTAATACAGTCATACATTAAGCTTTCACAAGAATCACAGCCGTGCCGATATGCAGAAATATAGCACTGCTACGAGTGTGATATTGCTCATATAGACATTAGACAAGACGTAGAAATTTTGGTGGCATGAAATAATTTGAAAACAGCTGTCAATATCAAACAAAAATATTATATTTTATTACAAGTTTTTTTTTTATCATTGTTTGTAAACTATACTTGCACAATCATCAGAGATGATCCACTCAAAAGTAGTTATTTGTGAGTGAATGTAAAGTTTCATGTGTGAATGCAATGCAAACTTTTCTGAGAGACTGCAAAAGCATTGACATTTTTTATGTCTCATATGTTTTTCCATTACCATGTGCCTAATCCAGATTTCAATAGTCAACAGTTTTTTCAATGTCTGTTTTCTCACTTATGCACTACTTATGTATTTATTTAATGACATAACTATTTCTTGATCTATTTCAAGGGTTCTCAAAGTCAAAACAGTGGACTATAGTATAAAAAACACTTGTATGTACAAAGTGCAACACCAAAAAAAATAATAATAATAGTTTAAAGCATTTTTAATATATATAACGCAAGTGATGCTGCGATACCAAATAGGACCACAGGAAGTCACCAAAAGACCACTAAACCAGCTGCTTTGGTTTGACTGTATATGCTGCTATATGGATCCATTCTGAATCACTAAACTCACATGTTCACTTCTTGGGCCAGCATCCATTATAAAACAGGGTTTGGTTACACATCAATAATAACCCACTGGCACATGCCAAATGTATGACTCCTTTACCTTTATGTCACTGTAATCAACTTTATCCTGATTAAAATCGTCATCCATAAAAACTTTACTATCAAAACACTGGTTTGCTTTGTCCAAGATATATTTTGTACCAAGATTATATTTTTAATAGTACAAATAATATCTAGTGTATACTGTATCTCATAAACGGAGTTGGGGAGTAGTTAACTATAAAGTAGCAACACTATAAGCTTAACAACATTTTTCAGTAGCTTGACAGTAGCTTCTAAAATTTGTAAATTACCAAACAGTGTTGTTGTGACAAAACACTACATCTGTCCTTAGAATATGAAAAATGATATACATTTTTGAGTCAGTTCTTCACAGTTCATTTTTTTAAATGGTAAGCAGAATGATCCAAATTGGTTCAAGATTGAATCTTTCAGCTGGTTTACTCAAGCATACCTTTTGGTGTGTAAATAGTCAAGTGATACTTTATAAGACAACAACTTTACAGACAACAAAAACCTACAAACCATTAAGAACAACCCTGGAATATATGCTATTGTTCTAATAAGATGAAGAAGAGCTTTCAGATAACACTGATTGTGCAGCTTATGATTGTGAACAATTCCCTAGTGCAGGGAGCAACATGTTTTCGGACACGCATTTAATAACTTAATGCTGTTAAACTGAATGCAAAACAAAGTATTTGTTGAAATACCCACAACAACACTGAAACAAGAATAAGCAGCTTATCTTTAAACCAGATTTGCATTCATTATTATGTGTAATCTCACTGTGCATTTTCTTTCTAAATCATTATTATTCCAATCCTTAAAAACTTACATCTAACAATGGATTATAAACACACAATCTCCCATTTGTTTTCTCCTCTTAATAGTTTAAAATACAAGTTTTTTTTAGGGATGAGATTATTTTATTGTTCTGTTTTTGAGTACATGGAAAACTGTTTATCAGCATCCCAGTGTGGATCAGAGATAAATATCCTGGATAGTCACAGTACACAATTACCTGATAAAGCATTTTACATTTCTTTTAATACTAATTTCATAACAAATGTATACTAAGTATACACTAGCAAATAACTATGCATGGGTGAAATAACTATGGATATTAAATATTGTCCCTTCACGTAGATTCAAAATATCTACTTTTTACAATGCAGCAAACTACTCTTTCAGATAGCTTTTTAAAGCAGCTTCTCCAACACTGCTCATTTACCCCATTATTGGACACATTCACTTTCAGAATAAATTAATCAGTAAAGATAATGTTAATATAAAATTACACTCCAGGGTGTATAAATTAATGTACTAGCCTAACCTTACTATAAAGTGTTACTAAATATTCATGACTGACTGTGTGAAGTCAAATCTTTTAATTCACAGAGAATCTAGAATATTGTGGTTTTGAATTGACTTAACTTTAAAACAAGCAACGTGTACCACGAGATACATATTATTTAGTCTCATGTAGGAGGCACGAGGAATAATTTTTAATCCAATACTGTTATTATCATAGTTGAGGTTGTTTGGAGTTTGGGGGTCACATTACTTGGTTCAAATTTTCTTTGCTCGTTTTGTCAGTTTGACCTAAAACCAACACGTCCGCCCATGGGGCTGGACATTCAGAAAATGTAGAAAGCAGGCATATATTAATCTTACTTTTTTCAGCAAAAAATTGTATTCAAGTATTAGGATTAATTGTGAACATTGTCTTGACATGTTGAAAGAGACAATTAGGTTATATGTTGTTCGTGTTGTTTTTTATCGCATTTTGAATTATGTGTATCTCCTGAGATACATTGCCTGTTTAGGGTATAAAACAAGGATTATCCTCAGTATTGACAATGAATGGTGTCACAAGGTAATTTGTGCCCCCAGTTCTGGTTATTTCATTATTGTGTATTCTGGGGTGGGGTTTGGCGTTCCCTCTTGGTGGTTATGCATGGAGGGAGGGAGGGTGTAGAAAATACACATAAATCACATAAAATACAAGGGGAGCACCTTGATAAAAAAATCTATCAGAAGTGGGGTGGGGGTGGATGGGGGTTATAAATTGCATCAAGGAGAGCAGATCCCCCTCAGCAGAAATCGCATTAGACCTTCCTGGCCTATAGGCCCCCTGTACACAGTCCCCTTTCTATTCATTTAGAGATAGAAAATTGTGCAAATGTTAGTATTTGCATGTAAAACAGATAATATTACATTTAGGTTGTCTACAACTTTGCATTTTTAACTAGATTTGTCTCTTGCAGGGTTCCACACAGCTAATGATGTGGTAGAACAGGGGTGTTCAACCCTACTCCTAGAGGGCCACCATCCTGAAGCTTTTAGCTCCAACCCTGATCAAACACATCTGAAAAATGTGACTAAAGTCTTCAAGATTACATAACAAAATTATATTTTGGTACATAAATTACATTATATGATTAGGAATGGTGCTAAACCGTGCAGGACAGTGGACCTCAAGGGTTGGAATTGCCCACCCCTTAGGATAAAGATGAGAGAGTTAAAAAATGTAAAAATACAAAATATGTCCATGCTTCAATTTTAGGACACTTAGACATGTTATACATGCAGCATATTTTGAATATTCCATATTTGTTTGCATCAAATAAATAATATAATTATTGATGACTATGGCTGTTTTTTATACCCTAAACAGACAATGTGTCCTGGGAGATACAATGCATAAAATCCAAAATATATCAAATATTACAAAAATTATTTTGACATTTCTTTACTTAAGTCCAGATGATATAAAAAGCAACATGAAAATATTTTTTAACTGATAATTTTTCACTCTTGCCTGTTCTAGGGTTAATATTATTTGCTTTTCACAAAATGTTGTAAGACAGAAAGCCAAAGAACACATTGTTCCCTGCTGGATAACTACAGCTAAAGCCGTCACAGATCTGGCATCTTAAGGGAGTGTTATTCGAATGCTTTATGAAAGCATTGGGTTGATTGATGAAGTCAGCGAACATCTAACAAACAACACACTGAGGATAGTCCAGAAACACACACAGAGACAATATTTTGTACAAAAACCAATTACTGAACTTTATTACATCGAGTTTTTTTCCTGCAACATTTTTTATTCCAGTTTTCTTATTAACAAATAGAAAACAGACTGTGTATACAACAGATCGAACCTCTACAGCACTACTCATTCACAAGGTAAAAATGAATTTGCCAACATATTCCGAACGTATGGCCAGGTCTCCCTTTAACATGCCGGTTTCAATCATACAGGCATGAAATTACGTCCTGTAGGAATAGTTTTATTTTGATTTGTGCTGCCTCACCCCACCAGAGGAGACTGCCAAATACCTGGGGTGCGTAGATAATACAGTAGATATAAATTTTATACCATGAATAGATTCACACACAGCAGTCTCTCGTGTAATTTTCTCTATGTAGGCATATCAAGAAGAGTCCAGGATATAACATTTTGAGAGAATTATGGGAAATAGAGCAGAAGCTGTTTATATACTATATCTATAATAGTATTTATATTTATTCATAATTATAAATGTATTTATATATATTTCTGTATAAAAAGAAGTTGGATTAAACAGAGCTGACTTTCCCTTGGGGGAGTGGTTTATACTGTACAGGTGCCAATGGCAATTGGTCTCATTTCAATATCAGGTCTTCAAATGTCACAGAGAAGTACTATTCGTTAGGATTGTGTTCAGTTCCTGGTAAAGTCCCTCATTATGAACGCGCTCCCATCAGAAGGTCGTAATGTATTCCGCACAAATTGCATTTAACCCCTACCGAATTCTGTACAGTGCCGATTTTATTAGTTAGTTGATTTGCTTTCCCTTACAAAAAGCTTTTCTTAATTTAGTACCATTAATCCAAATGCATACGACTCGCAGTTGGAGATTTTTCTTTTGTCATTGAGACAGAACATTAAAGGCTTCTCCAAAAGTGAACCTGCTCATTTTAGCCCAATAAGACCACTTCTACATAACGAAGAAAAAAAAAATAACAACAGTAAAATCATGTTACAAAGTCAAACCATCAGCAGCTTAGATAACAGCGGTTCTCTGGTATTAGTATCAGGAACATGTTAAAAATACATGTTCTTGTGCTAAAGTAACCTATTATGAAGAAAATAAAAATAAAACAGTACCAAGTAAGGAAAAGGTAGACCCACGGAAAAGGCCATTAAGACAAAAGATGATTAAAAAAACACAAATATTCTATATTAGAATAATACCAATATTGTCATACTGATTTAAAAAAACAAAAAACAAATGATAACCATGATTTTTGTCTTTCCAAAAAAAAGAGCCAAACAGGAAGGAAAACAAATAAAAACGAAGAATTAATGCTACCAGTAGCCTTCGACTTTAGTGTGGGTTGGCGTATGCTAAAGAGAAACTAGAATATATTTTTTGTAGATGGTGCTTCTTGATAGAGAGTTGTCTATATTTCTTAAAGCAATCTCTTGGTGCTAGTCAATAACGGACTGCTGTGATTGGTTAACCAGCCACTGGATAGCCTGCCCTTCCCACCCCCCAGATCTCTGTACAGGATGGGGATGGGGAACGGTGGCTCATTCCTGAAGAGTTGTACCAGAGGGCTGTGGTCCAGGAGTGGTTACGTTGCATAGTGATCAAAGCTCCCCAGGTACTCCAAAGCGGCTCTGTAGCACAGCTGGTACTGGTCCTGCAATGGAAAAAACAGCATGTGTCAGCGGGAGAAACAATCACCTCCTTAGCTAATATCACAGAGTTGTTGACACAGAGCTCATGCTCCATTTCAACTGCTGCTAAAGCTGCTGTAAATGACTTTTTGGGACACCATGCATGAAAGGTCTCTTGAAAACACCACTGAAAAATGTGAAAGGTGTCCTGAGAAATAACTCGTTTTTTTTTTTTCTGTTCCCCAACGGCTCTACAAACAACATTAGCATGTTGGCAATCAGAAAACTTGGAGGCTGTTGGATAACTACTAATTAGTAATCAGTAATTCTAAGTCTTCTTAGTCTAAAGCCCTGTTCACACCTCCAGCGATCTTTTCGCTGTATGTCGCTACTGTGAAGACGCTTGTTGGCGTTCCGCTGCTGTCGCTCTATTGTTATTGATAGACTGCAAGTCTGGACATATCTTTAAAAAATGCAATCATAAAACTATATATAGCCGATAAAACGAAGATATCATTTTAATCTGACTAGGAATTAGACTTAAAGCATTCTGCTGTTGGAGAGTGGTTGTTAAATAAACTACAGCAGTGCTCAGTGCATTAAATCATTAACCGGTGCTGAACTTCTCACTCCACATTAACAACACGAACCGTCAATGTATGTCTCAAACTCACTTTAGACTGCCAACAGTTTATTTTCCACACATCATTTTTATGTCGTTACAGTCAAATCATTTAAAACAGTGAGATCGCTCCGGAAATCTGTCCTGTCTTGTGTGCACTCAAGACAGTGACGTGTGAGCGCCGCTGACAGATTATTCACTCCTATTGGTTGTCGCTCGCAAAATTAGCTGTTCATTTGCTTAAACCTGGTCAACTTTTGACATTTTGTCGCTTGACCCGCATCGCTTGATATGCCCACATTCCGTCGCCAATGGTCACTGTCGCTCTTGTCGCTAGCTCTCCATTGAAAATGAATGTGATCATGCCGCTCTGTGTCGCTGGCGGTGTGAACGGGCTTAAATCAGCAGCTTTATATTATAAATATTTTATATTGGACAAGTGGTATAGCATTTTTTGGGCAGTAGGACAGTACCTCTGTCTGCACCATGGCAGGCCTTTGTGTGCGCAGGGTCTTAACTGTCTGGAACAGATCCACCACACCCTCATATCTCATCCTCTCCAGAACAATACTGAGAGTGATGAAAACACCTGTTCTTCCTACTCCAGCACTGAAAAACAACAGCATCTGTTAACTTAATACCTGTTACACAAGGGTGAAGGTGTCTGTGTGACACGTAATACTGCAGGCTTGAATGTATTGCACTAAATCATAAATTATCCATTCACATATTTTGCTGTCCACATGTACATTCAGACTTTAGATCTCAGATCAGCATACCTGCAGTGCACAGTGATTGGTCCATCCTGCCCAAACTGCTCCTTGGTTTTATGAACTTGGCCAATGAAATCAATGAATCCCTCGCCAGTTTTTGGCACTCCTTGCTCTGGCCAATCAGTGAACTGGAACTGCCGTATGGTTCTAGATTGACCGTCCTAAAGAAAATAAAGAATTAATGGATTATTAGGCTGCTGGTTTCACTCTCACATATGCATACAACAGCTGGATGCCTCTGCAGCAGGGAGCCTCTGTCCATATGCTCACTGTATGACCGTGTGTGTACGCCATTTAGCTAAAGCATAACTTTGGTACTATTTACAGCTGCCAGAAAGCTCTGTAGTCCAACGCAAGCCGCAGGATGTGAGAGCGCCGTGTTGGTATAAAACATCCGCTGCCAGCAACAGATTGCTTCCACACCCCAGTGTTGCCCTCAAGTACCATCCTGAGTGACATTCATATGAAAAAACAAACAAATAACCCTCCTCTGGCAGATTCCTGCAAGTGATCGATGCACGTACCCTGGCATCTGTGACTTTAAACTCTCGTAGGATGTACTGGGGCATGTTGTATTCAGCCATGGGATCCACCACGAAGTATTGATAGCGGGCCGAGCGCTCAGCTGGCCAGTACTGATGACACTTCTCCTGCAGGATTTGGAAAAGTAAAAGAGTAAATCTCCAGGATTTAAACCCCTGGATGCGAGTTAAAGGGAGGAAGGTGCTTTTACCCGTCCCATCTCTCTGAGTTTGGTCAGCATCACTACAATAGTGGAATTGTGCTCCCATAACATTCTCCAGAAGTCCTCAGTGGTCTCCGCTAGTGGGCCCTGAGTGGCAATATAGGCCTTCTGCTGTCTGTGGACACACAAAAACGTATTTTGAGACCTTGATACAAAACAGGCAAATATGCCCAGGACAATCACATGACCATGACAAGGTCTAGAGAACGAAGAGCTGTGCCTTAATTGTAAGAAAAAAATGAATTGGTTGGTAGTCAACTAGTGGATTCTGTCTTGCCCCCCCAAAAATTATTGTAGAGTCCTAATTAGTGTTATTTTAGTATTAATGATATACTATTAGAGTATATACACACACACACACACACACACACACACACACACACACACACACACACACATATGTTGGTTTTGATTGCTTATATTGTCCTCATTTGTAAGTTGCTTTAGATAAAAGCATCTGCTAAATTACTAAATGTTAATGTCAATTTTAGATTCAGTTTTAGAATTTTTGTAACAAGCTTTAGTAATTTGTATTAATGTATAAAATATTTCTATTTGCTTTTAATTGTTTACATTATTATTTTTTTATAATTTTTTTGTAGTTTTTATGTCTTTGGAAGTTTTAGTAATTTTAGTAAATAAACTATTTTTTTATATTTCAGTTAGTTGCCAAAGCAGTTTTAAGATAACAATTTTCATTGAATATTTGTTTATTTTATTTCAGATTTTGTTTAATCTACTTTCTTGTTGAATACTGGTCAGTTACCCTATTAATAGCTGCAACTAGATTTTATATATAACTAAGAATCTAAGCGTTTTTTCTTTATAATATGTCCTACTACCTCACAGATATCAATAAAGTTAGTGCTGTAAAAAATAACACCTCTGTGAAAAAAAGTCCCTGTGACAACTTAATACTAAAAACAGTAAAGAAAAGGGGGAGTAATCACCCTTTTTAACCTATCAGAAATGCTTTCTGTCTATCCAATCATCTTGCACATTCAGGTTTGCTGATACAGCTTTGGAGGGCGGGGTTTTGTAGAGAGGGCATTTTGATGACGGAATGGTGGAGGTCTAATTTAGCGGCTGGAAGAAGTTGCCAAACAATCACTTAAAATGACAAGTCGATTATGAATCCATATACTATAATCTGCTGTTCTACCCATATATCTATATATAGTTTGGTTGTTTTATTAACATGGCCACTGGGTGGAAGCAGCGTTCTTTGCTACAGCAGCTTGGGCAATCAATGTGCACAAGGCACACACATCACTGTCTCATACAAACAGTGCCACGGGTTAGCAACTAATGAAGGTGCTGCAGGCGAGGCAATAACATGGAACTGGGAGATTAAAGTCTGCTCAGGGCCTTGTTCCGACAAATAAAGAGCCGGCAGAGAAGAAGAGGAGAGATGGGGAGAGACGAGCCAGAATGAAGAGCAAAGAAGAATGAGAGACCCCCTCCCTCCCTCGACCACTCATTCCAGAACATACAACACACGCACGCACGCACGCACACACGTCACTAAGAAGAACACAAAGCAGACGTCAGGGACAAAGCCAAATTACCTCTATATTAATCATGCAGTTCTTCCTTGGAGGTTATTTTTCCCCAATCAAACTAAATGCAACATGAACACTAAAACGGTTATAAAGGCTGACACAAAACAACTCTAATGATGTATCCGCTCAGCTGGCGAAGCTGTTTGCAAACTAGTAAGAAGGTCAAGCGCGTTTCTGTGCTTATCACATTAACGTGCTGTTTAAAAGTGGCTTAATTGCTGCTTTTTGACAAGACAACAAGTCTCAGAGCGGACGGACCCATAGGCTCGGCTAAAGAGGAAGACGTGACCAAAGAATCGCTTTTGAAGCTCATCTGGTTTTAGAAATGAGACTGGTGTCAATTACGCATTGGCACAGGTTGAGCTCCTCCAGGGTAGCTCTCATTAAGTTTTAATTCAAATGAGAGGGGCTGATGTACCGTAGCCCCTAGACATTTTCTTCACAGACTCTGTGACATTTCGTGCCCACGCTTCGTTTTACAGCAAACACGACTGGCCTTTTCTCTCTCACTTTTCCTTCTCTGATTTTCTCAAGTGTTCACCCCATTGAGAGCGCCTCCTTTTGTAATTCAATAAACAGTTGTCAGACAGAGTAAGGCAACAAAATATGTGAAGGCTGAAAATGTGTAGACAGACTATACTGTGCTGCTCATTGTTTAGGGGAATATTGCAGTGAAGAAAAAAGAGAGTTATGGATCATCTCATTTACCACATATGAGAATGAGTCTTGACGCCTGAAGAAAACAGAACAGGAGGAACGAGAAGTAGGCAAGAAATCCACAATAGAGAGTATCTCAACACATACGCATGCTTTACTCTAAGCGTAAACAACGCTGATTATGCAGATTACGTTCTTGCGCATGCTTTCCCCCGCCCCCAACATAATCAACGCTGATTACATAGATTACTGTCTTGGGTACCCTCCAAAATGGCAGAAGAAGTGACTGGGGAGAAGAATTGTTGAATAAATTATGTTATTTTAGTTTTCTTTGTGCTCAAAAAGTACTCTCGTAGCTTCGCAAAACGGACTGTTTTACTGATGTCCTTACTATGTTTCTGGACCTGGGAACATTACAGTTGCGTTGCTGTCTATGGAGGGTCAGAGAGCTCTCAGATTCCATCAAAAATATCTTAATTTGTGTTCCAAAGATAAACGAAGGTCTTACAGGGAAGGACTGTCACAGTGAAGGAATTTCCCTTGCTGTAATTTTGAGTGGCTCAAAGCCGCGATATGCGGTATTATTGCCATATATACATATATATATATATTTATAATCTGTGTTTGTATGTGTTACGTAAGGAGGTCATAATCAGAAACCAATGAATCCGAAACTAAATCATGTTGAAACAGGCTGTCAAGTAAACAGAAGGGAATGGCAAAAATTAACGGTCTACATAACAGAGCATAAACCTTACAATAAAATCGTTAGGCTATTGTTAACATATATATGTATAACAGTTAGTGCAGATCCTCAAATGTGAATGGACAAGACTTTTTCTGTTGATATTTCACCTGCGCATTCTAGACAGGCTGTCAGTCCGTGCAGTTTCATTGTTGCACCACAAGGTGGCATCAAGGGACTTTCTTTAAATGAGTCTTTAAACCGTTCATTCAACTACACGTTCAAAGAACGCTGATTCATTCAAAGAGATATGTAATGAAACACGCTGTTGAAATCGTTTTAACTTTGAGCGCCACTTTTAAAGCCTCAGCTGACCAGCAGAGCATCGATGCTAAGAGATTTCGCTTTCCTTGGACATGACAACCTATTTTCACAAATATACATGACTCGGCCTGAAGGACCCCGGTGTGTATGTTCAATGCTGTGTGTGTGCACTTTGGATGGGTTAAATGCAGAGCACAAATTCAGAGTATGTGTCATCCGTATGTCCGTATACGGCCGTATGTCACATCACTTTCACTTTTACTGTACTGTTAACTATTAGGAATGGCAGCATTTATTAGATAGTTGAAATCGAATCAAATTGTAGCAATGATCTAACCCTTGTTGATGCAGAGAAAATATCGACCTGAGCAAATATTGTTATTTTTTACTGGATTATCTCTCTCTTTCTCTATATATTAAAAAGAAAATATTTTTTTTTATAAAAAATAATGCAAAATACATTTCATGGTTGGTAAGAAACAATTAAATGGTCCATGTTCTCAAATAAACTTGCATGCAGGTGTGAAATCTATACAATTTTGGGCCCTGGATTTATTTTTGTACTAGGAAACACAGAACTGACATAATCCTGAATGGCTCTAACAAACGTTTATAGCAGCTGCTTGAAAAAAAAAAAGGTTTAATCTAAACCTTGAGAATTAAAGCAAACATGCTCCTCCATCTTTTTGTAACGGTTTGGTATGGGTAACCTGTATCCATCGATGCAGCTGGCATTGATGTAGTCAGACCCCTCCACTCCTCGGATTGGCTGCAGGCACACCCGTGTGGACTCAAAAGGCATGATATTGACGAGCCGGTTCTTGAACTTGTTGCAGGGCAGGTTGGCACTGATGAATCGCGAGGTGTGGGCTTTGGAGTTGGCGAGTCTCTGTGGAAACAGTGTTGGGTTCAGAGGGCTTGAGCGTAAACAAGCTGGCAGAAATATAGTGGAAAACGTTCTGAAACAGAATATTTTTTAAATGAGGGGGAGCTGTGTCCTATAGAGAATATCGACATTAAAAGCGTGTCTGTTGTGACTTTAAATTGAAGATAAGCTGTGCAGCAGTACAGAGGGGTGTGGGCGTAACGTTCTGACTAGGAAAGCGAGGGCGTGACTGGCAGCGGGGCAGAGAAAGCACAGATGGACATCAGCAGAGAGCGCATAGAGACCATTGGCTCTACTACAAGCTCCGTCTGTACTGGGTACCCACTCCGGTCTTTGTACCAGATGCTGTTTCTACTTCTAGAATCCGCTCTGAGTTGAGCATCCTAGTTTTACCAGCATTCACTTATATCCCAAGAGCACTATTAACAGTTGGAACAGTAAAGCATTTTCAATAAAACATTTATTAGGTTTGAGGTCTAAGGGTTTGAGTCATTAGGTTTGTTTTCATGCACCAATTTTTGTCAGTCTGAACAAATCCAGTCTGATTCTGATTGTTCAATTTATAAGTACCCTTAACTTTGGATTCCGATTCACATTTCATGTGCTTAAATGATAGTTATATTACAGTGATTAAAATGAAAACCATAAATAAAAACATTTCCGTTACTTGAAATCAAATTTAAATAAAATGTTAACTGAAAAAAATTCATTTAAATTATAATAAATTATTTCAATTAAATTATATTTTATATTTCAGCTCGCGGGCAAGGCAGCATTTCTCATTTTCTTTTAATTTATCAAAAATTACGAAACATGCAGATATAAAACACTATTAAAAATGACAAAACAACAAAATTCCTAAAACTTCAACTAAAATCATTTGCATTTAATACATTTAAAGCATGAATAAAATAATAGTAATAATAGTATATCAGTGATGCTAAAATTATACTAATTATATGTATTTAAAAAAAAAAATCAGCATGTGTGCAGTGCTATTTGCCACGTACAGATAAGGCCACAACGATAATGTTACAAAAGCTACTGCTACTGAAGCTACCTGGTATTTTCACTAAAGATAATAACAGTATTCATTTGATCATGTGATGTGCAGTCACCTTAAACTCCAGCTCCATGTCTGTGACGGTCTCTCCCGACAGTGGCTGGGTGAGCTTCTGGATGTGGCCGTAGAGGTTTCGGGCAGGGACCTCTGTGTTTCCACAGGTGGCGGCCTCCAGCAAGGCCTCGTGGATGAAGATGTACTGGTCTTCCGTCTGCACCATGTAGTTCCTTTGGGCTCTCATGCATGTGACGTGGCCATAAATGTCTACAGTCTTCTCATGTTTCATCCGCTCCAGCATGGCGTCAATAACTATGAAGCAGCCCGTGCGGCCCACTCCAGCACTGAGATAGACATACTGGTTACTAGGGCTGCATGATATTTTGCATGCGATAGTTATGCATCTTGTCAGTAAAGACGGTTATCTGATTAGACGTAAATCTTCATCAGCTGTTTTCAAATGAAGCGGCATTTAATACACAGAGCCGTAGTTCACTGACAAGCTACGCAATTGGCGCTCAGAATCGCAGATGAATCGCATGCGATAGTGAACGTGAGATTGCATAGCTTGTCAGCGATCAACGGTTCTGTGTATTAAATGCCGCTCAATTTGAAAACAGCTGATGGAGATTTACGGCTAATCAGATAACCGTCTTTACTGATGAGATGCGCATAACTATCGCATGCAAAATATCGTGCAGCCCTACTGGTTACACTACAAACAAACTAGGTTCTAATACTAAGAGTGACAATTGATAAGATTTTTTTATTTATTAAATAATTTACTGAAAAAATTAATCAAATGAATTGCATATATAAATATTTATATTATATGCCATTGTTGTATTCCATCTAATATTCACTTTAAATAGATTTAAAGATGTTTTCACTTGACAGCCTTAAAACATTTGAAATCTACCAATTCCACCAAGCAAACCTACAACTGTTCACTTTACAAGAGAGATTATAAGTGAAAAGGTCAGCAGTAAATGAAAGACTGGGGACCAGCTCTAACCTGCAGTGCACTACCATGGGTCCAGCATCAGGAGGGTTGCAGGCTTTGACCCTGCGCAGCAAGGCTAAAATGGGGGTGGGGTATTCAGGAACTCCGTGGTCTGGCCAGGCCATGAACTGGAACTGCCTGAGCTCGCGTTTCTCGCTAGAACCATTCTGTTTGAGCAAAGTGGGAGAAACGAGGTTAAGTGGCTGAAAATGTGGAAACTTACTATAATGAGAGGATTTTTTTACCTTGTAAAGGGCAAAGGTGCGCACACTGTAAGTTGCCAACTCAACAGCATCAAGCATGGTCACTTGGATCATTCCGTAAGTCTCTGTGCCACGAATGGGCCAATACTGGTCACATTTGACCTGTTTAAGAGGACAAGAATGAGAAACAGTCAACTGGTGCAGGAGTAAATGCTGAATGCTACAAGAAATTACAGACACTTAAATTTAAAATAAATATTTATTGTTATTTAAACTAAAACATATATATATATAGTTATCAGGGAAAAACTTCCATATTTTACGGCCCTGTGATGTTTACTAAGGTTTCCACAAAAATATTAACCACAACTGTTAGCACAACATTGATAATCGAAAATGTCAGAAATCTTTTTTTAAGCAACAAATTAGCATATTTGAATGATTTCTAACGGCTCATGTGACACTGAAGACAGGAGTAATGGCTAATTACAGAGCAAAGTAGTAGTAATTACAGGAGTAATCCTACTTTTTTAGCACAAAATAAATTACATTTGAAAATGTACCAAAATACCAAACTGTTTATTTTGTTGCAATATTTCCACAACAGTACTATTTTACAGTATTTTTATCTAAATATAATTTGTATTCTATTTTACAGTATTTATACATGCCTTGATGAACATAAGACTTTCTTCTTCAAAAAAGCCTGACACTATGAAACATATCTGTATTTACACTCATACTTAATTCCAAGACTGTTGTAATAATAATAATAATAATAATCAAATATAAGAATGTGAATATAATTTAAAAATATAAAACATATGATTAATGTTGATTGCTTTTTTATATCACCAGCAAAATATAATTATATAAAATATTAAATATTCAATATATAAGCCAAATGTACTCATTTCCTATGCAAGTGTCCTTATTACTAAGGCTTTTATTTATACAGCTTTACACAAGCCTACACGGTTCATATTTGAATGGTGATTATTTTACTAATTTCATTATAGTATTGACATTGCTGAGTTATGACAAAGGTGTGTTCCCCACCTGCACCCAATAATTTACAAGGACAAAGCTTATTTTTAAATTGAGGACAACCCCATATTAACAACAAAGTAGAATGCATCCTAATATCATTTAAAATTAGACAAAAGCAGTAGAAATTTCTAAAAACGGTTTGTTTTGTATAGCGTTCAATCTACTCCAGGCAAAGACCAACTACAAATGACGTAGTTTATTTCTTCTTCAAGGTAGGTCCTGTCAGAAGTGAAAATAGGCCAGTTGTTCTATCTCTGCAGGAGATTTTCATCACATGGCTTGAGGACGCCCTTTACCTATGAAGCAATGCTTTATAGGTGCACTGCCTTGCCAAAACCCACTCATTTACCACGCTAGTTCTGCCAACATATGTCTCTTTTTCTACAAGCCTTTAGCTCCCATCTGACCTCCCATCCATCAACAAAAACCTGAGTGCACGCATTCTCCAGGAGGAGGAATTACAGGTTATCTACTGTCAGATATGACATTTGAGCTAAACAGAAGACTAGTCGACAGACTCACTCTCTCACCAACCCTAGGTGCCACTGGCCTGTTGCTGCACCCAGCGCAACAGCGCACTATAAGTCCACATAGTGATTGGACTCATAGAGACGCAGGTCCCTTTAGTGCCAAGCACAGATGGATGGTTTTATAGCACAAAGAGAGTTGTGAACATTGTACTATGTCATCCAACAAAAAGGATGGCAAGGGTATTTTGTCTTTTATTTTATTACCATATTTTGTGAGGTTGGATAGGAACTCTACTACTATACTACTATTTTGGAGGGAACCTCAGGGCAAAGACGTGTGTTCTTTGTCAATAGAGTTTTATGTACTCAATATATAGTATATCAATCAACACTTCTTTTTTCCTTTAAGAAATTAATACCTTTATTTGGCTGGGACTTTCATATAATTATGACTTTATTATGAAAAAAAAAAATCTTACATTACATTACTTTTTTTTTTAAATAAATGCTCTTCTCCTAAACCTTATTCATCAAATAACCCTAACTAATGGCTGTTGAAAATTCATCTCTGCCATTTCAGGAAAGAACTACATTTTAAAGTACATCAAAACAGAAAACACATTTTAAATTATAATAATATTTTACTACTAATAATAGTAATATTACCCCCCTCCCCCCAGAATTGTTAGCCTGTGAGCATAAATTGCTTTATTCAAATACATCAAAAAAAAAACATTCGGCACTTGCGCACACCGACATACAGCACTATTGCACTTCGGGAGCCTCGAGTTCGAATCCCAACTCGAGGTACTTTACCAATCCCACGCCCCTGCATTACCTCTCTCCCACTTCACTTCCTGTCAGTTTTTATCTGTCCTATCGTAATAAAGGTCAAAATACCAAAAAAAAACAAAACATTCCCTAACTTCTGAACGGTAGTGCAGATTTTTTTATATTTTTTCTTTTGATTTTCATTTTCCCAATTGTGAATATAGTGTGTGAATACTTTTTTTTGCAATGCATATTTCAAATGATGTAGTAAATACTATACATCGTATATGAATGAACATTTAAAATTTAGTAAATATTATAATTCATATATGAAATATAACTAATTCAATTATGTCATATTTCAATACAACATTTAGTAGTATTAAATATTATAAATAAAAATGAATATTACATTAAAATTAAATAATAAATAGATTAAAAATACTTATTCAAATTTAAGATTAAAGATTCAAATTGATTAATGACCCCTTAGCTGAGGGAACAGCTAAGTAAAAGTAATAAAAGTTAAATCGCATACAGTAACTATTCGTTTTTTACTAGTTTTGAACTTACTACTAGTAAGCTACTAAGTACTAGTACTAAACTACTAGTACAAGTTTTGAACTTAGCTGATATTTAATACTGTCTTAATTTTTCTATGCCCCTTGTACTCACCCTGGACTTCTCTTCCAGTCTGGTCATCATGACAATGGTACTGGCTCTCTGCTCCCAAACCATCCTCCAGAAGTCGCTCAGAGTCTCAGGCAGAGGGCCCTGTGTTGCAATGTAGGCATTCTGCTTACGGTAACCATCAATGTAGTTGGCATTGATGTAGTCGCTGCCTGGAACACCTATAGAGAGAGACAACAATTCAATGATGGCCCACTAATGCCACTATTTGTGCTAACTGCATGCTTTCCTATACATACACACATCTGTCACCATAATGAAATGTTAAAGGTCAACACATTTGTTTGACTTTTACCGTCCACGGGGGTGAGAACAACTCTCGAGTGGTCGTAAGCAATAACATTGGCATAACGGTTCTTTGGCTTGTTGACCTCCAGGTTGGAGTTCTCCCATGTGAATTGCTGGCTTGGATCAATGGACTGCAAGGGAAAGATGAGAGGACAAAGAGAAGAAGGGGAGAGAGAGAGAAATCCGTTCAGTCTTTTGAGGCACCTTGTTTGAAGCTTGATACCACAGAGTGCCGCAGGGGTAAATTTGAACTAGGATCACTTCAGCAAGAGAGGCTTTGTTTCTATAGCAACCCAACGTTTTGAACAGAAACCCACAAGAACCAGAGCTGACTTTGCCACCAGGGGTTGTTACAACTGATGGACTGGCAAAGCTCAAGAGTGGTAATTTGGATCCCTTTGTGGGTATATTGCAGTTCTGTTCTCTTACTAGTGATCATCTGCCCTGTAATAACAGCAAGTTCATCTGCTGAATTATCACAGGCAACCAACGGATGGCTTAGCGCTCACTGACACCATAATTCAAACATGATCACTGTAAGGGGCTCCGATAATAGTACCACTGACTGTGTATGTCTGTACCTGAGCTCATCGGGGTATATGGCTTTGATGCTAAAGATTACGCTGAGAGGAGGGAGCGTTCAGATGCTCTGCCCGGACTAATGGATTACTGGTGTCCATGTGGACTTCATGCCTGCACTTGATTTTGTGCCTGCTGACAGGAGCAGAGTGGGAAGATCAATGGCTGAGGAATAGCAGACCCAACAGGGAGAGTGTGGATTTATGGAGACAGACAGGAATCTCTAAAGAGAGAGGACAGATGAACACATCTGAAGGAAAAGTCTGCATATATCACTGGCATGAGGTGACGCCCTGAATGGGCAACAGACGTTCCAGGCGGGGCCTTTTTAATACAGGTCAGTTGTCTGCAATGTACAAATGTTTGAGGGGTCACGCCAAGTTAAAGCCATTAAAATGTATTATTAGAGACATTATATATATATATATATATATATATATATATAATATAACAAATGGGACAAATCATGGTTGATTTAATAAACTATTGTTGCTAATATTGCACTTCATCTACAGTTGGATATCTATGGTGAAAAATAAATACATAAATAAACAAATAAACTTTATTAAGTGATTTGTGGCTGATTGTTTTGACGGTACAACAACTAATTGCTGTCATTGCACTTATTAGAATAATAATATAAACACTAGAACTTGGATAAAAATTCAAGTTGTATCTACACACTAATGTCTAAAGCTGTAAAAACAACAAACAGATAAATCAATGTACATTTTCATTTAATAATTTAGCAGATAGATTTGTTCCAAAGCGACTTAGAAATTAGGGTAATGGAAGCAATCAAAAAAAAAACAACAACAACAATATATAAGCCCTGTGAGCAGTTTTCTTTTAAAAGAATACATAAACAAATAAAAAGTAGATAGAAAATATAATAGATAGAGCTAGTGTTAGAGGGTAATATTATTATTTTATAATAATTAAAAAGAAAATAAGTAGATATAATAGAAAAAAGATTAGATCATGCTACTGTTCTCTTGCAGAACGCAAGCTTCTAGAGGGCACATAATAAAATATGATAAATAAAATACATACATTTAATAAAGTTAAATATAAAATAAATGACCTTTATCAAGTATTTTGTGGCTGGTTATTTTGAAGCCACAATCATTCACTGCATTTTAGGATGTTTAGAATTTAAAATAAAGCGAAGAATTGACTTATCTGCTCACACTTCTTCGTCTATTGTTTTTACATTACAAATTCACAGCTATAACAGAACTCACAAAAGGGAAGCAGAAAATGTACAACTTGCATATGAAAAGGTTGAGACAGAATTGGTATTAATAATAATAAAGATGATGTTACTTTGGCTCCAATGAGGCATGATGCTAGAAACATCAAGATGTCATGCCTATACCTGTTAGTCACTGTGGATGAAAGCGTCAGTCGATTGAATAAAATGTAAATTTTCCGCAAGAAATGAAAGATGAACTCAGCATGGAGCCGTATACTGGATTCCTCATTCTGACTTCAGAGGATTACTCAAAGGGCTAGAGGTGGAGTGGCACTCTCTCCCTTTCCTTCTCAAGTCACAGGTCTCCTCGGCTCAAATGACACCAGGTCGTATCGGAGCATTGATCGACGGCAATATCCAACAACTTGCTCGGCCAGTCAATAATGTCACGGGGTCTCTTGTTATTCAACATCGATCTGCCTGTTCTGGACAAGGCTTGGTTGACTCAGTGTCCATCAACCTCCACATATTTCACTTGTTTTGGGATAACATCAGCCTCCTCGGATCCTTTCAAACTTAAGTGCTTATTTTTGATGCCTTCTTAAGAGCCTTAAATTGCCATAAAACACTCTTCAAAACATAACTGGTTTGTAAATTTCCACGTAATAGTAACCAAGTAATACCCAAAAATAAACAGCAACTTAGTGCTCAATATAAATAAACTGCCACATCTGATGTGCAAAGTGTTTCTCTGCCAGTTGATGCAAGCATCTTGGAGGAACATTTACTTTGCCATAAGCTTTCGTACACAAGTACAGGTAATGTGCGAATAAGACCGCTGGAAAGCTGACTGGCAGTGCTCGGCAAATAAGGGAAACAAATATGAGCTGTCACTACATGAGATGACAAGCTTGAGAGATGCGGATAATGATAGTAGTGGGAGGTGAGCACCAGCTCCTATAAAAAGCTTCGGCTCTAGTGGGTTGACAAACATAAGCTCGTTACTGGTGAGAATCAGTGTCTGTTGGGAGTGTTAGCTATTGCTATTTCCACTAGTCAAGTTGAGGAGTGATCTACAGAGCACGTTAAAAGCCAAGGAACATTTCTTTGGACACCACTCAATTCAAATTCTGGTTCATGTTTATGCAGTGTAAATCTTTAAAAAATAACTGACTGTTGAGTTATATTAGTATGTACATCTGGGTGTCATACTGGTTTTCAGCTCTATAGTGTGGTCACGGTTTTGTCAAAAGCAAGTAGCTACTGATTACAAGGCAGAGGGAACAATAATTTGAGTATTTTGGGCAGAAATAAGCATATAAAACAATGAAACTGAGCAACGGATGCATCAAGCAGAGCACAGAGCCAATAAACGTGCTGGTGTCCCACTGCCTTGCTCATGCTGGCTGGACTAGGCTGCTCCCATCGACCCAAGCGGAACCATCTGTCCCCTTGAGAGGGGGCCTTCCTTGACAGGAGGACATGACATCACGACATGCCGAGAGCAGGTTGTGAGCACCGGCTGGCAACGGAGGTCTTGTGTGGTAAAAACCACAAACGCATCGGAGGGAGGAGAGATTTGTCACATATGGTTGCTGAAACAGCTCGACCCATCTCTCAAAGTGTCACTAAACGTCTGTGGAGAGGAATGAATAAAAGGAGATCTATAAAAAGACTAAATCCTTGTTGTGTTTTATGTTTTTTTTTCACAGACACGTGTAATTACAGAAAAGAGGGTTTCATTAGTTGGAGTGAAGATTTAATAACAGTTTTACTATAAATACAATTGTGATAAAAAAATGAGACCGAAGTGATAAAAGAAGAGCAAAATAATAAATGAAGGAAAGAGACGTGTGATGCTTGCAAATCGACAACTTCTTTGCTCGTTAACATCTCTAAGGGGTCTCTTGCAATAGTTAAGACAAATCTACCAATACATCCGCACCAAGTGTTTGTCAAAACTGTCTGGGCCAATAGCGTCTGATCTTTTAATTAAATAATTCCACACCTTTAGGGTGACGACTGACAGTCATGTTAAATATCGCTCTCAGGTTTCACAGGTTTTTTTCTCAACATCAGGAAGAAGTGACAGGCCCTTTGTGTACATTGAAGATTTCTAGAGAAAGAGATCATGGGAAAATTAACATCTGCCTATCTGGGAAAGGCAAGCGTGAGCAGCTGTCATAACACCGGATGTGGGTGCTCTGAGTGTTAATGGCAGAAGAATCTATTAGACAACACCAAAGTGAGAAAAGTATGGTTCAAAAGACAGACACGACACAACAATCAAACAAAAGAAACAAAATTAAAATAGCAAATAAGGCCAAAGAATGGACCCCCCTAGAGTTCTGTTGAGTTTCTGCAGAGAATGAACTCATAAAGGAAAATCACTCCGGTAGCGACAACTTCGACAAACACTGTCAAAAAAATTACAAAATATTCTACCTTTGGGGTACAACAAGCTTATCACTGGGGCAGTACTCTCAAAAACCTTTCTGACATTTCTAGCCCTAAAAGGTGCATATTAGTACTTCAGCAGTCTTAAGGTACTACTATGAACCCTTAAGCAGTAATTAAAGTACAAATGTGTCCCTTTGAGAGTACCACATGCAGTAACAAGCTGTTGTACCCCAAAAGGTACAAATTTGCAAACATTTTCTTTGCGGAGAAGTGACAAAATACCATTCATTTTCAATGAGAGTTGGCAATTTCTGGAAACATGAGTGAAAAGCTCAACTTTATGCAAATGAGAAGTTATGGCGACAACAAATGAGAGTGCAGATAGTGACCTTACACCTGATACATCTGGATATTGTAGCTCAAAGATAGCTTTAGCAGGGCGGAGGATAAAAACAGTAAACCAGGCATGCCCAATCCTGTTCTTGGCGATCTACCGTCCTTCAGACTTCAGGTCCAACTCTGCTCTGCTTCTTAAGATTTTAATTAGCTGGTTTAGATGCGTTTCATTAGAGTTGGATCTGAACTTAGCAGAAGGGTTGATCTCCAGAAACAGAATTGGGCACCCCTAAACTATGTAGGTAGCCAACATTGCTCCTGAAGGACCACCTTCATACAGACTTCAGTTCCAACCTTGCTCCAACACAACTACCTTTTATTTTCAAGTAACCCCGGACATCTTAATTGTGCGTTTGAATGTCACTGAAGCTAAACTTCTGGTCCTCCATATAGCAGTATTAGCAACCCCCGTCCAAGATAATGTGTTATAATAATGAATCCAGCTGCACCAGTTGAATAAGTTTAGTTATTTTCCTACCTCATACTCCTGTGAAAATCGAAGGGCATCGTTGGCCTTGAGTCGCTCAATGTGGTCTGCTAGCTCGCAGACAGAAATGGGAGGATGTTCCCTCATTCCTAAAAGAGAAAACAAGACAGCGAGAAGTGGTGAACACATCACACCTGATGCATTGTACCGTTACAGCAGGGAGCGAGTCTGTCAGTTTTGAGTTGAGGAGGGCATGACATAAAGAGGTTCTTCTCGCACCTTGATGTGACATGATCCCTCTGCAAGATTTGTGCTGAAATATGTTGTGGCCGCTTACATATATCCCCCAAACAAGTTCTGTATTTCTTGTCTGGGGGGTCATCTTAGTGCAAAAAACATTTCCCTGCCACTGTCTGTGCCTGTGAACGTATCAAGGCTACATACTCAGCTGGAACTGAGAAAATGTTCAGCCTGTATGTTGTTTTATGAGGAAAGGGGGATGGGTTGTAATAGAGAGGACCTGTCATTAGGATTCCAGTGGTTGAGGATAAATGAGCAGGACTGAGATGCTTAATGGGACATGGTTGGGTATGATTCCCCATTATGAGTTCATTATGCCCACAGTGAGCATAGTAATGTCTGGACGAGCCCCCTGCCAGCTACTTCATGCAACTGTTACTGCGAGACAGTGGGTGGCAGGATCATGGGCCCCTATCTTAATCAACCACACCGACGTGATGCCAAAAACTGGTCTGGTATAGATTGTTGACACATTTTACATTTCTTTGGTGGGATATGCGATACAATACACATGAGCTATATTTGTGATTTTTCACATTTTATCTGAAGTGAAAAGTTTAACAGCACAGGTAACGATACTAAGCATGTAAATGCTCAAGAGTGCATGTTAATTTAAAGTGTCAGTGGTGAAAATTGTGAAGAAGATGAATTAACACATCCAGTAACCTTGTGGGACCCCCATATGTGATAAAGCAACATTAGACAAGGACAAAAACCATGACAATAATTTATGGCTATTAAACAACTTAACCATAAGGAACAACTTTCTAACTGAGTATCACTGAATAATGTATCATGAGCCATTATTAAATAAATATCCTACTCATTTGACATACTGTTGGTTTAGTTTGTAGCAGAAAAGTAGTACACATATTTCATATATTTAGACACATGCCATCATATTTTATATAACAAAAATAGCCTTTGCCATTTACATATAATTACCACTTTTCTAGTTTTTTCTAGTGTTTTTTTAGCACACAAATAAGACAAACGAGACGCATAGTATTCTGTATATTTAAAGGCTAATAGCACAATAAACTGCACCATGAGCACATTAAGTGAATACAGCACAGGCTACATCCATGTTAAACAGCAAGTTAATTAGGCAGTGAAGAGCTACAACCCAGCATGCAAAGCAGGCAAAGGCAGATTACAAGATGTCTGGAATTGAAATGAACGTCCAAGGTCATTCAAGTGAAAATGTAACCAGAAAATGTATGTATAAGGGTCTGTAAACACAAACTTACTGCTAAATTCAAGACAATAGCAGGAAATAAAGTTAGAATAGGGCATGTGTGCTGTACATAACACATTCTTGCAATTAATGCAGGTACAACACAAGCTATTCCTGCCTCAGATATTGGTGTTTATGCATGACAAGAGAATTCTGTCATTTTCCTTTCCTTTTTTTCCTGAAACATCATAAACAGGATATCATTGACCACAATATAATGTTTATCACATCTCAGTTAAAGTATATATATATTGTTTAAATCTTGTATTTTCTTGCACTTTTCGAAGGATATTTTTTTATCCACATTTTATCCAACTGTTGATAATATTAGCAAAACTGCTGGTTGTAATAAAAATTAAACTGCAACTGAGGGAGAGTCATAAATTATGAATTATTTTCACACAATAAAGATTAAAATTTCTAATGTTTAGTTAAACCATTTTTGAATTCAGTTTTATAAGTACAATAATTATTACAATTTTTATGCTGGACATTCACATTTTAATCTTGATTTAAGATATACAAAAATGATGGGAAGGCATAATAAAAAAAGTTTACAAGACCAATAACCAAAAGAACAATCAATTTATAATAAAAAATACCCCCAAGGCACAAAAGTCCCTGTAGCTGAAGAAAAAACCCTATATTAATATACCGTCACATAATGTGTACTCATAAACAACACAAAAACAACTCAATCCAGTGTTTCAAAAATTAATCAAACACTGAAATGTGAAGTGTGCTTGTCACCACTCTGCTGCCATATGAAAACCGCTGGCTGTGGCAGCGGTGATTCACGGTAAGAGAGCTGTATGGCTGTTTTGCCTGTGGTAATTATGTGCTCTTCAGGACTGAAAGGGTCTGTAATAACCTGGCTCGACTGCCACCGCTCAGCTATTAGAGGAGAGAGAGGCAGGCCTGACATTTTCTCTTAGCGTCACAGATCTGCCTCTCACTCACCTTGGGAATGGAAAGCAGGAAGGCTAATTAACAAAGAGGGGTTGAAAGAGTGCAAGAGGTCTTTGGGTGAATTGAGTCCATATAAGACACTCCAAGGAGATGAGACAGTAAATGGAGGAACTGCAATGAACAGCTGAATTCAGAGCAACCAAATTATAAATAGTAATACGAAATATTGTGCTTCATTCATTGACATATGCTGACGCGTGTTTGTGTAAAGAAAAAAATAATATCAGTGTTACCGAACAAGATACAGATGATATAGTACAATGGATGACGTGCATCATGCATGCATTGTGTTTGTAAGGAAGAGGCTGAATTTGTCTTTGTGCATTGTGCATATGGTGATAAGCTCAAATATCACACACACTGAGTCACAACTGAGTCACAGGAAAAGTGTATGCGTGCATGTGGTGGAGAACACATGGGGCTCTGGCAGATTGGTAGTGTGTGTCTACAGTACATATGGTTTATTACCTGGTGTCTGGTAGTTGAGTCTCCTCATTTCTACAGGATCAGACGAGTTGGCCAGAAGACAATCCTTCACACCACTAGAGTGATCATCTTTCGGTAGGGGGGATGCCCTCTTCCTGTAAGAGCAAAATGGAGTCAGCATGAGTGCTTCTGTTGACACATTCAAACCACATCAGACCCACCAACAGAGAAGGCCAACAGATTCGAAACGGACAACAACAAATTAGCAAAGATAAATGAAAGCGTTTTGAGGGATGGGACAGTGAAATGTGGACATAGCATCTCCATAACCAATTAACATCTACTAAACATCTTTGTGTCCTGTGTTGGAGCCTCAATACATGATTTACGAGAGATAATTTGATTGGACAAAACAATCAAAGTAGTCCATTATATTATATAATACAATTCAAAAGTCAATCTCTCTCTCTTTTTTTAGTTTTTAAGAAATTAATAATTTTTGGCATCAAGGATGCATTAGACTGATTAAAAGTAACAGTAATTAACTAGAAATCCAGAAAAAATAATCACTGTTTCCACAAAAATATTAAGCAGCACAACTGTTTTCAATATTGATGATAATAATAAACCTTAATTGAGCACTAGATCAGCATATTAGAATGATTTCTGAAGGATCATGTGAAGACTGAAGAAATGGCTGATGAAAATTTAGCTTTGCCATCACATGAATAAATCAAAAACTATTAAAACAGAATTGTTAACAGTTGTTATGAATTACAATATTTCACAAAATTACCATTTTACTGTATTTACTGTAAAATACTACTAACCCCAAACTTTGGACTGGTTACACTAAATGATTATATTACCTTACAATAATATAATGTAATGTAAATGAAATATAATATAATATTTTGGTTAGTTCTTCTGGAAAGGATTTTTTAAATGCATATATTTATTATATCTGTATACATGCATATATATATATCTGTATATATATTTATACCGTATACGTATATATATATACACACATGTATGTTGTTTTTGTCAACTTTCAGTAGTATACTCAAGTCTAAAAACGACCTCAAAACTAATAGAGGTCGACTACAAGCAACAGAACTCCAAATTTGTTTTCATGGGTTCTTAAAGACAACAAATTAATCAGTCTAAAAAGCACAAGCTTCATTTCCTGTTAAAGCCTCACTGCTTTTAGAGCACATTAGGAATTCCCTTTGGAATACAAAGGGGTCAAAGTGATCCGAAATAAAAGCCAAATAGTGTGTTTGTTCAGCGCTTCACTCGATTCTGTTAGCAAGCTCACTAAATATTCAGGGTGCAACGCTCCTTGTTTGTGGGGAAAACAAGGCGACTCGGTAATTAGCACATCAGCTGGATGGCACAACACCGGTAATTACGCCACTGTAGCACCTGCACTCCTGAGTGCGCTCTTCCAGCAGGTAAAGCTGTCGTGCGCACACACACACACACACACAGATGCAGAACATCTGTCAGTGGAAGCCCATCCTCAGACACACGGACACAAATCCCTAACGGACATGGGAGAGCCAACTGCACAGGAAATTTCACATCTCACTGCACTCAATTTGTAAGGTTCTGAGCACAGTTTTCTAGCTTTCATAAAGCCCGAAGAGCTCAAATGAGGCTGACACCAGCGAGGCGGGCCGCACCGAAGGGTTTACAGCATATGCCGTTTAACAGAGCTGGGCGTACCGCTTCGCTAATCACTAGAACGCTGGACACGCAGCCCCTCGCCGCTATTGTAAGTACAGTAAGTCTCAGCACGCTTCAATTATTCAGTTTGGAGTTAATACATATACACCAAAGGCTAAAAGGATCCATTTGTACTGGGTTCAGAATAAAATGCAGAGATAAAAATAACAGAAAATGGCCATTTTGCTCTGTGACAGAGAGAGAGTGTGTGCATGAGAGAGGTATTTTCATACATTAGCCAGTAAGAAGGAAGAAAAAGAAGAAGAAAAACAGTTCAGTGGAGGGAAATGTCAGCTTTGAAGATGAGAACATTTCTATTTCGGCAGCCGCCGGGCTGACATTTCCTTTACAATGGGCCATTCAGGGCTCAGGTGAGACAGCAGAAAGGCTGACTGCACACACTCAGTCTGAATGACCTTCAGGAGGAGGTGAAGAATGAACACTAACAGAATCAACACAGCACGGCAAAAATAAAAAATAAACATCTCCAAAAATAAAACATCACGATCACAACAGCAAGCATGCACCACTGTAACGACGTAAACCCAAAGGACTGGAGCTTTTCAAGGACAACAGGGTGTGAGGGTCAACTCCTGTCAATGTCTATTCAGAAAGGCAATTTCAGCCGACACCTTGTTTTGGATGAACCGAACGGATAGTCATTCAAAACAACATGCTAATGACCAGTAACGTGTGCGGCCACACCTGCAGACCCTGCAGCCTGTGAAGAGTGAGACAGATGAAACTTCTGAAATGAAAACTGTGACAGAAAGACACCTGGCCACGATCTGAAGGTACCTACCTCTCCTGTTTGCTGCATTTTTACGGAGCGGAGGAAGGAAGAGACACTTGATTAGAGGCTGTCAGACACCCAGAGACCCAACCGAGCGTTTCAAAAGCGTCTTGCAGAAATCTGACTTTGCGTTTGAAGACGGTAAATTAAAAAGAGGAAATGAATGGGTACTAATATAAAATGACTGACTCTGACTCAACCCTAGCCTTTGCTTCAGCTAATGAATATTAAGTAGGTGATTCAACATCTTTTCTACCCACATTCAGGGCATATTAAAATAAGTGAAAACATTACGACAGTTTTAATTTATATGTCCAAACACACAATTATAGGTGTACCCAAATATATATGTCAGAACCATAGTAGTTATCAACCATTCTTAGAGATTTAATTTTTGCATTTTATTCATTATTTATTAAAGAGCCCCTATTATGGGTTATAAAAGGTTCACATTTTGGTTTTGGGAGTCCCCAACAACAGCCTGACATGCATGCAAGGTCAAAAAACACTTTCATTTTATTATAATATTTATATATATTATTTTTAACCTTATTTGCCCAACGACTCCCAAACTATTCGTTCAACGATTCATTTTTCTAAACCCCTCCTTTGCTTGATGCTAATCTGCAGTGATTGGTCGATTTCATTTAAAGCAGTATTTGTGAGCTTTTAACGCTCCAAAAGCGGCACCTAGTGGCAAAGAATGAATTTGCGTTTTCATTCAGACCAAATCAAGTTTTCCTAGGTCTGCACATGCAACAAGTGGGCGGGCAATATACTAATGTTTTATGTTGACGTCAACATGAAACGGATTCGTTTAAAAAACGACTCATTTCAATGATTCAGAGTTGACTTTTTCTTTTGAGAGACAATAACTTTATACACGGTGCACTTTCAAATTTAAAACTTTGCAGTTTTCATTCATTTAGAGCTTTGTTACACACTGCATAAAAGGTCATTTTCAAAAATCCATGATAGGGGAGTTAAAAACAACAAACTGTCTTTTCAATCTTGTTCATACACCATAACATATTATACACTGGTTTAATTTATGTACAAACACATACATTATTTTTACATTTAGATTAATTATGCCATCATCTAATGCTCATACTAATCATTAAAAACATTGTTAAATGTGATGTTTAGCAAATCTCAAAATGAATATTCATTTTCAATACTGTACATTCAAATGTTATGCCTAAATTCACTTGTAGCTTTTAAAATAACATATTTTAGAAGAGAATTTAGTATATAATTTTAGTATCAAACATTTATCGATATGACAATGAGAAATGATCTTCTTCAGCAGAAATACTAATACTGTGCATCCCTAAATAATGTTAATTTAAGCAAAAAACAAAATTGTCAAAATGGCTAATACATCTGATTTGTGATCAGATTTTGAAAACGCTATTGGCTAGTTGTGCAGCATTTCAGCATCCAATAGTAGGAACACCAGTAACACTTTAATATAGGGAGCACTTCTCACTATTAACTAGTTGCTTATTAGCATGTCTATTATTAACATATTGGCTATTTATTTGTACTTATAAAGCACATATTCTGCATGACCATATTCTACATCCCTAATCCTACCCAACACCTAAACCTAACAACAACCTTACTAATTATTAATAATTAGAAGTGTAGCAAATTAGGAGTTTATTGAGGCAAAAGTCATAGCTAATGGTTTGTTAATAGTGAGAATTGGACCTTATAATAAAGTATGACCGGAATGCCTGTTAGCAACAAACAATACAATACAGCTACTTGTGACCTCCAGTGACAACATGACTGTCAGTGTGAACAAGAGAGAGAAAATTAAGGCCAGCAGTGAAAGTCTAGTTATCAGTTCTGCAGGCATACAATAGCAGAGCTACTTGCTGGACTATCTGGCTCGCAGCGGTGGGCAGTGGAAGATGACAGCTTTTAGAATAGCCTCAGCAGGGTGTGGCAGCACAGCCACATAACTGCTCGCCTGCCGAGACCGAAAGCTGATGCTGCCGTTTCGCTGCTGCATCTTTGCTCAGGAATGGCTCGATTTGAGTCACTGCAAAGCAAAAATAGTCCTGTAACATCAGGGGGGATGAAATGGTGGATTTGTGAGAAAATCAGAGCAAAACAAATGCAAGGTTTGCTCTGAAGTAAGGGATTTTACAAAGACGGGCTGGAGGGAGTATTAGTCAGTACTGTATCAGCGTCGTGAATGGGACCACCGGGTCACGCAAGATACATGTCTGCCTTATTCGGCTGAGTCAAGATGTCATTATGAATAATGTCCTCCTTTTGTTGTCTCTGTGGGAAAGCTAGCTAAAATTAGCCACATCTTGTTCCGTGTACAAAGCAGCCCTGAATTCAGTCACGCCAACGATGATGTGTAGGGGTGTATTTAATCTAAAACGAGACTTTCAAAGAGGCTAATATTTGTATTACCATCACATCTAGTAAACTCTGAGAGAGATGCTCTCAGAAAAAAAGGTGGGCACACTTCACACCCCAATCAACAAAATAGAAAACTAGGGCTGTCAATTAATAGAATAAAGACAATATTACATGAAATTCTGATTAATTAATCACTACTAATTGAGAAACCCCCCAAATGAGCATACTTCAAAAGACATTCAAACACAAACTAACGCACCTATAAGGAGAAATTAGTCATATTTCATAAAAGTCATATCTACTGTTGTTCAGCAAACTTTTGTGTGTGAAATCCAGTCACTGCAATAGGAATTTTACGCGAGGGCAAAAAGCTCCCCCAAAAGATTTTGCAACAGGTTCAAGGTCATTTGCAGCATTAAAAAAGAAAGCAGCTTGGCTTGAAAGTGGCATATGAGCTATGCAGAGGTGAGTAGTAACGAGTTACATTTACTTCGTTACATTTACTTGAGTAAATTTTTTGGGTAACTAATACTTTTAGAGTATATTTAAAAAAGGGATTTTTTACCGTTACTCAAGAAATTTTTTAGTGAAAAAACTGTACTTTTACTTCATTACTGTGGGCGACGCTCCTCTCGTTAATTTATCTTAATGCAATTCAAGTTAAAAATGCTTCAATTTATTCCAAACGCACCGTCTACTTTTCTCTGGGTTAATGAGCAATGCACATTCGTGAATGATTCATTCTTTTGAGTCAATTCTGTTCAAAGGCTTGATCAAACCAGTAGTGCATCGGTTTGCGAATCAGTTTGAATGATTCGTTAAGTTCCCTGCTGCACGCGCTGAGTCATCTGAAGCGGTTCTCACTCAGAGTTGTAACAGAAAGTTTAAGAACATCAAGAGAGCTATTCCAGCAGGAATGCCTTTGCCTAGACACAATTTATATTGATATTATCACAATATTTACCCTTGCAGAAATATAGGCTACATTTGTTTACATTTTGCAGAACAGATGGAAGAAGATCCGTCAATGTGCATTTGTTTCGCTATGTTCAGATGTTCTGTAGCGGTCATGTGAGGAGTTTTTAACTCTTCTACGTGTCAGAGGTTATATAGGCTATAATACATAATTAATATACTTTGAAATGTAATTTAATTCAGTAATGCAAATCAGAAATTTCAGTCTCCAGTTTTCAGAGTCATATTATCCTTCAGAAATCATTCTAATATATTGATTTATTAGGCTGCAGCATTGGAAACAGTTTTAGCGTTTAATATTTTTTTGAACCTGTGACATTTTTTTCAGGATTCTTTGATGAATAGAAAGCTACAAAGAGCAGCATTGATAATAAATCAACATATTTATTTGATTATGTGGATCATACAGGATTCATCAGTAAAGGCTGATGAAAATTCTGATTTTAATCACTGAAATAAATTACATAAAAAAAACCTTACTAATCTTTTGTATGACAGGGTGTGTGTGTGTGTATAGATAGATAGATCACATACACACACACACACACACACACACACACACACACACACACATTACATAAATGTATCTATGTAAAAATAGACTATAGATATACAGTATATGATCCAGAGTAACTAGTAACCAATATCCAATACTTTTTTACTCTTACTCAATTAACTAATCAGACTATTACTTTTACTTGATAAAAACCTTACCAATCTTTTGTATGACAGGGTGTGTGTGTGTGTGTGTGTGTGTGTGTGTGTGTGTGGCACTAGGGATGCAGTGATTAACCGGTTTTACTATTAACCGAGCTTTAAAATGTCACGGTTAATTAATCGTAAAGGCTCCGCTAAACCGAGTGTTTCTGTTGCACAGAATGGAACTGTTGCAGCTTCCGTAAAACGAAACAAAAAAGTTACACTTGCGGTGCACCAGCTTAAAATGCCGTGCTTATCAGATACACGGAGACTAGATTAACTGTGACAGAGGAACCAAACAGCGATCCTTTATTTCCACCAGAGAATGTCTGAACTCGATAGTGTGGGACCCTTTTGGGTGCGCCAAGAATGACCAGGGCGTCATTTAAATATTGCAGTTTAAATTGCTGTTAAAGAGTATAAGTTACATAAGGGATAATGTACGGCTAGCCAACCTGTTCTCATTGTGAAATAAAGGATTTTAATGCACGACGTGAAGGTAAGGACCACCTGACGCAAAGTTCATTAGCTCTAGCATTCTTTCCGCTTCAGACAGAGATGCGGAAAGAGAGAGAGAGAGACAGAGAGAGAGCGCGCGCGCGCGAGAGAGAGAGAGAGAGAGAGAGAGAGAGAGAGAGAGAGACATGACAGTTGCATGTGTGAATTAGTCAACCTGCATCTGCGCGTCACTACAAACAATGAAGATTTGAGTTTAGTAATTTAAACAGTAATTTTACCCCCTCTTTGCTGATTAATATAATGTAGCGATCCAGTATCTAAGCTATTTTATTAATGAAAGTCGCTGGGCAGCGTTGACAACAAGTTTCTGTCCTCCTAAATCAATCTCGAGCTCACAAACCAAAATAATAGACATGATTTTCTCAGATCATATGTAAAATCAGATGAATAAAGATTATTAAAATGAATAAGTATGGATGACAGTTGATTACAATAATAGTTTAGTTTATTCCCCTAATTAGTAACAGTGTCCTTTGTGGGATAAATAAAGTTAATATTAGTCTTATATTAATAATACTTAATTAACATTGTGATTTGTCATTCCTGTTATAGTATTATTCATAAGTTTAAAAAACTTTCACCATCTTTCCAAGTTCTGTACCTCAGGTCTAAAAGAAATGTAGAAAGATTATACAAAATGAAAACATCAAACATTTCTGATCTATTTCCATTTGTTATTTTCAAAAGGGATATATTGACTGATGTTTACAGCGCAGAGGCCACCTTTTTAATTCCAATAGAAGAGATGGACTTTTTTTTTATTCTTTAGTATTATTATTTTGTGCTGCATTATTGCTTACTGTGTTATTTCTGTTTCAAAAGGCAGGAATAAATAACACTTTAATATCTAAAGAGTTGATGTGATTTTATGTTGTGAAATTAATAAATGCATAATAATCGTAATAACCGTGAAACCATGATTATTCCTCAGACTATAATCGTACCAACAAAAATCTATAATCGTTGCATCCCTAAATGGCACCTCTGTTGAATGGTAAGGCTAGAGTGCACCTGTAATGATTGCTGCTGCTGGTAGGAAGGAGTCATGGGAAAACTCTTGCTCACCTCTTGAAGAGCAGGATGGCGATGACTATGATGACGATGAGCACTACTGCAAGAACGGGGCCCATAACCCAAAGCATCTCAGGCTTTTCCACACTGGGCTGCATAAAATTTTTATCCTGCACGATGATGGGGTCCGAGTATGGGCTGGCCGAGAAGGTCCGCTGCAGAGAGAAAGAGAGAGAGAGTCTGAGTTAAGCCTGTGTTATCCGGACGCGTAAACGGACAGCGCGGACGTGTTCCATACATTGCACAATAGACCAGCTTGAACAGTAAACAAACATGTGAACAAACAATTGCCCAGAGTTATTGCACATCTGGCTGTCTTTATATTGTTTTATCGATGGATTATAGAAGTGCGGGCAGCAACAAGCGTCTTCACACAGCCTGCATGCGCTGTTGGTGTTTAGTAGCCAACTGACAGTCACAAAAAATGGGAGGCACGCGGATATCTGCGCGGACGTCCGTGCACACCCCCCGATGGCGATTTTTACGTTACGCATACCATAGCAGACCCTAGCGGACTCGCACACGCGGAAAGTATAACAGAGGCATTAGTCAATGGAGAGTCTAACAAGTTAAACAATAATTATGGCTGAAGAAAAGCCAATGAGAGCTTGTGTAAATAACCCTTATTTCTATATCCTTTGCAGAAGTTAGTATTGTGCAGAAGTTAGTATTGTTTTAATAAAAAAACTGTAAAACAGTGATATGTGAAATCTTATGACAATTTTTCATATAATTTATAATGTTAACATAAAAACATTTTAAATATGGACCCAAACATTTAAACAATTTTGTTTATTATATTAATTATATTATGATGTTTTCAGTTCTGGAAATCACAATTTTAAGATTCCCCCTATTTCAGGTTTTCCGGGAATGCTTTAACTTTAATTAAAATTAAAATTCAAGATGGCACATAGCACATCCTCACATCTGTCTCCATTTCAGGCTAGGTTTCCCTTAACAAGGTTCCTCTTAACCCTTGCCATACACCCATTCACCTTTGATTAGCATAAGTCACATCTCTGAGTATATGTGACCATGTAGAGGAAGATGCACACAAAAAAAGAGGATTTTTTGTGAGAAAAACATAGAGGGAGAGGATCCATGTGCAGTTCTCTCTCTCTCTCTCTCTCTCTCTTTCGCTGTGGCTTTGATAAATGGAAGCTGAGGAGAGGAATCATATCCTCTTCATTAGTGCTCAAACCATGGTGATAGTAAGCTGGCTGGAGGGAGGGAGGGAGTGACAGGAAGAAAAAAGAGCCAGTGTGAAGGGACATAAATGAGACATCTCCCTGCTGTGCCTTCTTCCATGCACAGGACAGGTTCGAATTTTGCCTCACAAACCGCCTGTGCAAAAAAAATAAAACAAGGAAAAAGAATCAAAGAAAGAAAGGAAGCTGAGGAAAGATGGGCCTGTCACTATCGCTCTCTTTGTCTGCATTTGGAGAGGCCATCCACACTATTTCCCTGAGGGCCAATCCCCTTTGCCTTCCTCTCTTTCTCTATCTCTCTTCCTCTCGCTTCATCCCGTCACACAGAGTGGGGCGCCATAATCCGGCTCACTTGCTCAGCTCAGTTTGATACGTCTAAGAGCGCATATATATTAATTGAAGAGATAAGCAGGATATTAGCTGGAGGAGAGTCAAGAAGTCATGAAGATGTTGCATTATCGTCACTGCTCATATGACAATCTCACTGTTAACGTGGTGCTTTATGTGAGCGTGGGTGGTTATGTGTGTGCGATGTACTGGAAATATACATTTCACTGCATAATTGTGGCTTTTCTTTATCAACTGTGCTGAAAAAAAAAAACTGGTCAGCAGCTCAAGCTAGATTATGCAATCTTTTTTGCAGGCTACAAAGTTTAACCGACTTGATTTAACAGGTTTATTAGGTTTGTCAACTACCAGTCCAGTTGATCAACCTAGCTAAACCATGTAAAACAAGCACCACTTCATGTAGGGCAGGATTTTGGACCAATGAGAGTTATCTTTGGGCGGGGCTACACAGAAAGACAATTCAAAAACAAGAAATCAAGTAACCAACAGAATGCCTTATTATTAGCTAATTGTCATGGTCAGTTAGGGCAACAATTTATATTATTATGGAAGCGATTTCAATGCTTCTTACAGCATCACAGCTGGTTAGGAGATCATGTTAAGCTGGTAATTTTCACCCTATCAGGACAAATCTAAATAAATTTAGATTTGTTGACTGATAGAATAAAAATGTTAAATGTACAATTAGCTACATTACTGTATAACATTACTGAGAATTACATTTTTTGAATTACAGTAATGATAATTTTAACATAAATGCCAATTTTAATTAACCTAAAATAGGCCTCTTTTTGTATAAGAAAACATGAGCTAGTCATATCTTTGCGAGATTTACCCATCAAAGGGATTCAAAAATCTTGTTTTTATTCTATTTCAATGCATTTTCTACTGATGTTTTAGAGGTGAATGAAACGACAGCACTCTGCTTCCTCTGGCGTTTAACACAATTTGAGTATGGTGTGTTAAAGGCAGTTAACGTCACTAATGTGTTTCGTATTTCCTACAGACAAGGAGAAAAACACACAAGAAAGCTGAATACTAACTAACGCAAAATCCATTGAGCGAATAAGGATGGGCGTGCATCCTCAGGCAGAAGAGGAACGGTTAATGACATCATCTCAGCGCTGGGGTCTCAGTGCGGGCATTCTGCGAATGTAAACACTTTATCTGGCAGAAACAGCTCAGCCGCCACAGGCCCTCCTTCCTAAGTCCACCAGCCAGCTGACGCTATCTCTTTCTCCCTTCCTCTTGGTTCTGTTTTTTTCCTTATGCTTCTTTCTTTAAAAGTTCACAGTTCTCTAATGCGCCGTTTCCTCTCAACATCTCTCTTCTTTTTTAAACAACCAAAGTGCTGTCTCTTGCTCCCATTTAACGTGACATCTTAAGCTTGCTTGTCCGCACTTGTTTAAACAGATTCTTTTTACACATTCAATCTATCATCTGATTTCACAGTCCTCTGGGCTTGTGTATGTGCCATGAGTGATGCTTGTACAAAGCTAATATCCATTGCTGAAGAAGAGCAGAAGATGACTCAAGCTTCAAAATGAGAAGCCTATTATCAACTCCTTATGCTAAATAAATAAGGTTTCTTTATTTGTCACATGATAAATTATACAGGGTATAAAATAAAAAAAAAATAAAAAAAAATGTCAAGCAAGTTCAGTTTAACATGCAAAAAAGTTGATGCTGGATAAACATTATGGGTACTTACTGGATAATTGTGTTTTCATTTTAAATAATACTTAGTATTACAAATAGGGCTGTAGCTATCGAATATTTTAGTAATCGAGTATTCTACCAAAAATTCCATAGATTAATCGAGTAATCGGATAAGAATAACTTTTTCTTTATCAAAGAGCAATCCTAAATATACAAGAGAAAATAAGACAGGTCTCTTAAAATTTGAGACAATTTGAGATTTTTTTTAGAAAAATGCAAATCTGGCCCGAAACAGAGAATTCTGGATGTGCTTGGTCGAAAACCGAAACCGTAAATGCTTTGTAATAATTATTTATTTTATTAAATAATATAATGTCATTTTGTAAGAATTTTTTAATTTAAATACATTTTAATGACATAATTTAAAAAACACAAGCCAATAAAAGAAAGAAAATTGGACAGGAAATATATTAATATCAAATATCAATGTATTATTTTTATTCAGTTCTATGCAACAGAATCAGGCATAACTGCTGTTGTTGTTGAAAACAGGGTTTTTCCTTTCTCAAAATGCGCCGGAGGTGGTACCATCCTGATCATGTGCACACAATGTACCCTTCAACTGCCTGAAACAAACACTTTTTACATGCAATGTATTTTAGGTGTTATAATAATTATATGATTGAAGAAAATGACAATTATAAAGTTATGCTTTATTTTCTCTCACCTAATATTTTTTTATTTATTTTTTTAAATAGCCTCATGAAATGTTTTCTTATTCCTCAGATTTCTGTGATGTGTATCTGGTTATCAAATGAAGGCATAACACATCAATTTAATTGATCTTTAAATGATTGAAAATTAGTTTTTGGCAAACAAAACTATACAAAATAAAGCATGGACAAATTGTATTATTATTCCTTAAAAATTTTTTTGTAAGTTTTCGTAGTATGTACATTCTGCTGAACAAATATTTGTGCTGCACTGTCTTCACGGGTTGCTGTGAATACCTTTACATTTCTGTGTGTATATGATATGAGGATAGTTTTACTCAAATGAAACGCTCATGAAGTGACTCTCAGAGCAGTTCTGGAGATGTTGTTTGTGTGTTTATGTCCTCACTGAGATGTCACGTGCGCTTCAGAGTGTGTGTGAGTGTGTGTGTGGTAAAGGAAAACGCGCATCTCTGTCATCCATTAATACAGAGATATGATCACGTAATATGAGTTAATCCTCATCAGATAACGTAAATCAGTGGGAAATGAATAGAAATTATGATTCTGTGTAGAGAAACAAAGTATAAAGTATAAAAATATAAAAACCCTGGCAAAGCTATATTATTTGCGCATGTGAGCAGAGTATAGCGGGGAGCAGACCACTGAAGGCGTTGCCCAGATCAGCTGTACCACAGCATGTCATAGCACAGCAGCGCTACTGCAAACAGGAGCAAGTATACTAACATTACATAGACATTTCTTGCTTGGCGCGTTATTTGAGCGGACTTAGCTTTTCCGGTGAGCATGAGCGGTATGAGCAGAATGATAGAGCAGAGCATCACACGGCGCAGTGATGACGGCTGAGGGAGATTAACCTGGACACTGCTGGGTGGTGCGGCGCGACATACATTTATGACGGCCGAAAATTCAGTGCATCCCTAGTAAATGGACAAAACGATTATTCGAGGCACATAATTTGCCTCAATGATTTTTTGTATTCGATTTACTCAAGGAATAGTTTCAGCCCTAATTACAAATAATACTTATTGTTTAAAATTAAAATATAAGTATTTTTTTTAAATATATGAACTTTATATATATATATATATATATATATATATATATATGTATTTACAAAAACTTATATAATCTATACAATCTTGAATATATTCATTATATTAGTATTGGTATTAGTTTTTAATTTAGATTACTGAATAGGATTTAGTCACACTGTATTGTTTACATTTTGTGATTAATTGGAAAAGCACAATTTTTACCTAGTCATATTCTGTAGTTTCAATCCCAAACCTATATAGCATATAACTATTTTAACTACTACTGTCAAATGATTGATTGCAAATAATCGCATTCAAAATTTTTTTGTTACATAATATATGAGTGTGTACTGTATATATGTATTATGTATATATAAATAAATATAAAAAAGTGCATGTATATAATTAAGAAAATATGTTATGTTTATATATATTAACTATTTATATATAATATCAATATATACATGTAAATATTTTCAAAATATATACTGAATGTGTGTGTTTACTTATATAATAATTAATAATTATCTAAATTAACCAATAACGTATAAATATGTTAACGTATAAATTAACATTTTAAAGTACAGTTTAATTTGGTTGATTTATTTTTTAGCATTGTTTGTTAAAATCATCATTAGTATTACAATTAAAAGCATTTGGTCCCATTGTATTTGGTTAATTTCACCCATATCTGAACAAAAAAATATTTCATTTCAAATATTTAGTTTATTTATTATTACACACAGTCTTAGTCTGTAGTTTTAATCCCAGTCCTATACAGTTTCTTCACTGGTTTTCAATGGGCCTGTGTTCTTGTGTTGAGCTTCAGGCTTCATATGCTCTAATGGCCCCTGTACTGGAGCTCAGCTCATATCTGAGCTGTTCATTCATTTCCTATGACAGTATCGCAGCAGGAGAGCTACTAGAAACCTAGATTCGAAGGGCACAGCTGCATTAGATGTGGGGCGTTGGCCATTCCTCCAAGATATTATTCTCTGGCCAAGGACAAACGACTAGACTTGTTCTTTTAAACCTTAAGCACTCATCTAATCATTCTCAAATCATCAACATACTTGTTTAGTCTCTATTAGGTCACCTCATGGAAGTCCGAGTGAACAAGTCAGGCCGGAAAGGTTGACGGAGTTAAGGAAGGGGAAGCAGGGCCATTGAAGTGCTGAGTGAGGAAGTTATTCTCTTCTTCTCATAAAACATGGCAGAAAGATTAATGCCTAAGCTTTAGGGATACTTAAGAGTCAGCTTCAAGGGAATCAGGACAAGCCTTCATGCTAGCAAAGTCCTGCCACGCAAATCCATTCCCCTGCTCTTTCCACAGAGCCGAGATGGAGGAGCTCAAAGTGCCAAACACTGCTGACACTATCATGAGAGGAAATTATGAATATTTATCCAACTGGTCCTCTGGAGGTCTGGGCTATAAGTTTCAGCGATGATTAGTTTCAGGGCTGTGAGGGCGCTGAGTTCGAATCTTTGATTTGTGAGAGAAGCAGATGGAAAACGGGCTGAGAGAACCGGCGAGGCGTTTAAGCTAATGCTTGTTTGACAAACAAAGCTTATTGAGCTTTGCTGATTATTAGGGCAAAGCTTTGGTAAGACTCACTGCTTGTGTGCCTGCAATTCAAGATGAAATTTTCTGAGAAGCTAAAAGACAACAAACACACATAAACGTGGGTTCGACCAAATTAAAAACTGGCATAGTACCTGTTTCTCAATGGCAATAACTGGGTATTGGTCCTTGAGTTCGGCCATGACAAAGCACTGATAGTGGTTGTTAGGAAGGGGACGGTTGAAGAAGCCGTTGTATGTCTTTTCGTCGCCCAGGGTGAAGGTGTCTGGGAGGGAGGTCAGCTTTGCGGCTATGTACGGCCTAACAGTGTCCGTGTGACGTCGTCTCCTGAGCAGGGCTCCCTCAGTAGACTCCAAGAGCTGTGGAAGAGATCAGATAGAGATGAATTTGTGCAGGATAACATACATTAACACCCCAGCATCTCAGTGATATGTGGATAAACTAATGCTACATTTTTCAACCATTTTATTTGAATTGCCTGTGAATATAAACATATTTATTGTTTAGAAAGTGTATAGACCAGCAGCAACAAAAAAACAATTCTTTGTTTTTGTCTTTTAACCAATTAACTTCCATCACTTATGAGGGCCTCCTTTTAAAAAGTAGCTATATATTGTTATGTACTTTATATAGACCCATTTATACTATGAAAAATATTATAAATGCGTATTAAATATTATGGAATATATTTATTTGAGTACCAAATCAGCGTTTTTAGAATGATTTCTAAATGGTCATGTGAAACTGAAGACTGGAGTAATGGCTGCTGCTAATTCAGCTTTGGCTTCACTGTGACAACTTACTATTTTCAAAAGCTTTACAGGCCTAGCAATCACATTTTTTTAATTCCCCGACATTCCCAGGTTTCCAGTGACCCCGGTAATTCTGGAAATGGAAAAATACTAGTGCTGTCAATCGATAAAAAATTAACCAATTAATTGCAATTTTTTCTAAAATTAATCACAATTAATCCCACCTAACATTAAAGTTGTTAAATATACGTTTATATTGCAATCATTTTACATTCAATCTTCAACTGTACAATGTACAAACAACACACAGATAGTATATTTTTGTATAATTCTTTAATGGCATCTTTTTTTATGATTGAAGGCCAGAATCACTGGTATCAATACTACTGAGGTCTCTATAAAATAGTTTTTCCCCTTAATATTTAACCATTGACTGTAGCCATTCAGCATTACAGCATAATTAAGAGCTATCAATTTTAAGAGTTATTAGACTTAACTTCTAATTTAAGTGAACTTAAAACAATCTTCACACGAACCCATTATAATAAATTACATATTTAGTTACCTGTGCCCTTCAGCAGAAATATACAGAAAACGAATAGTTACCAAACACTAAATTCAATCTAGATTAACCCCTTAAAGCTATAAAAGTTATTGATGTCCTCTTTTTTTCTTTTGTCTTGGATTAATAGACATCAAAGCAGCTGGTTATTAGCTTATTTGTCTGCTATTGCTTTAAAAGCTGCCGCTGAACCTGACGTGGATCTGATATGCATCTTATTTTCTCACAATTCTCTTTACCTTTTCTGACCCACTTCAGGTCTTAAAGTCTCTACTAATGGACGAGTTGAATCGGGTGTTTTAGATGAGGGAGACAGGGCTGGGGTGCCTCAGGACAGTTTTTAAAACCATTTCAGAGACCATTTCATATTGCATGCTTGCACACAGTTTTAAGGCAGGTTTAATCATTGCATGCATGTAGTTTATTTCGCGCTTTGATATAAAATGATACAGGCTACAGCGCGCGTCGGCACCTTTGTCTGAAACGTCTCCCATTTGATGTGGTCATAAAGATGTTCTGCATCTAAATAAACACAATCCTTTTCAAGAAAAAAGAGACAGAGGCAGCAGTTGTGAAGAGGGTGGCCAACCCTAGCCCCGCCCCTGCATTAATTGTGTTAAATATGTTTAATGCGTTAATCTGAAAAAAATAATTAACGCATGCTCATATGCTTTTGATTACTTTTGATAGTCCACTTTAGATATTCTAATAACTATAAGTAACTTTGCAACTACATGTCAACTAATTCTCATTAATTTGCTTCTACATGTCTACTATCTCTCAGAGTAGACTGTTAGGGTAGGTTTAGGGTTAGTAGAATAATTTGACAAATACTTGCAAAGTTTCCCATAGTCAGTATGTTTTATGTATGTTGTGGACCCATCCAAATAACGTGTTAGAAGATATTACGCAGAAAGTCTACTAATACTCTAATGACTGCTAGTTGACATGTAGTTGCGAAGTTACTAGAATGTCTAAAGTGGACCATCAAAACAAAGTTTTGCCCTTGAAATAAAAATAATAATAATAAAACAGGAATATCTTACCTCATCTAGCTCCATCTCGTCAGGATTAACCCACTTACGAGATGATGCAAGAGACCTGGGCACGACCACAATGTAGTAACACCTGTTCAGAAAACAACATTATTAGCATAAACACCTTTACTACACACAACTGCACTACAGCAACTTAAACAAGTGTCACTATTTACACCAGAAAAGTTTGTAGATTTCAGATGGTGGGAATTGAAAGCAGCCCATTCCAGGTGTGTGAGTGTGTAGAAAAACTGATGACTTGCTTTCTGGGGAATAGCTCCAGTTAATCATCTCAACACTACTGGTTTTTAATAATCAGCTCTATCTTTCAGAGTGTGAGTGAATGAAGCGCTCAGAACGAGCTGTCAGGTGGTCCAGACAAGCATAACTTTAGGAGAATGGGATTCAGCTGTTCATAAGAAGACTGGGGCCGAGGCTTTAATTTGACCAGAGTCTGATACGAGAGGCATTTTCAAAATCAGCTCCAAGAAAAACTCTCTCTGTGTTTCAGAGCTCCGCCATTACTGGAGAACGAAGTGCTGTGTCTGACACGAAATCCCACATCAATCAGCTCTACTCCAAATGCCAATCATCTCCAAGAGTTTCTCATCCTCAACACTGTGGTAATCTTTTTACCAATCAAAAAAGGCACTCTGGAGCAACAGCCCTGTTCTTCTCCTGGGATTGGCAACAAGGATTTTTTTTTTTGGACCACAGTGCACCAGCTCTGATTTTGTCAACGGCTAAGACGTCAGAGGAGAAATCTCCCAGCTTGCGGTTCGGTCGCAAATTAGTTTCATTTATTTTTAGGGAACATAATTGGGTGTGGAAAAGCGTGACTCACAAACAACATGTTCCTCTCAAAGGACAAAAACAATCTCCACTTTTCTTCCATTACCTTCTCATTCATGAAAAATTAAGTGTTGAAAATTACATATAAACATAAGTGGCCTTTCTCATGCATAAATTATGAGGACACATTTAAGTGGTACAATAACTGAAGGGCCTCCACCCATCACCAGGAGCTCCTGTGAAGAGCACTCAGCCGTAATAATGGGCTCTCTGTGGCAAGAACATCAGAAACGAAGCAGCGTGTCTGCTTTCTACGAGCAGGATGTGTTCATATCCTCCACCACGACAGGCTGCACTCTAAGTGGTCTCAAACCAAGACTTTCAGATATATCTTGCCCTCAGCTAAGATAGAAAACAGCCTGTCTGCCGGCACATTCTCTGCTATTGATTTCTACGCGTTCCATCACGACTCATCCTTCGGCGCACAGCTCAGAGGAGAATGAAGTGAAAACACGCCAATGTCACTTGAGCCTGACAAGGACCTTCTGGTAGTTAGAAAAATCTGCCGCTTTTCAGGAGAAGGTTAAATGTAAAGCTGAATACAGTAGGATGACATTACTTTGGGTTTAAAAAGCAGCTGGAATCTGCAGCGTTGGCAGGATGGCTGTTTGCTGAGGTGGGGAGATTCGGTCTGAGCGTTCAGTTGGGGGTAATTGCATGGTAATGGTGTGTGAGCTACACTGCAGAACGGAAAACATGCCGTCATTGACCCGAATGGGGCTGCAGGCATTACTCGGGGCAGCGTCACTGTATCCGTATGGATTTATGAGGTTTAAATAGAGGGAAAGTAGGATGATTACTATATCAAACCAGCTTATTCTTTGAAAACTCTTTACATATATTCAAATTCTGCTGAAAGCTATTTCTGAATTGCTTGCTCTTTTATACAGATATTTTGAATGAATAATTTAAATGTATTTATTTATTTATATCCATTTTCTTACTATGCTTATGTAAACTATACTAAATAAATAAATAACAAAAATAACAAAAAAAATTATACATTTGTATTTAATATTCATTTAATATCTTTTACACCCAACTAGAAGGATATCCCATTTTCTTTGCATGTTTATATAAACTATACAAAAAAATAGGGATGTAATGATATTATCAAGATCATGATACCGCAATAGTAAAACTGTCTCAATATTATCATGGTCACATAACAATATGAAATTATTATTCTACCATAAAAGGTATTTAAAGTTGTGTTTTGGGCCATTATGCTTTGGCAAATGAACTAAAACTGAAAGCACAATATGGTTTTCTCCCTTCATTTATTTTCACAGCATTTCACTAGATGTGTAGTGAGATGTGTTTTTGTGAGCACGTTTTCACTGAAGCTGGAGGTTTCCTTCAAAATAAAAGCTCTACTTTGGATTCCGTCAAAATAAAAGCTTAAAAGTGCAGTATGAATTGCTGACAGCTAGCGGTTTAAATGCAGTCAAGTTCAAAATATATCTTTCAAGTGTAGAAATTAAGGAAAGAAGTATTGTAATTTCCCTACTGTAGTGTAAAGCAAAAATAATATATCTATGAATATTAAATTCAAATATTAAAATATTTACAATATATGGCTATTACTGTCATTGTTGTTGTTATTATTATTATATAAAAAAAATCATCTTAAAATCATAACCCATTTTGTTTGTCAGAGTCCTAGAATACTAACCAGACAGAAGCTGTGGTGGGCACTTTGGGCAGGTCAATGGTGAGTATACCATTGCTGGTCTGGTCTGCTGTGAACAGGACAGGTTTAGTTTTGAACAGGTCGGGTGCGGTACGGATGGAGACCTGCTGCTGCAGGCCACCAGCGCTGTTCCCCCGACTCATCAGCACGAAGGAGTAATTAGTGTCCGGCTGCAGTCGTGTGATCAGCTTCCTCTTGAGGTTGCCCTGGACTTCCACACTCTGCTGGTTATAGAGGATCTACAGGAGGGAGAGGTTCAGTTTCACTCAGTTGCACGGCTCACTAAATCAAATTTTCGTTCAGTTTCATTTAAACAAAGAACTGATTGCATAAACAGACTTTATCCCAACGCAGCTGCTTTTAGCGATGGAAACCATGCGCTGTTTTCTGGGCTTGGCCCATCAGGACATTACTATTAGGGTTTTATAACAGTGGCTGGCATGCAGAGATGCCACACAGACTGTCTGTCAAGTTCACTGTAGGCCAGAGACCATTCTGACACTTTCCACAACGTTTCTGCATACTGACCAATAGTGTGACTTGCAATTTTGCTAAAACACATGTGGATTTACAGAATCAGCACTTAAAACCTAATAGGTCAGATTACATTTACATCTATCGCAGTGTAATCACTCTGTATGGAAATTAGACAATTATACAGTTAGCTCTCAAGTGCATGCCTATAAAAGGGGTCTAAAAATAGACATAAATACTTGTGAATATATTTTAATACAAGGAACTTTTTTTTCTATGTACGTGAATGGGGTCTTACCTTAAAAGGCACTTGGGATTTATAATTTTCTGGCACCTCCCAGGTGAGAAGGACAGAGGTTTTCATCACAGCTTTGACACCAAAACTTGTGGCAAATGCTATTAAACAGAGAACAGAGACTTCATTTATACAGAGTTCAAGGTTTGAATAATGTATAAGGTAACATTAAAAACAAAACAGAGCTTTTGAAATTGTTTATATGGGGACTGTTACTGATCTCTTTAAATTACTGACACTGCAATAAAGTACTAATATCTTGTACTTACATCATTTTTTAATAAAGAAAGATATACAACCTCTGTCTGAGGCTATTGTGTACAATGTAAAATCAGCTTATTTGTTGAGAAAAAATATGAAGAAATAGTGACCATCTACACCTCCAACCAGCTCCAACAGGAAGCTTAAAACATGCATTCAGCTTAGTTTTATTTTAGTATTATTTATTAATATTTTGAATTATGACTTTTATATTTTTAGTTTTATTGTTTGTTTTAGTGATTTTATTATATTATTTCATGTTCTTATTATGTTAGTCTTTTTTATGTTTCAATATTAATATTTTTTCTTTAACGTTAATACAGTTTTTGTTTTGTAATTTTAGCACTTTAACTCCAATTTATTTCAGATTGTTGCCAAGGCATTTTTTACATTTTTAAATCTATTTATTTTATTTAAACTTTATTTCATTTATCAAAACCAATTTTGTATAACTTTCATTTTAGTTAACAATAATTCTAAACACAATCATTTAGTTCTTTCAGTTCTGTTTTCCTCAGAACTTGAATGTCCACAAAGAAAAAAACAACAAAACAAAGGCAGATTTTTCCATTTGCCTTAAAAAAACAGACCACCCAATGTGAAGATAATTGGATTTTTCCACAGTGCACATTTATCACAGCGTTAGCATGACAAAATGGCTATGTTATGTCAAGCGCATGCTATTGCAGAAAAATAATAACATTTGTTGGTTATCTAGTGATTTTCTGAAACCAACAGTGGACAGTAGATTTCAAATGTGTTAAGACAGAAATGAACATTCTGGTACTGTTTTCTGTCCACAATCTTTCTGGGAACATGACTAGATATGTAGTATGTGAGCATTTATGAACTGTATATCATTAAATAAAGTGTAAAAGGTGCATTATAATTATGTTACAGTGCACTGTAATTATCTGTAGCTTGACACAGTATTAAATTACACCTCACACTACACAGAGGGATAAAAGGATTTCTGTATCTGTTTAAGTGATTTAATGTAAGCCATGCAGTCTAAACACAAACCAGGTGATGTAGACATGGTCCTGCTCTGGATACTAGGACTTATGGGACCCCCTCCCTTGCTGGTGAAGGCTTGCACACGGATATCATAGGTGGTGTCTGGTCGAAGCCCTTGGATGGTCATCTGAGTGTCGGAGGTGCGATTGGTGCCGTTGTGTATGTTGTTGATGTCGCGGTACATCACTAGGTATTGTGTGATCCGGCCGTTGCGCTCAGACAGGGCCGGGTGGTCCCAGGCAAGGCGGGTGGTGGAGGTGGTAAGGCCCACAACGCGTAGGTTAAGGGGAAACCCACTTGGCACGTCCTCTGGGGTGCTGATCTCTTTTACATACTCCTCTCCAGCTCCCGCCCGGTTCCTGGCGCTCAGTTGGAAGGTGTAGGTGGCACCCTTGTGCAGTTCTGTGGCGGTATGGTGGTCGTCAGTGCGTGCGAACTCACGGACTTCGTAGTTCTCTTCCTCCACACGCTTGTACCGCAGTCGGTAGCCAATCAGCTCGCCAACCATGTCCTTAGGAGGCTGCCATTGGATGAGGGCTGTGTTGCCAATGGTGGTGCTGATGATCATGGTGGGTTTCCCAGGCACTGCGATTTTAAAGATTTTAAAAAGCATTGTTAAAAAGAGGGTTATTTGCAAATGACCACTTATACTACATGCCACCATTAGGTATCAAATAACCTGCCTGAAAAGTATGTTTTATCTGGCCTTTTTTTTTTTTTGGCAATGTCTTCTTGAACATTTTACATATCTAAAACATCCTCTTATTCAATAAGAGACCACCTATATATGGCAAGCTGCAAAAAAATGTTTTAATGGTTTTCACAATAATATTATCTAAAATAATATTAAAATATATAATAAGTAAATATTAAGCACAACTATTTTCAACATTGATAATAAGTAATGTTGCTTGAAAAGCAAATCAGCATACAGTATTATAATAATTTCTGAATGATCATGTGACACTAAAGACTGGAGTAATAGCTGCTGAAAATGCAAATTTTTAAATATATCACAATAAACTTTAAGACTTACCAATCACAAACTTTTAACGATATGTAAGTACAATGATTGTAAATGCTCTTTCATACTGACCTTAAATCTATAATATTTATAATGTTTCATAATAATAAAAAGTGAAGACCTTTCCATCTTTTTTGCCCTTTGAGTGAAGAAAAGTCTTGGAAAAGCTTAAATGTCACCAGACATTCGTCAATGAATTGTCATTGAACACCTTGACAGATGCATTTATATTTTAAGTCAAAGAAACAGATTTTTTTAATCCTCTAATGTGACGTTTTTGTAAGTAAATCAGGCCATTCAGTACAATATAGCATTTTGTGCCACCCGTTGAGAAAAGATGTACCAGAGGTGAAGCAAGTTATTAGCTTTCAAATGTTTTTCTTAGGAACAACGTGCATCAGTGAATAATGCAGAGTAAGGCCAGAAACATGCATTGAAATTAAACAGCGTGAACTTTGAATGTGAAGTAAGTCAAGGGAAGAGAGTGAGTTTCTACCTGCTCCGGTGGTGGTGATGACTTTGGCTTTGCTGCGTGCCCCATCACCCTTGGTTGTGTATGCTGCTACAGTAACGGAGTAAGAGGTCTCGGAGAGAAGTCCAGTGATCACAGCCTCCTGTTAAACAGAAACAGCATGATTCCTAAGATGCCAAGACAGCTTTATCTAGAAATTCCCTCATGCCATCCCCACTGGCAGACACTGATCATAAACCCTCCAATAAACCACACACACCCCAACGCTTAACCATTTCCAACCTCCTTTTTTAAACCATCGGACATGTTTTTCATTTCATATTGCACATTCAAACAAAAACTCTATAGAAGCTCTTCCAAGCCACAAAGAGAGGAACCAAAGCTGCCCAACCATGGGTGTCAATGTTCTTTCTTAAGGCCAGTGACGGCAAATCCTTTAACAAGCCAGCTGAAAAATGGTCAGTAATTAATTTGCAATAATTATGTATTTGTAATTGTTTTAAACGATTCCCCTAAAATGTGGGTCAAATTAGTTTGCAAACTATTGTAAATAAACACAGTTGTATAGCAGAACAAAGACACATCTGGTTGACATCAACAGATAACCTGTGTGAGCATTTGAACAAACTCACAAACCGAAGGGGGAAGAGCCAAACATAGCACACAAAGACACATGAAGAAGACATAAGTGAGTGCGCACACACACACACACACATAATTTGCTTAGGGTTAAAACAGAAAATTTTCATGACTTTTTCTCTAAGATAGTTTATTAGTAATAATACTGTGATGAGTGGGGCGGGGCCGAGAGCCGTGGGAACGGAGCGAGGCCGGTGGAGTAAATGATAATGAACGACACCTGCACCACTCACCACTCTCGAGTCCCACGGAGGAGCTTCAGAAAGATAAAGGAGGAGTGACGACAGTGAAAGACGAGAGAGGAACAGGCCTGGATCTTAATTTGTGTTTTGTGTTCGGCAGTCGTCCGTGAGGGGCTGCCACTTTTATTTTGTGTTTGGTTATTTTATTATTAAAGTCTTAAATGTTCGTCGGTTCCCGCCTCCTTCTTCCCGATCTACGAACTGTGTTACAAATACATTTGCTAAAGCAGCATCTACACAGTGAGAATAAATGTGGTTTCAGCAATAAACACACAGTTCTCCAAATTCACTTTTAAATCAGAACAGACAAGTACCAAACAATGAAGACTATTATCTTATATCGGGAAAGCTTAGTTACTTAGGTAATAGTGTACTTGAAGGACACACACACACACACACACACACACACACACACACACACACACACACACACACACGTTGGTTTTTATGGTTTACGGGGACTTTCCATAGGCGTAATGGTTTTTATACTGTACAAGCTGTATGTGCTATTCCCCTACACCTACCCTACACCTAAACTTAGCCCTCACAGGAGACTGTGCATTTCTATTTTCCTCAAAAACTCACTCTGTATGATTTATAAGCGTTTTAAATTTTGGGGACACTGAAAATGATGCACCGATCATGAAATCACCGATTTGTAATACCTATGTTATACCGATTTTTTCCTTAAGCAACCAACAAGAAATAACAAAGATTCTAACACAAATAAAGTGTTTATATAGTGAATATAGATTTGATTTAACATGTATAATATTTGTTTAAAAAATATATATATTTAAGAAAAAAGTTGCCCCCCAAATTCATGTCTGTGGTGTTTCAACAATGGATGTCACCCCTTTAAGAAAAGGGAGAATTCTATTTGGACTACTTCCTATGTGTAACGGTCACTGCAGGTGCTGGTTGATCTGAGGGGTGCATGGGGAGTACATTCTTTCTTATACATTTTGAAGCTAGCTAAATCTCTGACAATTTCATGTGTTGTCATTAGTGTATGTGGTGTTATGTTGATAACTTGCAGATCTGGCATATTTTAATAAAAAAATATATAAATACATACTTGTTGATATTTCCAAAATGTCCCCTGATCTTGAAATCATCATGATGGTAGCCTCCATTTTAGAAAAGTCTAAGCTGATTTGTATGTGGTGTTACTGTCTCTGGTGTTAATGCATTTTCTGGTAACACAGAGCCTTTAGTAACTTGCGTTATAAGGTCTGTGGTGTTATAATTACGTCTGTGGTGTTACTTCAATATGACATAGTGGCTGTGTCACAAGTTTTTGATTAAAATTATTTACAATTCAAAATGTTAAGCTTTTATTTTAATGGATATAGCATATTAAACAAATTTTAAATGCCTATCAATATATTTTATTAGAAAAAACAAACAAGCATCTTTACAAATTCTGCCTCTCATGTTCAACAGGTCAACCCCAGTTGAAGATGGACCAAGATGGTTTTTAAATTGGGTTGAAACTACATAAAACTGGCCTTAAATGAAAACATTAACAGTAACCATGTGAAATTAAAGGCAACATTTGCATAGTTACAATCTAAACAACACAACCAACACACATTCAACAGTCCAAACAAAGATGTTACTTAATCAACATTTGTTGTCATTTTTAAAATTGGTGTAAAGAAAAAAGGTATTTACCAGTGAAACTAAATAAAACCAAAGTAGGCTATATAAATAAATTATTCCAAAATGTTAAATCAAATAATGTTTAGTGCAACGAGCAAAAGCAAAGATGCTACAGCTCATGCTTGTTAAATCGAATTAAGTCAATGTAATTTTAAGGTAAAATAAAAATAATAATCTTGTACAGAACTGACGCGTTTATACGTTTGAACGCGTTTTATTCTTTACAAAAGTAGCATTTCAGCTTTGTCACAAGTTGGTCTGTTTCTTTTCTCATCCAACACGTAGAAGCTGCGCTGAACAACTGTTCACGGTCTATTCTTGTGCAGGGCGTGGACAGATACGCTCGCGCAAATTCTAGTGATGGGAAGTTCGGATCATTTTACCGACTCGGACCTTTGAGTCTCGTTTAAGATGAACGAACGACTCGAAAACCGCAAGACTCGAAACAGGTGAACTAATTCCAGTACAGAACCTTTAGGATGGTGCGATGCGACTGAACGAATCACTCCCGAAACGACTCGTTCTTCTAGTCTCATTAAAGATCCGTTCAAAATGAATGAATCGTTCAAGACCGACCCATCACTAGCAACTTCAGCTAGAGCAGCAAATGAAAGCGGCTCTTATTTGTGTGCCAGTAATGTTACACCAACGGCAGTTCGCTTCATTGTATCTGTTTATCTGTGTTTGTTGTGCTCCTGCGAATGTCTTCCACACAAATGACATGTTCGCACAAAAACCGGCCGGTTGCCGATCGCGCATTATAAGCAAAAACCGGCCGGTTCCGATCTTTGGCCGGTCAACCGGTGCATCCCTACTGAAAATGTCCTCATAAATCACCTTCTCCTTGTAATACCTATGTTATACCCATGTCATACAAATTTGTGTCCTCATAAACCACATAAACATGCCCACACACACACACACAAACACCAAGGTCATAATATAGCATGTTTACCCGCTACACACATTTACATCAAACTCCTATATTGCACATGCCTACACATCCTCTGGTAAATTAAGTTCCTGAAAATGGCATTTTCAAAGCTTCTCGTTAGCCTTTTTAGCATGACCTAACCGTCTTTCTTCTTTAATTACATTTGAATTATATTAATACTTATACCAATATGTGCCCACTGTTTCACAATTTTCTTTTTAAAATGAAGATTGCTCAGTTTGCTTTGCACTCCCGCTGAAGCCCTAAAGAGGAGGAACATGGGATAAAATGTAAATGATTGGATAAAATTTAAATGACCTTTTAAATTTGAGCGTTTATTCATTACTTTAATCACGCAAAATTACTTTTTATAGGCGAAGCAATTGCATTTTCCTCTCTCATTTTCTCCATCTTAAATAGTGCTCTTTTATCAGTTTTTCAAGTAAAGGGAACAGCTTGCACTCTCAGAGAACAGAAGTTTAACCAAGTAGGAGGGTTAAAACAATTCTGCGAGTAGTACTATAGGTCACTTTCAATTTCAGCAGCAATTTGAACATTAAGCAATGTGCACTCAGGACTCTACCTACTGAAAAAAATGGAGTGAACTTTGCATTATCAGTGGTATCAAGGTGTGTATGAGTAAGTATGTATATGAGTAACCATACTGTATCTATTCTAGGTAATATTAGTAGTTTTTTATTTATTTATTTAATAATCAGTTTGATTAGGTTAACATGGGAAGTTATGGAAGGACGTTTCTGTCAAGGAATTTTTTTTTTTTGCAACTCAAGATATGTACTCAAGTTTATTACTCACAATTATGAAAAAAAAGTCAGAATGGTCAGATATACTTTTTTTTCCGTCACCCAAACAACAGTTAATGACTATTCATGTTCAAGCTAAATTTGATTCTCTAAAGCTTCTTTTGCTAATGGAACAAGGTGAGATTATTGTTGTGGTATCTGTGGGGTTAATAGATGTGTGTTTCCTCTATACACTGAGCACTGTCACACTTCATTAGTGAGCTAGCAGCTGATGCCAACCTTCAAAATGGCTGATTGCTAGAATAAATAACACAGAGGTGCACAGATGTCACTCGCTGACACCAGTGTGTCTCTCTGCTGTCAAGCCATAATCAATGCCATCAGTGAAAAGAGCAGCACAGTTCCATTATGTGTTGCCAGTACCTCTAAATAGAGCCTGAGGTGAAAGAAATGAATAGAGTTTCTCACCTTTGATTTAAAAAAGAGGATCTAAAAATGTCTTAAACAAGCCCACCTAGTTTCTAGAGGTTTCTTAACAATTCCTTCTTAGAAATGGGTGTGATAAAGTTGTTTATCCAGATGTCAATGTGGTGGTATCGAGAACTATTCTTGTTATCTCACTTTTAATATTATAAAGTGTCTGCCTTCACTTTACATATATGAAGCTCAGATTAAGCTAGACTTTATTACAGTTCAATTTACTTTAATATAGTGATGCAGCTGTCCCATTGTTTTATCTGTCTCACATAGTCATATTATTAGTATGTGAAAGACATTCAGCCCAAAAGTGTGATAAAACTGTACTAATGTAAATGATTGCAAAGTGCAGACCAATTATCCACTGAACAGAGCATTGTGAATGTTGAAGTGAGCACGAACCACTGCAATGCACAGATCCTGAAAGTGCTAGGCAAGTAAAAAAGAAGAACTTTCAGTATGTATATAAAATCAACCAATGCATGTGTTTGAGATTAAGTATGCTATTTTGTATAATTTTCCCAACCATTATATTCTGACAGCTATGACTGATTGGATCAGCCATTAATCTGGGAGGATCAGTGTCATCCTGGCCCATAATTTCCGCCAAAATACCATAATTACTACTGTAATACATAATAAACAAATATGGCAGTCCTTCAACCGGTGTAAAAAAGATACCAGCCTACTTTGATGGTTGTACCTAAAACCCATCTGTAAAAAACTGAATAAGAGTTTTGTCAATGTGATCCCAAGATGTGGAAGTGATAACTTGATATCTTACAAGCAGATTATTTAATTAGCACTTTTCAAAAAGTATCTCAAGGGCTCAGAATTAGGCAATTTAATTATCTACTGTACTCTCCTAAGTTGTATTTATATTACCGTATCATTATTTTGCTATTTATTTTTTACATTTTATTCTTGTACTCTCTTTTTACTTAATCAGACAATTTTTATTGTCTTGTATCTCCTACATACTATCCTTCAATAGTTTGAGTTAGGTAAGATTTCAGTTAGGTAAGAAGGCTGCATTTACGTAGTCAAAAATACAGTAAAAACAGTAATATGTGAAATGCTATTCCAATTTAAAATAACCATTTATAATAATCATTCCATGAATCAATTTATTCCTGTGATGGCAAAGGTGAATTCTCATCATCATTTTTTTAACCTTCAGTGGCTACGTTTACAAGCAACCAAATAATCCATTTGTATTCGGATTTATGGATCAATCGGACTGAAAAGGCTTCATGTAAACACATTAATCGATCCGATTGAGCGCGATCAGAATGAAATTTCAATCGGATTGAAGGGGGTGGTTTATTCCTTTTCTAATCCGATTGAGCAAGCATGTAAACCGAAACTGAAAGGACTGCGCATGTGCAATGATGCAGAAATAGCCTAATGGCGTATGACGTGCGGAACGAGCGGTTCATCCTTTTGAATAAAATTTTGTATAAATGCATGTCCTGTCATTATAAAACTCTCCTTTCACTCTGCAACTGTGAAGTGGAGCAGGACAACCTCTCACCAGTCCTTGTTTCGGACTGTCATCCACAGGCAACCCGTTTTGTGCGTGGGGAGGGCCATTTTTACTGCGTGATAAATATGAGCAGCACAACACTGCGGTTTATATGTATATTTATCCAGAAATGTAAAAATATTAATTCTGCTGTTAAAACAAATAAAGAAAGAGTGAATGAGAGTGGTAATTATGTGCAAACATTGAAAAACTCTATATTTGTGCAGTAAGCACATGTAAAAAAAAAGAAAATCCAATTTTAAGTTTATGACATAAATGCCCACATCATCCCGATCACTTTATTTGGCGTTCATGTAAACACTACATTCAAATTCATCAATCAGAATGAATTCAGTCCGATTGAACCAAAAATTGCGCATGTAAACGTAGCCAGTGTCACGTGATCCTTTACCAGGGTCAATTTTTCCAAGGGCAGTTTAACCCCTAACAACATCCAACATTGGTAAGAGAGTAAGTTTGGAGGACAACTTCAATTTGTACACAAATTCATGCATGACTAACTAGAGACTCCAGTGACAGCTCAGGGTCACAGGTCAGGTGTGAACCCTTGTTTTAATGTATGAATCCGAGATTCCAGATATCCAGTTCGCTGAAAGGCTGCCCAGACAGCCCTGAATCATGGGAGAGGGAAAAGAGAGCGATATGGTGGGAGCAAGCGATTGGCTCACACTGAATGTTTTTCAGGCAGGTGGCAGCATGTAGTGGCAGCAGAGCAGGTGAGGTAGCTAACAGCAGGGCTCCAGAGAGACGGCAGCCAGTCTGCTGGCACAGAGCTGGGTGGACTGAAAAATGGGGTCAGGCTTCACTGGGAGGAAAACGACACTGGTAACTGAAGTGCGCCCGTTTCTTTGGCTCTTTTTTTTAATGCTCCAAATCTAGGCAGTAAGAGGATTTACTAGCGTAACGCAAGCCAGGCCCCGAACTGTAGTGGGCTTTCACGCAACTATAAGAATCTTTTGAAGGAAACTCTGGAACAACGACACATACACACACACACACACACACACACACACACACACACACACACACACACACACACACACACACACACACACACACACACACACACACACACACACACACCTAAACACACAAAGAGCTGCAGTGTTGAAAGCCGAAAGTGTTGTCTGCAGCTTTCTCTTTCCAGCCAGGCTTCACTGGTTTTCAACACTCACAGCACACATAACACCCTGAACCCATCCCTCTGCTGAAAGCAGGTAACATCATTCAGTGCTTTTCTTCCACAACCCCTTCAGTCATCACACAGGGGCCAAGCAGATTGTAACTTTTCCATTAATATCCCCTTTCATGCTTCCATGTACTATAAAATAAAAAAAGCCAAAAGAATAATACTACTGAAATGCATCTATAAATCGAATAAAAAATAATAAAATAAAATTTTGTGGTGACTACTGAAATGCAATATTATTACTGAAATCCAATATTATTTTGTGTAGCTAATGCAATTTATTGTATGCTCTCTAGAAAACTTAATTCTAATTGGTCAGTCAAGGCATTTTGAGGACAAATACTATAGTATAATGACCGATAAACTTCATAAATATCCGTTGTTCCTGACAACAGATTTAAGTTAAGTTAAAAGTTATTTGTTAAGGAGTAGTGTAATAAATAGGATATAGCACAGTTAGCTGAATAAAAGTAATATATTTGACAACAACTGTCTGGGTTTATTTTGCAATAATGAACAGCTAAATCCTTGCATAATGTATAATATAATGTGACATAATTGATAAAACAGTTGTAAAACAGTTAGTTTTTTTATAAAAAAAAGTTTGTTCTTTTAAATGATCTATTCATTAAAGATTAATACAAAATAATAAAATAACAAAATCAAGAAAAAAGCTGATAAAGCTTTCATTCATTCAGCCTATGCCAGTCAAGTATTCTCATCTGTGCATGTACAGTATTTCTCATTTTAATATGAGTGAGGTTTTATCATTCAGATAATAATTGCCGGCTTTTCGAGGCTCTAGTAGTGATGGTCTGTTCCATATTTGTTTTAAGTACGCATGTGATTGTGTGTGCGTGTGAGTGAATAACGGGTACTTGCTATGCGAGATGTCATTAGTGCAGTCATTACACTGTCAGTGAAATGTGCTCTCAGGGGCCAGACCTTTAGAGCATGCAGCATCATTACCATTAGTAAATACAGTGCATTAGTGGGTGACCTTCAGTATAATGCTGAAAATGCTGCATTTATTCAGTTTTTCTCTCTCTGTGTGTGTGAGAGAGAGAACTAGTACATAGTTGGGAATATGTTTGCAACTATCCTCAAAAGATTCTTTAAAATATAATAATAAAAAAAAAATATCAGCTTTCATCATGCTGATTGTGTTTTTTTACCCCATTTGCCCCTTTTCAACAAACTGCTTGGTCCAAATTCATATTAAACACACAGGGGTTAAATAAACTGTTAATCCCCCTTATAGGAAGAAACAAAGGAGAACTGTTAGTTTAAAAAGAAATTAAGACAAGCAAGAGAAGAAAAGCGATAGATGAACACAAGAACTCCCGCAGGCCCAATGCCGCAAACCACCCGCTCACACTTGAGTTACTCACATATTCCGTGGACTCTTCAATTTTCCACTGATGGAAAACACATGACAGACGAGAGGTAGAAAATGAATCAGAGATGGCACTACTGGGGAGAAAAAAGCATCGCTACCTTTTTTTCTCTCATCTACAGATGAACACATAGCGTTAACAGTGACATGCTACAAAGACAGAGGAGAAGAGTGGAGGAGGAGAGATGACAATATTTCACATTCGACACAGTGCTGCATAATATCAGGTAAAAGGAGTAGCAGTATACTGCTAACAAAGGCAAGGTGCTTCATTCCGTCGCTCTGTGGGAGAAAGAAATGACAACTATTGCACCACTTACACCTGGTGCAAGAATGTTTTAGTCTCAGCATGGTTGCAAACATTGCAATTCACAGATACTTACCTGGGCTGAATTCATAATAAACCTGATAAGTGAACAACAAAAGACACAGAGAAACATTGTACATTCCAAAACATTTAACACAGATGCATTGCCTGGTTACATGAGTATAATTTAAGAAATTTTGTTGCAATTTTATGTATGGATGCACAAAATATTGGTACCAAATTAATTATTTGTAATTGTTTGTTTTTCATTTATTTAGACAAATTAGGATTGAGATTTAGTATTTGCAAGTTATTGGCCATAAGAAAAGATCTTCTCAATACATGACTAATTTTACTACATTGAGAAACAAAAAAGAGAGAGAGAGAGAGAGAGAAAAAATAATACATTTACTATTTATTTTTGCCCCTGCTGGCAGATACCGATATAAAAACTTTTTTTCTTTAACTGTAAGTGAAACTCATCGGGATTGAAAGCCTTTTTCTTGGTGCGAATCTCCTGGTGGTGTAGAGCATGAAATCCCATTACCCTCATCACCAGCTTGGTGACATCAAACTTTACCGACACTGAGCACCCAGAACCGCTGCTTTTTCTTACTGACCCTCAAAAAAAGTGGCTCACACATGCATCAAATCTTCCCTGGACCGAGAAGCCAGCATGGAGCTAACTCAACCGGAGTTGATATTCCTTTTTGGACAGAAAGAGGAAATTGTTATTTTCTAACCGAGAATCTACAAAGTGCAGTGAAACACGTCACAATATCAGTGCGGACCTCCACACTGTAATTTTCTATATTAGATCATTCTGCAAACATTCATCCATATCCTATAATTGCTTCTCATGATGGAGCTGATGTAGATCTGTGTGTATATTGCATAACAGTACCATTAGCAGACTAGATGGAGGCCAATATTTCAGTCTGTTTCCCTAACACACTGCTTCCCACAAACAGACCTCACGCTGCCGATCCTACAGGATAACGCCTGGCCTGTGTGGCGCCTTGATGCCTGCCGGCTACTCAGATGTGGGAACCTCATGGATGGTTTTAAAAGCCCCTGACAGCACAAGAGAAACCAGCAGCTTCGCCCAGAGCATGCCTTCCTAAAGGTCCAGTAACAATGATTTTATCCAGGGCATGGCTGCCTGGAGGCCCAAGCGCCCATCATTACCTTTCACGGCGAGGAGCTGAAGTCATGCTGATAAGTTGAGTGGAAAGCATAGAGGCTGAAACATTGATCAGATATAATGGGCCGGAGAGCGCTTCTAACCCTTCAGGTCTGCACTTAAGAGCTGTACTTCAATCATTTAGTCATCGCTGTTTCACTGCATTCACTTCCTCCTCAATGGACTCCTCTAAAATGCTGCTTTTAACTCTCCTATTAATCGTGCACAGTGCTACAGCAACATACACTAAGCACATACGCAACAGCATCCAAAACCACCGACGTTCTTTTAAGCCGATCTGCACTCAATCATCAACAAAACCCACCAAAGCACCGACACAAGAAACATACGCTTAAATAAACACAAACAACCTATTTAAACTCAAGATAATGAGACATTTTTTTCTGCTTATCTGCTTTCTTAATTGGTTGTTGTTTCACACGGCACTTTAGCCTGTGTTAAACGTACAGGCCTTTGCGTTCACAAAATAATCTCCTCAGAATCATTCCCTTTAAATGCAAGATGAATAAATTAGGCTAGTTTATTAAAAGGCTTCAGAGAGCAGAAAAACAGGTCAGAACTGATAGGAATCTTCAGCTGGAGCCAAATGCTGCATTTTTCAGACAGGATATTAAAATAGTAATGGAAGTCTGTGTTTGTCAGATAGAGGCTGTTGGAGAACAAGAGATGAAAAGGGAAGATGGTGCTGAATGCTGATATTAATCAGGGGAAATAAAGGGCTCTCTTCTCTCTCCTTCATCTGGCACTGGGGCCACCGAGGCCAAAGTGATTCCATGAGAGTTGGTGCTCTGTGTATCTCACATTCACATTTACCCTTAAAGCAGATGCTCTCAGAGTATTAAAGAGGCATTAATGTGACAGCAGTAACAAAGCGACCAGAAGTCATTTACTCTTAAAGCGAGTTGATTTGAGGTGGTATGAGTGACACAACCAAATATGCAAATATGCCTTGTGCGAATGAAAAGTGATGGGATGTAGCAACTACCAATGGTAATGCAGACAAGTAAAACTAGTGGTACACATAACTACTACCAACTCACAACCCCAATTAAAAACACTTGAACCAACTAATCAAGATATTAAGGCATACTAGAAACTTCCAGGCAAGTGAGTTAAAGCAATGTGGAGATGAACTAGGACATTAGCTCTCACAAAGCAGCTTTGGATACCCTTGACCTAATGGCAGGATGGTCATAGTTTATGTATCCAATGTTATTGGGTTTGAACCTTCCATGTATTGGGTACAAGATCTGGTCCTTCACTACTAAAAGCTGCATAGCACCGATCGCTTACTATGACTGTTATTTGCTCGTTCCGTTTTCTCTCTTACACCCACAACTAATGCAACAAGATCCTAACCAAGCAGCACAGAAAAATGACAGCTGTAATTGTAAGGGACTCTCGTGCTGATTTATTGGAGATTCTTCATGGATTCTTCAAGGTTGACAGGCTTCTTTAACGGCCACTTGCTTGGCTCTCATGGCACACTGGAATGGATCAATTAACTCAATCTCTCGGTTAAATTTAGACATATAATGTCTATGGTGGTGTGTGGGTTTCAGTCAGGCCTTTTTTGAAAAGAAAATGCATTTATCCCACCCACGGACAAACAAGTGTTTGCTGTTTCCTGGCTTTTCAGCTGAGGTCAGGGAGCCAGATGAGAGAGAGGTCTCTCATGTTGCTCTGAGGGAGACAAATGAATGGTTCAAATTATGACAATGTCTTGATACAAACTTAAAGTGAAATTAATGGTCTAGCAGTGCAAACCTTTTATGAAAAGGTAATATGTTAATCAGGCTATTAGTAAATAGAAATCAACAGTCAAATACTTATTTAAACATTTTAAGGTAGTTTTGTAGGTAATGCAGCCTTATGTCAGACTTTGCCAATCATTTAGTCCACTTAAACACTTCCTCACACGTAGATTGCATTCCCTCCATCCATTCAACAAGGTAGAATCAAGTTCATGCCCTTCATCTAACCCTTTTCAATAATTCTTTCACTTGGCTTTAGGTCACAATATGGGAGAATTTACATTTTATTGTAAATTTGAGAATGATAGTTAAACAGGAACAGTTTATGTAATCAAAATAAATGGCAACAACAACAAATAATGTAATTTAATGTTACTGTTGGAATACTTGAGGGAGATGCATAAGGATCCTCAAAAAAGTAATGTTTCAGTCCAGTTCCAGAAATCTATCATATTATAGTTTGATGTTGACATGTTAGGACAAAAAAATGTAACCATGTTTTGAAACAAGACAAATTAGAGTTGCAAATTAGAATTAGGTAGCTAGTCAGTCTGTAACTCTCATGTTAATGTTAATTTGTAGCTTAGCTATTAGGGTTTGGATTGGTTCCAGTGATGCATACTAAAAGCAAATGAAAAACATTACACATGCTCCTGCTCTCCTTTGAGATGTTTTAGGAGCCCATCCATGCAGAAGCCTATGCTCTTAGAGCCAGAGTGTCTCTGAAGGTGGTAGAGAAAAAGCGCATCTTAAACAACTGGCAACCCCCAAAAGAACAAAAATGGATGTCTTGTGAAATCCGGGTCTTTTTGTCAAGACAAAAAGCACTACAAGCCATTTATCAAAGCAACTCTGCAACCACCCTGCCAAACCATTAGTGTTGCACAATACACAATGGATTTTCATCACTTCTCCGACACGTTTTCTCCCTTCTTCACTAGCTCTCCCTGGCCAATTACATCCCAGAGAGCAAAGCAACAACACATTCTCTTTTTTCTAAGGGCCAAAGAATGAAGAAAGATGTAGACATAAATGTAACCCGAGTCTTATGATACAACTTCAATGTCTGAGAGAAAATAGAGACACAAGGTGAAAATAAACAGGCTTGTATGGATCATTGTGTGTGAGGAACCTGATATTTACAAATACATCTCAGCAAGTCTTGCAAGTGTTTTCATGTTTTTTTCTATGACAATGAGGGCAAATGAGTCATGTCCTGAGTCAAACCATCACAGTTCGTGGTAAATGACTCAACAACGCTTCAGATGTCCTGGCGTATGAAGGGGATGTTGTTTGCCAAAGAGGAAGAGGCAAGTGCATGTGCCCTTGGGTTGTGAGAGCAAAGAGTTTGACAGCAGTTCACCTGACAGATACTGTAAACAAAACCTGTCTAATGTTTTTATTTGTCACCAATGGAAACTAGATTACATTTTTTTGAAAAACTCATAATAAATGTGTCTTGTTGCTGTCAAAAACATTTAAAACTGCTGACCTTGTGACATTAAACAAAGTTTACAAGTTATGACTTGTGAGGTGTTGGACTAGAGGCACTGGACAGACAACTGCACCACAAACAAGATTGGCGAAGGTAACAAAGGTCTTCAAGCTTTGAGCAAGAGATTTTATAGAATATATAATATAAAGATGCACTGATATGCATCCTTTTTAGTCCTAAACATGCATCATTATTGTATGTAATCAAGGAGGTGCGATCTGAACAACTCATATCGGTCCATCAATCACAATAACCAATATGGTACCAATATATGCAACCCTATGAGATAAAACTTGCCAGTTCTAGGAGGTGGACTGAGCACTGATGCGTAAGTTAATACATTTGCATTTTACATGCACTCCTTCACTTGGCTATGTACTTATGCAAATGAGTAAATAATCTTTTCGATGCACCAGAAAACCCCCATCACCTGCCCATTTACTAAAAACCATTAAAACCCTCAGTGGTCCATAAATATCTTGTTACAGTCTTTTTTTAAATTCTAGCTCAGTGAAGGCATATGCTTACACAGGTAAATGAGAAACTTTTGTTTGGGAGGCAGGGAAAGTGCAGAAAAACACAGGTTAATTCTCAGCTAACAATTCAAGAGCAGAAGCATTTAAATGCCCCCAGTCTGATTCTCTCTATTCCCAAAAAAGTGTCTACTTTAAGATATTCATGGATATCTAAATCCCTCCTAAGGATTACTATCTTTCTTCCTTCTCAGTGCACCCACATTTCTTCAGGCAGTTTTAAATCTCCTTATATTAACGCACCATGAGCAAAACAGAAACAGAAAAAAAGAATTACAGAGTAACAAGGCAGTGCATATGTATTAGTGTTACAAGGAGCTGAATTCTTGAAAGGCCACCAATAGCGTGTGCCTATGAAATATTTATCAATTTACATAACACTGAAGACTCAGAAAAAAGTGTTTATGTTGACGCGTAGACATGAATCCTGAAAATTCATAAGACAGACAACATTTCTGTTCCAAACCCTGATTTGCCTACCAAGACAGCATTTTTAGGCATTATAGACATGCTAACTAAATCAAAAGCTGTTTAAAATAGACACTTATGCTGCCAAAAACCAAGCAGTGTTGCTAAACTAATAAACATTGTGTTTTCTTTTTGCTATTTTAAAAACTATTTTATTAAAAACTATCTTATTAAATGAAAAACTTAAAAAAAATTAAATACATTTAAGTTAAAGTTGAAGAACTAAAATTGCAAAAACTAAGACTGAAATAAAAATGAATTAAAGCTATCCACATATGAAGAGTTTATTTCATTTTTAATTCATTTTTTTAATTGTGTTATCATGTTTTTATTGTGTGTTATTGTGTTAGCTATCTGTACTTTTTAGTAATTGTTTTAACCCAATCAAAATAACCCAACTGCAGTTTGATTGAGCTTAATTGGAAAATTGTTAAAAACAAAGAGTTCTGTTTTTGCAAATTAACTCTTCATTCTCACATCAGTGTATCAAATACTTATTTGCCCCACTGTATATATATAATAAGTATTTGATACACTGCCGATTTTTCAAGGTTTCCCACTTACAAAGAATGGAGAGATCTGTAATTTTCGTCGTAGGTACACCTTAACTGTGAGAGACAGAATCTAAAAATAAAAATCCAGAAAATCACATTGTATGATTTTTAAATAATTAACTTCCATTTTATGGATGAAAATTACAGATCTCTCCATTCTTCTTAAGTGGAAACCTTGAAAAATCAGCAGTGTATCAAATACTTATTTAACTGTATATATATATATATATATATATATATATATTAGAAGCTAATGAAAATGACAAGAGAAACAAAAATTTACAACAATTACAATAAACTAAAATAAAAAATTAAAACAAAAGTAAAAACATAATTCATAATATTAATAAATACCACAATAATATGTAAATAATACTAAAACAACAACAACAACAACAAACCACTCTGAGAAACAGTATAGAGTCATGATAATTAGTTTTTTTTTTATAAATTACTTTATATATATTTTTGAAATTATTGAAATTAATTAAGTAATGATCATTTTTAAACAAAAAATAAATAAATAAATACCATTTCACCTAATATTTCAGATCAAGATCATCAGATCCACTGGCATCAGATCAATAGTTTAGCAACATGCTAACGCCAAACTCCATGCTAATCAGCTGTGAGGTTTAGTCGAGTCTCTTGAGTGCTTTATATGAGGAGCACTATGTTTGTGGCACTCATGTAAAGCTTTTTAATAAGTCAATTAAAAGGTCTGATTTCAGTTAGGATGCTATCTCAGAAGGCAGTTGAAAGCGAGGAAGCATACTAGGGTGTGGAACAGAGTCAAACTTAGCAATAACAATGGCAACCTACTCACTGTACAAACAGTCAAGTACTACAATAAAAATTGCAGGTAGTACCTGTGCTTCTGGCAGAGCGACATCCAATATATTTGGCTGGCTACGTGGCTCTCCGTTCTCCAGGCGGGAGTATATGACCTGGTATCCCCGGATCTGGCCGTGCTGCTTCCCAGAAAGAGGCGGCTTCCATGTCACACGAATAGCTGTGGAGTTCACAGCCTCTACTTCAACTTTCCGAGGTGGGGCTCCAGGCACTAAAGGGGGGCAATTAGATTGAAACTTCAGGATGGCAACTTTTAGGGTAGCTTGAGATAAAACACTCGAATAAATGCTAATGAGTTGTGGTTTGGCTGAGGAGAGGTATTTGTTTTACAATATGTGCTGGTTAAAGAACATTTATCATGCTGGGAAAAAGAGCTAACGTGGCTTCAGTAAGATTGTTCACAATAATTCAAGGAAGCAGAAGCAGAAAAAACTTCTAGAACTGCTAAAAAAAACTAGGAGGTGACAAAGGACAATTCATGTTCTGATAAGGATCTGCTGAAATTCTGCTCAGCTGACATGATTTAGATGAATGAATACACTGATTTTGAATATGACGTTAAAAAAGCTGACCAGATGGGGGAAACTTATAATACTATTTTTAGGGAAGTAGATCCAAGGTATACAAGTCCAAGGTACGGACAAACAGGGCTAAGACGGGAGAGGAGGAGAATGAGAGGAATAAAGAATGAGAAAGAAGGATTTGAGATAGAGAGACATAAAGGGAAAAAGATTAATGAAGAACCAAGATACATTATGAGTCAAAAGTTTGGAATAATTACGATTTTTTTTTAAGTGTCTTATGCTCACAAAGGCTGTATTTATTTGATGAAAATTACAGTAAAACAGTAATTTTATGAACTATTATTTCAATTTATTTTAATATTTAATATTATTTTTCAAGTTTTTTGTTTGAACATATTTAAAATGTATTTTTTTGTAATTTTCATCAGCTATCCATCAAAAAAATATATACTAATATGATAATTTGGTGCTCAATAACCATTTATTATTATAATCAATGTTGAAATAAAAATTCTGCTTCCGATTTTTGTGGAAACCATGGTATATTAACACTCAAAAACTTGGGGTAAATACCATCTTAAATAAGTAAATAAATGAAATTCAGCAATATTGTCAATATTGACAGAAAAGACACGTATAAAGTAACAAAATATTTATATTTCAACTAAATGCTGATCAATTTATCAACTTTTAATTTTCTACATAGGTGTATAGGTGTAGAAAATCGAAAAAATATTATAAATTGTATTAATACTTCTTAACATTAATGCAGTCTTGGTGAGCATAAGAGCCTTCTTTCAGAAACATTAAAAAATATTATTTCAACTGTTTGACTGATAGTGTAACTGCACTTCTTGAGCACTAAGGAAGGCGTGAAGGCAAAACACGGCCTGTGAGAAAGCAGGGTGCTTGTGTTTGCGTGCAGGACAAGCACTGCATGCTCCGGGGAGCAGAGCAAATCCCGTTATTTAGAGACAAAGTGCATGTTGTCTGGTAACAGAGCATGCAGTGAACACATCAGGTCTTATACTGGTCTTCTACACTTAATAAGCTTCTCTCCTTAGCCTGCACTTCTAGAAACCTTATAAAAGCAGTCAGGGATTGCCTTAAGTCACACGTGTTACAGCCTGGGTATATAACTTGTGCAAACACACACAAAATATTAGCTGTAGCACAACTGAGAAAAGGACAGACAGTGAGTAAGAGTGAGTAACAGTTTGAGGGCTGATGTCTGTGACTTCATGTCTAGGTCAGTTTTTTTAACTATTTGAGTTTAAGGACCCCAAAATATGATGATTCCCTTGCAAAGGAGCACTTTTCGAAAATATTATTGTATTTCCATATGTATCCATACATATGTAGACTGATGTAGGTCATTTATACTATGTGAGAGAAATTGTAAGCATGATATAACAGTATGTTTAACGTGTTTTGTTTATTATTTGTTTTTACATAATTACTGAACTAAATCCAAAACCAATTTATTCTTTAATCTTTACTCTAATTGTTTGGATCAATTTTATGCATCATTGCTTTTTAAAAGTATTGTCTTTCAATTAATTACAGCCCCAAACTGTTGAATGAAAATGTATAAAAATGTATACATTATTTTAATGAAATATTATTATTATAAATATTTTGTAGAAAACCTGCATATTAAGTTTGTTTTTCTAATTACAAATACATTTTGTAATGATTTTATCCTCTCCAATTTTCCTTGGACTCCCTTTTAGCTCTGGGGGTGAAAACTCCTGATCTAGGCAACATGTTAACGGCTGGATTTCCTGCAAAGCTGTGTCTGTTGTTTGATTAAAGTATAGGACAATTAGACCGCCTTTCACTGACAAGATGACTGAGCTTTCAACCCTTGGTTAGTGGTCCACTGATTTCATGGTGCTTTAAGAGGATGTTTCTGTGATATTGCTCCCACCTCACTTATATAGTTGTTTCAATTATAATTAAAACTCAATGCTCCATATACCAAGTTCAGTCACCGTTACTCTTAAGGAAAAGACACCGCTTTTCAGGTCCAGGTTTGATCAAGGACAGGTGACAAATGCCTTTCTTCAAAAGCCTTTATTAACAAGTTCACATTTACCAGTATGACTTCTAGCCTTGAAACTTTTAAAGTATCTGACTTCAGTACCGATCATACCACATTATTTCATGAGACACGTTTGCAAGCAAGAAAATTAAGTCTCAAATACTACAGACTTTAGAATCTAAAGTAATTCCTTGGGAAACCAACTCAAAGATGATTTTGTTCATTTCCGTTTGTATCTTATAATTCTGGTGAGACTATTCCAGTCACGAATAGGAATAATTGTTAATAGCCATGCTTAAAATTGTCAGAAAAAGGGAAGAGAAAGACAGCAGCAGACCAACATTATTAGCAGTCCACAAAGGATACTTCAGACCTACCATCCTCGTTGGTACGGACACGCACAGCAGTGCTCTCAGGGCCAGAGCCCACATCAGTGTGCGCTCTCACCCACACCTGATACTCCGTCCACTTCTCCAGGCCCTCCAGCACATAGCTTGTGACATCCGCTCCAATGTCTGGTACCTCATGGCGCTCAGTGTCTTCGCTGTTCACTGCCTGGTAGCTGACTGTGTAGCGCACAATAGCGCCGTGGCGACTAGCGGCGGGCGGTGCCACCCAACTCACCTTGATGCTGGTGGAGCTCAGACTGAGCAGGTGCACGTCTTGAGGGGGGGCAGAGGGGGCTGCAGGTGGGGGCAAGGCAAGGGGGAGGGCATCAAGCAAAATTAAACAACTTAAAGCAAGCTCGCTTCTGGACTGAGAGGTTGGCACAACAATAAATAACGACTTTGTGTTTTATTTTTTTTCTAATTTCAAATTAGAATTCTAAACTGATTTTATGCCTTTTAAGAAACCATTTAAGTTAAAATAGCTTGGTTCGCTATTTGTTTTTTACTTTGTTTTTATTTTATTTATTTTTACTTCCAAGTGATTTCAAAAACTGAAAAATTCAGTACTGCACAGCACAACTATCTACCATCAAGACACAACCAGGGTGATATACTAACTTTTCTGTTCACCACCATCTGTGGCTGGAATCTAAAAATGTTGACACTCAATTTTTTTTATTATTATATATATATATATATATATATATATATATTTTTATAATTGAGTATGTATGTGAAACTGGACTAATGCACAAAACACTTTTTTTGGCAGCATTTGATTATAATATAGTATTTATTAAATATTGGTTTGCATAAGCTTAAGGTTGATGTGTTGGGTTATTTTTTTTTTTATAAATATAAAAATAAATATACAAACATTTAAATAAAATGAATGGCACATAAGATAGAATGGTACTTTAATGTTATATATGTGACCCTGGACATCAAAACCAGTCATAAGGATTAAAAGTTTTGAAACTGAGATTTATACATAATTTGAAAGCTGAATAAATAAGCTTTCCATTTATGTATTCCATTGATTTGTTAGGATAGGACTATATTTGGCTGAGATGCAACTATTTGAAAATCTGGAATCTGAAAAAAAAATACTGAGAAAATCGCAAATAATGTTGTACAATACAATGTATTGTTGGCTATTGCTGGTTTTGTGGTCAAGGGTCAGACATTGTATACATTTTGGGGAGAGTAAGAGGCCTTTTTTAACTTATCAAAAGTGACAGTGAATACTTTTATATTATTACAAAACATCTACTTGAAATAAAGACTGTTATTTTGAAGAAAACAAAAATCAATCAATCTATTCATCCACAGGTTTCTACATTTTTTTGTTTTAGATTAGTAATAATAAGAAAGGTTTCTCGAGCACCAAATAAGCATATTTATTTTATTTCTGAAGAATGATATGAGTAATGTCTGCTAAAAATTCACAGGAAAAAAATAAGTATTGTCGAATTGTCTTACTAATTGTACAATTCTAATACATTTTAAATTATAATATTTCAGTTTTCACTGTATTTTTGAACAAATAGATGCAGCCTTGGTGAACATACATGTCTTTTTCCAAAAACCTTTTCCAAAAAATAATAAATGTAATGTTTTTATCAGCTAAGAGTGTGTTGTTGTTACTATTCAATTTAAGACTGATTAAAATTACCTGACATTGCTATGTCCTAATTTAGCTGGTGCTGTGTGTTAATTTCTCACCCTGGTCACAGCGATCAGTAAAGTCACAACCGTTTACTGCCTTTCACTGTTTTGGTGTTGACAAGCAGGGGAAAGGCCATCAGTTTGTGTTTTAACAGGCGTTCACACATTCTCAGTCAGCCTATTGGCCGAGAGACAACAGCGCCCCGTTTGTCAGAGATCCAAGTGTCAGTCAGTGTGGCAGCTGACACATCCGAGAGCGTACTCCACCATCCTGCCTATGCTAAAGTGTGCTGCTAGCTTATTTTGGCAGGCTTGGAGCCACTTCTGAGTGGCTGAGATAAGCGCAGCACCAGCAAGGTATTTTTATTAAGTCTGCGACGGATTGAGATCAGGTGAGCTACCAAATTAAATTTTCCTGCACAACACAACACAGTCCAGAGGCATAAAAAATTACAACAACAGCACAACAAAAATGTACAATGATCCAAAAAGCTAAATAGCATTCGTTCATGCAACTCTATATGATAAACATACATGCGTAATAAACAAGTAACAATAATTAACTAAGGAAGAAACGAGAGAGGAATAAGAAGAACAAGAAGAATGTACACTGAGATTTTAACATGCTAGCATTACTTTGTTAACAACCAGAGCGGTTTGTTGATGTCGCACCATTCGTGGCGCCCACGGTGGGATTGCACACGAGGAGTCTCTCATCAGGCGGTCCTTAATCTGACAACTGTGGGAGAGCCACTACAAATGCCTGATGCTGCAGTAGGTGACAAAAATACTGCAGCCGTAGCTGAACATGTTGGCAGATTGTAAGATAGTTTTTTTCGGGGGGTCTTGACACAAAACTCAGAGATCAAACGGTCTTTTTGAGTCCTAGAGGAGGTGATAGACAGGTCTCTAGGAGAACATGAGGCTGTGAGAGACTCCGGGGGGGAAAGGGGGTACTCTGATACTGTGAGATGACTGTAAAAAATTGTATATATTCTCTGAATATTGAACATCTTTTGATATGGTTGGGATGGGTTATGTGCAAGCAGAGCGTTAAATTTAGCATAAATGTAGTGCTTCAGCTCCTTTTCTTGAGTAGGCTTCACTCCTCTGGCTTTTAACATTGCAGCAATTAAAAATCACACTGATAGCCTATAAACCAAAATAATAATGACAAAGGCACAAGCAGACACCGAACGTACCTTTCGCCCTTGTCAGCGTATAAAGGTATTCCCTGGCTTAGAGGTGTGAGAGAATTAATGGTGGAGATGGTAGACAATAGCTTGAGAAAGGAAGGTAAAAGAGATCCTCTGGTTTGTCCATAGGGACAAGTTTAGGTTAGTTGACATGATGAAGACAAAAAAGAGGACACATACTGGACTGGGCGGTCCTGGCGTTGATAGGTTGAGTGAAGACCCCTAGCCCCATTTCAGAGCGCGCCGCCAAGGAGAATTTATACAGAGTGTCCGGCTTTAGACCTTCAACAGCGTATGAGCCGGCCGGGTCGAAGGTCACATGGATCTAAAGAGAAAACATCAAAATCTCTAAAACCATCTCTTTTCCTGGCCTAATAGATTAATTTATTTTAAAGTCAAAATGACATGAAAATTCATGTCATTGACCTTATTGTGAACAAATATCCTTGAATATGCTTTTTTTGACCTTGTCATTTTTAATTAACATAACTCAATCTTCTGGTGAAACAACAGATTTTGGTGACATATGTCAGACTTCTCTAATTATTTAGTCTGCTTAAAGGATCAGCTAAATGAATAAATCTACATATATTTTACTCATTTTAAGATTATAGGGTGAGTGCAGAAGTTTTTCACTAAAAAACTGAGAAGCATTGTATTAGCATAGATACACACTTATGGCTATCACAATGAGTGTGCATAAGACATCTGATCTCAATGTGGATGAACTGACATAAAGAAAAAACATCCAAAAAGTCAATTCCGGCATCAGTTAGAAATGCTGTCAAGCACTGAGCACTGATAAGTACGTTCTGTTTTTGCACAATCTAATTCTATCAACCGACTGCAGACTTTTGCCTGCAGTCATTTTGTGAAATTTAAATCTTTCATTTGTATCCATGGCCCACAGCAACAGCTGCACATGTTCAATATCTGGTCTGCTTGTAATTCTGAATTAATCAGGTAGAAACAAGCACTGGCGTGATACCTTGTTCTCTGAGTCAGCCTCCCAATATAGCAGCTCATATTTGATGATGGGGTCCTGGACTGGCCATAGCCAAGTTAGCTGGATCCGTGTATCCAGCTCTGCTTCGGCCTCAAAGTTGGAAGGCTGAGCAGGTACTTGAATTTGAAACAGACAAAGAGATGTTAGTGACAACCGATGCACACATATTTTTATGGTACTGGTATGACACTATGACTGGGTATTGATACAATTAGATTCCAATTAAATTCAATTTCATTATGACTCTGATTCATTCGGGCACATTTTAATCACAATATAAATTTTGCTTCTAAAATTTATCTCCAAGCTTTTGCTGTAAATTATACGAAGAACCTTCAATTTGGTATATTACAAAAATATGAAATAATAAATAAAAAATAACTAAAAGGGCCAATCCATCTATCCTGTAAGATGTTAATAAGGGGTGTAACAATACGCGTATTCGTATTGAACAATTCGGTACGAGGCTTTCGGTTCGGTTTGCCCCACGACAATTAATGCATAACTGACACACGATCAGTTAATCGCATAACTGATAAGATTACTCCTCAATTAAAATGTTTTTAAAAAAAACATCTTTTAAAATAGGTCCGTTAGGCTATAGGCTAGCTACATATTAACACTGCAGTAATCAATGCATATCAATGAAATAAAAAGCTTTTATTTCAAGCAGACGACCTGTTTAACATAAAATATGTTCCTTCTCATTTTTATTCAGTATGTACGGGCCACAAGATAAATATAAAGGAAATAAATGAAAACAGCTATAGGCTATACCGTTATCAGCATATGCTGAAGTAGATTCATCTCTCTTTGTCTCTGAGAGAATTGGCGGCTTCAGATGCCGAAAGCTCCATCATTACTCCATCATTCCGTATTTACTTTCACTTTCTGCTTATGGTGAATTGACTGAGATTAAGACGTTTGCCGGCATAAATCTTGCAAAAGTTTGCAAGTATGCAAACTTTGGTGCAAACGCGTGCTTGTGTGATATCTATTGGCTCGACATCATGGTTTAAAAATATTTCCAACATTGCGATGTAACCAATTGCCCCGCCCCCCGTATCAAAAAGCTTACCGAACCGTGACACCAGTGTGTTGTATCGAACCGAACCGTGAATTTTGGGAACCGTTACACCCCTAATGTTAATATTAGAGGTGGGCATAGATTAATTTTTTTAATCTAGATTAATCTAGATTAAAATGGCTCATTTGAATTCTGCCGAAGGCATTCAGAATATGTGTGCTACCCAAATAATGACTAAAAGTAAGTCTTTGAGAACGGGTTTCTCAAGCCAGGTGGCGCATTAGACCAGGGGCTCATCTCCTGTTTCCAAAATGCATCACAAACTTTAATCTCTTCCCGTCCCAATCCCACGAAAAAACTGGGGAAAATCCCGTCCGCTCCACTCCCGGAAGAATGACTCCCATTCCCTCCCACTCCGTGTTGGTTTTTGTTTGTTTTTGCCGATAACTGTCAATTACAGTAAAATATAGTACAGATCACAGCGTGCCCACCTTATTAGTTGAATAAAAACCCAAAATGTCGCTTTTTGTTATTATATTGAACTGAAAGCCATCTTATGCACAGTGTTGCACAGATTCAATTCATGTAAATCATCCATGCTAACACACACGCCTTCTATTTTCTTTTTTGACATTTCACTCTATAGATATATTTTTCTATGTACTGTATTTTTAGATATATTCGAGTTTCAAGTTTCTCGCTCAAGTTCACATGAGACCTAAAGCGCATCCTGTTTGCTTAAAAGCACAACGTTTCGTTGTTATTCTGAGTGCACACAAATAAACGAGTCTTTACAGATTCGAAAGATGTATTAGGCTACTTTTATCTGTATGACCAAAAATGACGGAGATTTTAAGAGCAAGTGAGCGCACCGGAGCCTGTCCTGCAGCAAACGCGCTTCCACACAAACACTTCAATAGCGCACATTTCTCTAGGTTAACATCATATTGAACGGCCATGTAAAGTTGCTACTACATACATCTTTCAGATGAAAAGCCATATTTGAGGTTGATGAATGATAGGTGAGCGTTTGGATGTCCTGCCCGATTGTATTACCACACAGACCAGCCGTTAACAATCTGTCCATCACGGACTGCGAGCCTCTAGTTCAAGACTCGCTCTCGCCCCTACAGTGCAATTCGCTAGGTATACATCCGTGCTAAAATATCAGGGTGAAAGTCATCATAGCTTGCGTAGTATAGACCCAGCTCCCAACCCAACTTTGAGAATAGATTAACGGCGATATTTTTTTTATCGCCGATAAGAGTCCCACGTTAACGCCGATAACGGCCCACCACTAGTTAATATATTCCAAAACCAGAAGTAATGATAACAATGTTGATTTATCAGCCCCTCTGAAGGATTCAGTTGAAATTATCTTTATAAACAACCCATTCAAAAGTAATTTGTTCATGAATGAGACTATACTGGTTATGATTTATGATTGAATTCACTAAAAAATAACCTAATAATGAAAGTTATTTGTTTATAGCCACACTATACTGTAAGTTTTGGTTCACTAAAAATAACTGGTTTAAATGAGTCATGTGTTCAGTGTATCAGAATACACGGTTCAAATTGTATGTTTTTGATTCACAAAAAAAACCTGTTCATACGAGTCCTTTGTTAAATAAAGAAAAAGACTACACTGATATTCGATGTTATCGCATGCATCATCATGACTGATCAGCAAAAAAAATTAATGTTTTACTCAGCCCCAAGTAAAAGCATTGACATATTATTCATTAACCCTAAACATTACCTCCTTGCTGTGTCTTGACCTGCAACACATCAGATGGGGGTCCGTCCCCTACAGATGTAAAGCCCAACACACGTAGGCTGTAAGTGATGTCGGGGGTCAGGCTCGAGATGGTGGTGAGACGACTGTCGTCCGTGTTGTGTTTCTGCCAGGCGCTGAGAGGCGCGTCCAGTTCAGATGTGTAGTAGATGCGATAGCCTCTAATCTGACCATTAGGTTCCTCCGGAGGTTCCCACTGCACCAACATGGTGCTGGCACTCAGCATACGTGCCTGGACATGCAGTGGTGGGGAGGAAGGTGCCTGCTCACCAGTCCGTGTTTCAACTGGGTCACTGGGTGGCCCACGGCCAATGTTGTTGACTGCCATGACGCGGAACTCATACTCAGAATAAGGGCTGAGACCACCGATGCTATAACGTGTGGTGGCAACACCATCCACTTCCTGGAAGTTGGTGTCTGAGGACTTGGCCCGGTACTGGATAATGTAGTAAGACACAGGTTCAGGGTTTCCAGAATCCCATGTCAGTGTAACACTGGTAGCTGTGGTTTCCGTCACAATTAGAGACGTAGGAGGCTTTGGGAGTGCTGAGGACGCAAACAATAAGAAAGGAAATGAAACAGATGACAGCATATGTACGCTAAGCTGCCTACACTGTGCACTCCTAAAATAGAGAAAGACAGGCAATGTAAGACAGAATGAGAAAGAAGAAAGGCTTGCATTCTGATGATTCACAGAAAGGCAGACCGTGGCGCCTCGTCATTGTGTCTTTAAGATTTGTGGCTGGACTCCAGATAAATGTCAGTGACATTCTCCGAGTCCATATTGATTGGTGAAGTGCAAAGTGCAATCAATAGAGGCAGCCATGATGATGGCGAACGAAGTCTGGCAGGGCTCGGCGTTGTCTGGTGGGACCAGCCGCACTGATACAGCTCCAGACATCTGGTCTGGGTAAACACATGCTCAGAATAATCTAAAGCCTTTCATTTTCTCAGAGCCCACAGTAAAACGTGGGAAGTCCCTAAAGCTCAGTCAACACAGAGCAAGTGTCCATGTTTTTTCTTTCTGTGTATTTGCCAGACATACCAAACAGCTGGCCCGAACCTTGGGGTTGCAGTTAGAAAATAACTTTTTCTAGTATCCGACAACCTGTTCAGAATCTTTGAAAAATCTACAGAACTGACCTTATTTATGTTCTTAATACACATACCTGGTCTAAAACCTATAGTACACTTAATCTGCTCCAGCTCGAGGTCAGTCAATGCTATATCATTTTAAATTAAAATCCTTGTGTGCAGGCAACAGCGCATTTGCAAACGATTCCAGCTCTCAAAAGCAAATCTCAACTACTGTAAGTAGTACACACGTGCTTGAGCGTACTTTTAATGGTTTGCACACTCAATGCGCTACGAGACGGAGCGGAACATGGAAAATTAAGTATAGTTGGAATTTTCCATAAAATTTTTCAGGGATCTTACCTTTGACAGAAACTTGCGCGGTTGCCTCGATCATACCGAGAGATGAGATAGCCACACAGGTGTAGTTGGTCGACTGACGTATGTTGGTGAGCTCCAGGACATTGCGTCCCACAGGCATCTCATCGTCCTTGGTGAGCTCCACCTCTCCAGCCATCCATTTGACGTAGGGCATGGGGGCACCTACAGCCACACAGGTGAGGTTGACACTGCCCCCTGGCATCACCTCGTGGTTGGTAGGTGGGATAGAGAAACGGGGCGGCACTCGCCGTACTACCAGAAAGAAGAACATCCAGTGTGAGTTTCAACAGGTAGTATTTTATATCAATTTTGACACAAAAACTGTTTGGAAAAGACCATTTACAGGGAAATGTATTGTGATTACTACATCTCTAGTGTGAATACTAGGGCTATGTCACTAACATGAACAAACTAACATGAAATTGAGCTGACAGGTCAAACAAATTCGCTTCAAGGGCCGAGCTGACACTTTTTCCATTTGTTAAAGCCTGAAGCTTAACAACTGGAGGCAGGAAGTCAATACTGCGGCTCACACATATGTGCAGAAGAGGGCGATAAACCAATACGTGCCGGGGGAAGGGTGAAGAAGGCATCGTAATGGTATTTCTTATAGAGTGAGACATTAAAATTCATGCCAAAGGGGAGGTTTATTGAATTGTGGATTTGAGGGGGAAAAAACATCGTCCTCGCTGAGGCTTTGCAGGATGTGGAGTTTTCTCTGTCAGTTTATCGCCTGGTGGCACTGAGACCCTGGTCTGTTGTTGCTCAGTCCTGCCTGGATTCGGGAACCAGTCTGAGACATTGTGGGAGATGCATTGTTCACTGGGCCCTTCTCTTTGTGAGCCTCTGATATGCAGATAAACCTGACATTAAAAGAGGTTCCCATGGAGACGAAAAAGAGCCTGCTGACACTGTGCAGAGATGGGGAGGAGAGAGGAGAACTATCAATGGAATTCAAGCCTGCCTTGACATATACTGACTCGACTGCATGAGGCCAAGCGCATGGTGTACGAGGAACTAATCCACAAGGATCAGCGTGAGAGAAACATCAACGTTTTTAAAGGGTATTCTGTTGTTATCAATACAAATACTAGGATGCGCTTCAGTCTCTATTGTGCAGGGCTCAGTATCGTAGCTGGTGGCATCACTGGGGATGCTAATGCTGAACTATTTACAAGAAGAGCCAGCTGGAGAGACTTTTCCTCTCCTATTTTCCCAAAATAGGAGTATAAAACAGCAGCACATTAAACAGACTCTTCCAATTTGTGTTAATGACCCGTTGCCTCATGTCTGTCTATGCAGAAATGGCATAGGCAATAATTGGTTTCTGCACAGGTCCTCCTGAAATTGGATACCATGACCAAACTTGTTATTCTCCTCATTATGTTTGCACAGTAAAGGCAAAACGATAGACTCTTGAGAATTGTTTTTCTTTGAATTAGGCAACGTGAATTTCAAAGTACTTCAAGTCCGCTGTTGCAAAGAAATTACAGTAGAAATAGCATGTCTAAGAAATACATATATTCACTTTATCGATTTCCAGGGAACTCTGTGACACTGAAAAACCATGACTATGGACATGGACATACAATGATGATGACTTGTAGTACTAAAATGGAAATTCAGTGTGGTTAATACAACAGATGTAATATTAATATTATAAAGCTTCGGGTAACAGGGAGCAGGTTGGTTGAAAGAGTTTCTATTCACGAGCAAATCCATACATGCATTGTGGGATACAAACAATAATGGGAACTTGAACCTGACAAAAAAAAGTTTAAAATTAAATGAAAAATAAATTACAATATTTAAACCAAAGATTATAAACTAGTTTTGCTATCTATTTTAGTTTTAGCAACCCAAAAAACACGGAGTATCAGTCTCATGCAAACCATCTGACACACATTCAGCCTGAACACAGCAACACACAGGTGATGGGCAACATAGCAGAGGGAGTGATTGATAACAAGGGTCTCTGATTAAAGAGGGATCCAGTTTGAGGTCTGCAAGAAGTGGTTAAGAGTGAAAAGAACCAACCTTCTCGAGGGTCTAAGACATGAGGTGCGAGTTTGACCAAGTGATATGGAGATGAAATTGAAAGACAAAGACAGATGGGAGAGAACATGAGAAGACATTTGTAAATAATTTCATGGCAGTTAGAAAAATGCAGTGGAATGTTTAATAAAGACAGAGACACACAATCGAAACACGACACTCCATTTGAAAAAGCTAGATTTGTATATTTTCTGCCATATACATGTGTGTGTGTGTGTGTGTGTGTGTGTGTGTGTGTGTGTGTGTGTGTGTGTGTGTGTGTGTGTGTGTGTATGTGTGTGTGTGTGTGTGTGTGTGTGTGTAAAAAATACATTAAATATTACATTTTAAATTAAATTAAATTGACAAATTAAAAAAAAAATAAGGGGGATATTTTACAGATAAAAATAGTTTGGACTAAATAACATTGCTATAGTAAAGGGAGTAAGATTGATAACAAGGGTCTCTGATTAAAGAAGGATCAAATTTGAGGTCTGCAAGACATGGCTAAGAGTGAAAAGAACCAACCTCCTCGAGGGATAACTATATGAGGTGAGAGTTCGAGCAGGTTATATGATGGAGATGAAATTGAAAGAGACAAATGGAAGACAAGAGAACATGAAAAGACATTTGTGAATAATTTTCAAGGCAGTTATTAAAATGCAATGGAAGCTACAACAGAGACAATCAAATCACAACACTGTTTGAAAAAAGGTTTGTGTGTATATTCTACCATATATTCTGTAGGTTTACTACGTGAAAGGTAAGTACATGCCTATTATAAGACAAATATAGTATACATTCATGCATTAACTGAATGTCTGTAGGGAACACTATCACATTGATACAGGTTAATGGTTTTAATTTAAATGAGTCATTTAGGTAATAGGAGTCGCTAGCATACATGCATTGGGACATTAAACAGAAAACTAACAATTAAACATGACAAAATATATTTTCAATTAAATTATTAATTAAATAATTACTACAATAAAAAAATAAACGAGGGTCTCTGATTAAAGAGGGATCCAGTTTCAAGAGTGAAAAGAACCAACCTCCTCGAGGATCTAAGTCATGAGGCGCGAGTTTGACCGAGTGATATGAAGATGAAATTGAAAGACAAAGACAAATGGGAGACAAGAGAACATGAAAAAACATTTGTGACTAATTTTATGGTGGTTACAAAAATGCAATGGAAACTCAGACTTAACTTAGATTTGCATATACGGTACCACATATCTCATGCATACTGTAGGTTTACAATGCTAAAGGTAAATACAAGCCTATTATATGATACATGTAAAAGAAATGCATCACTGCATGTTTATAGGGAACACAATCACATTAACAGAGGTTAAAGCGATAGTCCACCCCAAAATGCTGGTAAGCAAACAGTTTATGCTCCCCATTGTCTTCCATGGTATTTACAATATATTGCCAAAAGTATTGGGTCACCCCCTTCTAATGGAAGGTTTGACTACTTTAGTAATTTCCATGAGTACAAAACCTAATGTTTGAGCATATAATGATATTCTAGGGAATTGTGTGCTTCTAATTTTATAGCAACAGTTTGGACAGGACCCTTTTCTATTCTAACATGACAGTACCTCTGTGTATAAGGTAAGGATAAAAGATAAATGATGATTCAATCAGTGTGGAAGAACTTGACTGGTCTGCAGAAAGCCAAGTCCTAATCCCAGCTGAACACCTCTGGTGTGACTTTAAATGCAGACCTTGAGCCAAAAATTCATCACCAAATGACTTGCACATTCATTATATGGACAAACATACTGGGACACCCCTTCTTTAGAAGAGAAAAAGGCACTTCAAACTGTGGCAACAAAGATGGAAACATAATTCATGTACTTAAAAATTGTATTTCCACCTCTTTTTCAACAGTTTGAAGTGTATGAAATGACTGTACCCATATGTACAAGTCATTGGTGTTTGGTGATGAATTACTGCTATACTATACAGACAACTCAGAATGACTTAACTGTTTCTGACAGTTGTCTCTGTATGCATGTGAGCATACATAACCATATCTCCTAGTGAGGCAGAAAAGGCCAATGAGATCATCTAAAAGAGCCCTTGGCCATAATCAGCCACACATTGACACATTAAAGATGATGATGTCAGTTAAAGTCTTGTTAGGACTGTCAATCTAAGACTACGATACAAAACTAGCTGAGTGACAGGCATTATTTAGCAATATTAAAATTCATCTTCCTTAAATATTGAACAAAGGTAAAGGACCCCCACACACACACATTCACACAAGATATAATAAACAGACAGGCGGGTATGAAGTGTGCGCCCGCCCACTTTACTCTATTTGATTTGTTGTCAGTTTCAAGAGAAGAGGAAGAAGGAGAGCAGACAGTAGTTGACAACTTTTTACTATGCAATAAGCGGCTGACAAATGGGCATTCACATATACAGCAAGTATACATGACTGTGATTCTCCCAGGTGATATAGTCCTCTGTCAGACAGACGGACAGAGCGGGAGAACGAGTGAGAGAGGCAGTCATAGAGCATTTAGACAGCTCACAGAAAAGTGCTGAGGCCAAGGAAAAAGGAAGCAGCTATTGAATACATAGATTCACTGACATGCTGGCAGTCTTAGACATCCAACTCATCTAGCGTGAGCAGATAAATGAGCGGAGATGGGAGGCTGAGGAATGGTACCAGGAATGCTGTGCTGAATGCCCTTGAAGAGAAAGCGTGATTAGCCGTTTTACAAAGACACTTTGGAAAACAAGCACCTACACCCAAGCTATGATGGACAGATGGATAAAGGTGCAACCCATTATGCACCTGTCAACTCTGAGGAAGTTATCTGTTGATATAGCTTCAAAAGTTCCTGTTTTGTTATTCTTATTTTGGCTGTGCACGTAACATTTAGTTTTAGTGGAAGGTGTTTTTTTTTTTTTACAAAAAAATTAATACAAATAAACTTTTGAAAATAAAATTTTCATGATGAAAATTACACGCCTCTCTCATCTTTTTAAGTGGGAGAACTTGCACAATTGGTGGCTGACTAAATACTTTTTTGCCCCACTGTGTATATATATATATATATATATATATATATAATCCATTTAACTATGTAGACGAATTCCATGGAACATGTCCAGCTCATAGTTTACCAGAAAATTAAAGAAAATAATATTTTGTAAAAGGGAAAAGTTTATTTTTAAGAATATTAGGATTTGAATTGTGACATAAATCCATGGTCTGTGCCAATTGGGCACAAATCAAATGGCAAAATACTATAAATAATAGGCAATAAAACATTTATCATTTAAATTGAAAAGAATTAGGCAGTATTTAATAAATATAAAAAACAGCAACATATTTCTAAATAAGGTAATATTTCATAAATAATTTAAAATAGATATATAAAAATATTTGCAAAGTATTTATATAGGACATGGCATGACATTATTATGGATTTAAATAAAGTACAAATAACTACTTGACATGAAAATCTAGTAACTGAGAATAATGACAAGAAAAAAAAACCTGGATGCATTACCATAATGAGAACTTAGTTAGCGGAAAATGGGTTTAATTTTCATAAAATAATGTCGAAATTCTAAACATAATGTTCAGCTTAATTTTTATGCAAAAAAAAAAAATAATAAAACAAAAAAATAAGCTTAATTTTTATGGAAAAAAATGTAACCCCTTTATTAACTCGTGATGCATTTAGACGCCACTCATAGCAACATCTCCTGACTTGAGTTGTACGATGTCATCAGTAGGTTAATCCCATTGTATGAAACATTTTCGGCTGTTTTTTGACAGGAAGCATGAGAAGGCTAAGTCTTCAACCTCTTGCGTGACAATTACTGGGTGGCACCGTAACGTCACTAGCTGGAGGCCATACTGGCAGCCTGCCATAAACTCCCTGTTATTACCTGCCTGGAAAGAGCTGAAGGGGTTGACACTCATAACAACAGCACTCCCAGAGTTCTGTTTCACAGACAATGCCTCAACACTAATATACATTTAAATCCACGTATTAATATGGCAGGTGTCCTCTATGGCACCCACCTTTGTTTAACCCTTTTTGTCTTTTCACTCTCACAACAAATACTGCGAGACATATACATGTTTACCTTTGCTTCCGTTGCTATGAATTCAAAACATAGCAGGGAATGTTTTGTTTCCGGCATGATTTGGACAACAACTTTTGGTTTATCTTGGCTTCGAAATGTCAGACAAAGCTCAACACGGGTGGAAGTCAAAACAAAACATGGTCAAAATAAAGGTGTGAAGTATTGTTGAGGAAGTTGTTTTGATAGGGGCGGCACCTGGAGCACGTCTCTTACCTCGCACGTAGAGATTGGCGGGGGCCGAGTAGCGCGTCCCAGCGCTATTTGTAGCTACACATTCGTACTTGCCCTGGTCTGATTCCTGGCTGTTTTCAATCTGCAGAGCTCCTGAAGAGAGAGAGAGAGGAAAAAACAAGGGTAAAAGTCACCTCTTTGATTTACGAACACGATTATGAATCCCCCGTCGCAACTTTCTCTACCAAAGCGCAAACTTTCACTGCAAACAATCAGTAAACACTCCCTGTTAAATGTCAGAGCTGTTCCACTGTGTATATAGTTTATTGGCTTAGAATGCTGCCTAAGACATATGCATAAAGCTGATTTTGCAGGTTGAGTAAGTCTATAGCTCAACATATTTGCCTTTCACTGTCATTAGAAAAAGCTTTCAGGATATTAATGTCATTGAGTCAGAGTCAATTATACAACAGCACATGACTTTATTACTGCTGTGGCATATTTATACACACCAAAAAGAACAAAACGTCAATACCGTACAAAACTATGCAGCCTGTCTGGACACTATAGATAAAAATTGGACTTCATAAGGTCACATAAGAACATTGTTTGATTAGTCTTTTTAACACGTACACTGCTGGTCAATAGTTTGGAATAATTAAGTTGTAATGTTTTTCAAAGTAGTCTGCATTTATTTCACAAAAGTACAGCAAAACAGTACTACTGTGAAATATTACTACAATTTAAAAGTGCTGGTTTCCATTTCATATATATTTTAGAATGTAGTTTATTCCTGTGATGGCAAAGATGAATTTTCAGCAGCCATTACTTCAGTCTTGTGTCACATGACCCTTCAGAAAGCTGCTTAAGAAATATTTAGCAATACTGTAAAACAAGAACCACAAATCAATTTTGTAAAACAACACCTACGACATTCTTAAAAATATGTCCTTTTGAACCATTTCAATGTTTCACGATTCACTAATACCATTCAAATTTGGGGTAAGAATGATTTAAAATAATAATGATTTGATTCAGTAAGAACACATTAAATTGATCAAAAGTGACAGTAAAGACTTTTATAATGTTACAACAGATTGCATTTCAAATAAATGTATAGTTCTATTAGACTTTTAATTTAAAGAATCTTGAAAAAAATATATATCACCGTTCATACAAAGATAAAGCAACAAGAAATGTTTTCAACATCAATGATAGGAACCATTATTATTAATTGAGCACCAGTAATTATTGATATTAATTAAGCACAAAGCATATTGAAATGACTTCTGAATGATCATATGACACAAAAGACCCTATATTTTAAAATACATTCTGGAAAACAGTTATTTTATATTGTAATAATATTTCACAATATTACTGTTTTTATTGCATTTTTGATTAAATAAATGCAGCCTTGGAGAGTATATAAGACGCCTTTCAAAAACATTAAACAAATTAATTAGTCCATATTTTTAACCGGTTGTGTCTTTATTAATTTATTGAAGATATCATTTCAGTATACAAATGGAGTCAAATCACTATAATTGTTAAAGAGCATTAAATGAAGTGGATACTTTAAAACCACCCACTCAGGAACATCAAACGATAAATCCATCCGGGTGTCCTAACCACAGATATGGTGTTTGCTTTGACTTAAATGTTTGCTTAATCTAGCAAAAGCACACATATTTACCTCTGGCAGTGGTGTAACCACCATAGCACAGGTTATCACCTGCAGTTTACCCCTGACTACTTCCCAGCATCCCAAGTGCTGCAGGGAAGAAATAACATGCACCACTAACCTTGCCCAATCTCCAAGTTCAAGGGAAAACTGATTGGTGGTGTTTCCTACCCTGACAAGCAGCAAATTACTAATCAATTCGGAGATTGCTCAGCACTGATTGCCATCACCCCTCAGTCCTGACAACATCTGACTGATGTGCCATATTGTAAAGTAAAGGTACTACAATAAAGAAAAATAATTTAAAAAATAATCGAAACTGAATGAAGAATGTGAAAAATCATCACTTTCATTCATAGTTTTATTATATTTCATTACCTATTCTTTTATTTATATTAAAGCAAGCATTTGCCATATTTGAAGTGTTTGATGTGACATGATACATTAAAGAGACAGTTCACTCAAAATGATAATTCTGCCATCCTTTTCTCACCCTCGTCATTCCAATCCAAACCTGTATGACATTCTTTCTTCTGCAAAACAAAAAAGAAGATATTTTTGCCCATAAAATAAATATCGTTTTGGACCTGACTTACTTTCATTAAATGGACAGTCTTCAAAATATATTTTGTGATGCATGAAAGTCATACACGTCTAAAACGACATGAGGTTGAGTAAATGAGGACAGCATTTTTATTTTTGGGTTAACCATCCCTTTAACACTTCCAACCAGAGATGAAGTATGGCACTTCATGCATTTTCAAGAAAATACACACACACTGTTGGACAAACTGTGTGTCTTGATGAAGACATAAAACTGTATGAAGATGACACATATTCCTCATCGATAAACAGATACAAAACAATATAAGTTGAGGAAGATGAACTGAACAAAGACCAGCTTTAACATGACTCCCATGGACACCGCTCCCATGGACAAAAATCAGTAACTACTTGGGAACATAAGGCAGTGTCAGCTAACCCCTCCCAGCAAGCCAGACGTACTTCCTGATTCATAAACCTGAGGTGAACTGGCGTGCTCCAACAGTCGGTGGTAACAAACAGGCCTTTGTTATGTGCAATATACTTTTTCCACTTCATTTTACAGTCAAACTCCAGGGGTCCTCAGACCACTGAGATTGCTAACCGTGCAACTGAAGTAGGGTAATGTCGGTTTTGTCAAGCACTCGCCTCTAGCAATTGTGTTTCTGAAATCCATGTTTCATTCAGAACTGAGAGCAACTGTGTGATTGATCGAATGCCCCATCTTAACAATCAGGGCCGTGCCCTCATTTCCTATACATACTCATTTTAGCATAAGTAGTATGCAAATTCAATCATTTCAATTTCATCACAGCCCAACTGGAATGTAAGAGACACACTCTGTAGACTCTAAAGTCGGCCTTCAGCTTGAAACCCAAACTCATAGCATAACTTTAATAAGCCTCGGGTCTCAAAAAATATCCACAACAAATGCATGTCACAGTAACTAGCAAGATTCAATTATTATTTTTTACCACATCAAAGTTGTGGTTCTTTCAAAGTTCAAAATTCTTTAATTTACTCTCCCTCATGTAATTCCAATTAGTTTCTTCTGTGGGACACAAAATAAGATATTTTAAATAATATTTTTTACTGCTTGTAAAACAGCGATCAAGACATTTTTCAAAATATCTAATTTTGGGTTTTAAAACAACATACGGGTGTGTAAATTATCATAGAAATTTAAATAATTATTCATGTAATGACATAAAAGTTGTGCCCTACTTTTTTTGTAATTCTACTGTTTTATAACAACTGTTCAAAAGTTTGGAGTCAGTAAGATGTTTTAAAAAGATGTCTCATGCTTCTCGTGATATGTGTTTTTTAGATTCTTTGATGAAGAAAAATCTTAATTTAATTAATCCTTGCTGACTAAAAATAATGATTTATGCAACAAAAAAAATCTTGCTGACCCTAAACTTTTGAACAATAGAGTATTTCTGTTGTATTGTTTCCCCCAGACATAGACATCAAAACACAGACAGGTTGAATGCTGGGACAAAGGTTGTGTATATACTGAACAAGCAGGAAATGACAGCGGTGGTGATGAGACAGGTAATGGAGATGTTTCGTGAGACACATTTCAGCTGTCTTACCTCGTATCGGAGAACCCCCTAGGTGAAGTAAATTGAATGCAAACAAGATTGAAGAAAAGTGTTAGTAGACAAGAGAGATAGACAAAGAGAGATAAGGAAAACAAAAAAGGGAGGGAATCAAATTAATGTAAGCTTAATTAAACAGAAAGGAATCAAGTTGAGCCAGACTATTGCTCTCCGGGGATTAGTTGAATGTTGGCTGTCTGGTGCAATGGAATTAGCTCGGAAAAAAGATCCGAAGGCAAACTTTCTCTGTGCTACGATTCTGAGATAGTCTGCCAAACTTGATGCTTTAAGGAACATATGCAGAGCTTAGATTGAAACAATGTGTATTCAGGTTATTTTTGTTCACATTATTGTTCAGAAAAGTACAGACCGTGTCAAGTTAAGCGACAAATTTTGTGGGAGTAAAAGAAACAGCTAGCAGCAATTCTGTACATGTGAATTAAAGTCAACATGAAATTCGACTCATTTTACTTCCAAAATTTGACATACTTCAAAGTGAAACAGAATATTCAAGCAGAAAAAAAGTTGAGTTGGATGTATTAGAACGATAAATGGTATTTGATTACTTGTTATTTAATTACTTGTGTTAACCATTAGCATTAGCTTCTATACAAGCTAAAATCTTGCTAATTACAATAACAGCCTAAACAGTATGTGAATAGCTTTTTGGCTATTGGCAAACACTGTATAATACCTAAGATGGTTCACTTGTAATGTTATGAATGGGAGAAACTGTACGTGCAATATGGCGGCTCCAGTAATGAAAGCCCGACCAATCGTCAGCTGATAAAGTCATTGCTTCACTTTTTAGACACACTGGTTAATTAACTGCTATTGCATACTATGTGAAGTCAGATGAAAGGCTACGAATCATGCACCAAGAAAGTAAACAGAGTCCATTTCATGTTGACTTAACCTATCGGTCAAATCAGGTAAGGTAAGGTGATGTCGCCATTACCAACACCATTAACAGAAAATGCTTATCTATTAGAAGTAAAACAGCAAACTTGTAATTCACTATTCTCCTAAAGACTAAAATGGTAGATAAGCCATATAAGACTAATTTTAGTGTCATGATGTCATGTTATGAGAGTCCTAAAAGGGACATAAACTTTGCGCCTCATGCCATCCAGAGATAAAATCTTTGAGGAAGCAATGTTTTGATATTTGGTGGAACAGTACATTTTGTTCATTTGACTTTATGTACAGTATACCTAAGATGCTTCTCGAAATAAGCAAGATGAAGGGATTCAGGATTCAAAGTCACAGTCCAAACTTTCAGCTGTGTACTTAGACGCTGATGCAAGAAACTAGAGAATGAGCTCCACTGTGGACTTGCCCTCTAAATGAAGTGGATTTAGTGGGGAGGGATAAACTCTGAGTCAGTCAGGAGCCATTAATCCAGCCTGGGCAAAATCCTGTTCATCCGTCTGATCCTAGGTCAGACCTGAGTGGTCTATCCATTAGGAAAGTCTACAATGTAAATAGAGCAGTTGATCCTCTCTGCGGCATTCTCACATTCCCGTAAGGGTGCCTACAATTACCCAGACCATTTGCACGTGGCTTAAGACTCATTTGACATTACGACCAAGTCAATACATTTCTCCTTTCATGGTAAGCAAAGACAAATTGGCAGACCAAAGACCTGACATTGCACAAAAACAATTGACGTTCTAGTTTTTATTATGTGGGAATATTGCATAAGCATTCATTAAACTGTAGTAAAACATTCATGGAAAATAAGCGGTAAGTGCAAACAGAACTATGTCTATATTTGTGACTTTTTAAGTTTAGTACATTTGTTGCTGCTATGTGATTGCAAGGCTAATAAAGTGTGACATCCTTACCTGAACGAAGCTGTTTGATTCGCCCATTGCCGTTGATGTCTACAGGCAGGAAGTCCTTGAACCAAGTGATCTCTGGGTCAGGGTTCCCACTGGCAGCACAGAGCATCGTGGTTGTTCTTGTTCGCTCAACCACTTTCAGCTGAGGGCCCATGTCTATGGTGGGGAAGCCATGAGGAATCTGGTTTTCTGCAACAAAAACAACAAAAAACAGGTCAAGCTAGGAGACAAAAAAGGAATTATTTACAAAATACGGATAATGATCTTGAATAACTCTATGACTGCTACGAATCAGGGGTTAGAGATGTGAGACAAATGTAATTGTCCTGCAAAGGCAAATCCAGGACAATTCTCATTAGTGCACTGAATCAATTCACTTCAGCTCAGTTCAATTCAGAAAAAGACCTTCCTGTGCATTAATAAGATCAAAACATGGCGAAGGCTAATCCACAGGACCTTTGTGTACTGTTACTCTAACATGTAACACCATAAGGATGCTTAAGTTTTTAAAGCATTAGGTTTTACTTACATTGTTATAATGTTCACAATTCTAAATATAAACAAGAGCTATGACTTCATAATAACAACTGCATTTTCAGTTGCCACTGGTCTGCCTTCTCGCATTAATTTGTATACTGAATTGTGATTGCTCTATTGTTTCTTACATCTTCATCTCTACTCTGTAAAAAATGGCGGTGTGTTGATACTGAGGTGCCACCGACAGAAAACTAAACATGCGACAACTGCACCACTTCCCTGATGCAGAATTTAATTTATGCAAAACCATAGCCTAAAACTGCTTACCTAAACTTTAACATGTTTCTTTTGCTGTCTTGCAAACACTGCTGTTATTTTTTCTGGAAATGCAAATCTAGTTGGCAAATAATGCTTTGTCCTTCAATGTTTGGAAACCACTGTTTCCACTCTGATACAGACTGTGACGCCTTTCACTATTTCTACACAAGGGAGTAACAGAGCAGATATCTCCAAGTATCAAACATTTGCATAATTGACACAAATTATATGAAAAATATGAAAATGAACAATAATTATATCAGAATCAGGATAAGCAAGGGGGCAAGGCTGTAAACACATGGTTTCCAAGCACATGAAAACATGAGCAGTTCTATGACTGTGGCACTTACACATTTTTTTATTAATTTTTCTTCTCAAACATTTACACAAATATTTGGATGAAAGCCCAGCATGTGCAATATTCACACTTGCAATAGCAACAACATCATGCTCTCTTTGATCCCAAGGTAAGCCAAAAGGCAAGGCTAAATTATTCAGTTTGAGACAATCCTCTGCACACGACAAACATTCCACTACTCCAAAACTCTACAGGGCACTGCAGACAACTGTGATTTGTCTTGTCTTCTTATTCTGGCGCGTTAAACATTAAATCATTGGTGTATCGATCCTTAAAGCATCAAGCAATGCTTCTCATACAGGTGAATTGAAAGGCTCTCACAAAAGACTACGACTTCAAATTCAAGACTAGTGTTCCAGGACAGTGTAAATCAGATGCACATATGGGCAAAGCTCAAAAGGGTTATTTCACGAATCGCTAACTCTCTTATGAAAACATCGAAAAATAATAATGTAGGAGGCGGAAAATGTTGTGCCGAATCCGCGCAGGAGGGAACTTTGCAGTACAAGGTAACTTGGATTATAAGGCTGTTCAAGTTATGCCTCATTAACAAGCAAAAGCAGCAATATTTTTTTTCCAAGTGTGACCTTCAGAAACCACAGGGAGGGTGCATTATCATGTATCGAGGAGCACATTTCTACCTCAGTGTGCTCAGGAGAGGTCAACTACCTGTGGGAGTGTGGGTTGTATCACTATGCTGATCCTTTTCTCTGAAAAGTCTTCTGAATAAACAATTGAATTCCTTTTTCTTGAGAAATAACATACAAATAATACCCACCAAGTGTCACATAGTCAGCATGCAAGAGAATAAACAGAGCACACAAGCATACATCTAAAATAAAACCAACTGTGCTGTTTCTCGTAAGTTGAGTGTGAAGATGTGCTTTTCAGACTCCCTTATCAGTTGGGCAAAAAAATTACAATAAAAAAGGCTCCTGGCATTTCATATGACAAAGTGAAGACAAAAGTTTCTTAAGTGTCTTGGAATATGTTTATTCAAAGTATATAGGTGTTGTTAAATGTATAGTAATTTTCCATTTAGGTTTTTATTTATATGTGAAAGTTAAGTGTTAGACTTACAGTGACACCTAGTGGTGTGGATGAAGCAATAGAAAACATTCTTGCTTATGGACGTCACTGCATAAATTAGCTTTCAGACATGATTAATTTATTTCACAAGTGAAAGAGTCCTATAACAGAAGGGTTACTGAGAGCAAGTACGTAACATGCAGATGGTCATGTGACCTCAACATGGCAGCCACCATAGCGTAAAATAAAATAGTTTTTATTAGGTAACTAATGTATTTGAAGTCTTCATCTTATGTACATTGTACTACTTTTTTACCTACTCATAACTTTTTAATGAGGAAAAAAATAGCTGACTGCACCTTTAAAAAGCATGTTGCTAATATTTTGCTTGTTATTAATGTTTATAACGAAAGACACTTCCTTACATGAATAGTGAGTACTAATAAATATATAAATAAATGATCTGTGAAGGTAAAAACAAATGAGAAAACGATGGATTTATTCCACAAAAGAAAAGCACAGCGAGAAACAAACTGATGGTTAGGCTTTTGGATTTCCTAAATAAAAGCTCCACTCTCCATCCCTGATAGCACTTTTATCCCTTACACCTCTATACTATGCATGAGGATTTCAAAAACAGAAGACTCGAAGCTCAGAAATTAGTTTTTAATACAATTCTTGTGTGCTTATATTGAGTCGAGCAAGGACGCCATTACTAAGATTAATAGATAAGAGGGGGAAAAGTCTACAAAATGTCCCACTCTGTCCCGAGTCTCATACATGTGGGCACAGCAGCAGATGGAATCTGCTGTTTGAAGTTTGAATTTAAAAAGCCTGCCAACGCTATTTTCATTGTTTCTCAGAAGCAGTTATGACAAGATATTTGGCTCTGACGGGGTGATACATTTGGTGGGTGATTTTTTGCCATCTTGTCAGGAGTACAGAGAAACTTGAGAGCGGACGGAATGAGGAGGAAGTAGGAGGAACGGCGAGAGAGCTTTGCAGAACTGTTCCTGCAAGCAGTCAATAGAGAGAAACTGAACTTTAATGACAGTGATGTCATGTTCTGAGATTCTCTGCCTGTTTTGCAGAGTTTTATTTTACCTTTGTCTGAAAGGTTATGCAACCGGCTGAGGTCATGGTATATTAAGAAGCAGCAATCCTGACATTTACAGAAAAAGAGTACAGGCTCAAGTTTTTATGCAACGTCAACACCTTATTTGTATCACGTTACTTTAAAAATGCAGTTAAGCCTACTGGCATTTCAAGAGAAACAAAGATAGCAGCTCGACTGAGATGCAAAGCTTTATGACTATACCAAAACATTGTCTAACCTGCAAGCATCATGTTCTACTTTTACACTGTGTTAAGGGCTGGGCGATATGGCCTGAGAAAACAAATCCCAGATTTTTTCACAAAAGATCTGATTTACGATTTAAATCGATTTTTTCCCCTACTTAAAATCAATCTGTAGATGACAAAGAAATTGTTCAAAATTAAAGGGACAATATGTAAGTTTTCGCTACTAGAGGTCGCATTTTCAAAACAACAACAAAGGCGAAGCTTGATGACGCTATGAAGGAGGATGTTTTCAGAAGAGGTAATGGATGCATTTTTTTTATTGTTTGTACCTTCCACAGTTATTTTTAAACGGCGAATACAGAGAATGCGAGCACAGAACTTACATTGTCAAAGAACATTATGACTGACTTAAGTCTAGCACGGGTTTAAGCACTCACAAAAAACATTAATGTCATTTTCTTTACGAACATGGTATAGGCATACCATAATAAGTGTTATTTTAATTTTATGATTGAAGAAAATGACAATTATAAAGTGAAATTAAAAAAAACTAAAAAAAACCTGTTGAACATTAAATACAAAATTTAGATAAAAGGGTGCCCTCTTGTAGTAGGCTATATGTGAGCATAAACATAACATTGGGTTGTTAAAGACTTCAAAAAATTGAATCATAAATGGGTGTTTTATTTTCTTTCGCCATGTTTTATTGTTACCAAATTCTGTGTTGTAGCATGTCTAATTATTTGAATGCATAAAAGTTGAAATTGAAATTATTGAAAATAAAATTGAATTTATTTATTTTGGCAAACAAAGGGGGGGTTACTATAAAAATAAAAACCTGGAAGAAATGTTGTGCGATCATTACTTAAAAAGATAAAGTTGTAATAATTTGAATAGTAGCCTAGTAGTACATTCTTCTGAACAATATTAATATATTTCTGCTGCAGTGTCTTCCAAATTTAACCAAACTTTTATTTTGACGGGTTGTCATGAATACCTTCACAGTTCTGTGTGTATATGATATGACGCTAGTTTTACTCAAATCAAACGGTAAAATGCTCATGAAGTGACTCTCAGAGCAGTTCTGGAGATGTTGTTTATGTATGTCCTCATTTAGTGAGACGGCAGACGCTGAAGTCACCGCGGATGGAAGATAGGACAGGGTTTAGGCAGAGATAACCGCACTGCTGTTCCGCTCAGTGGGTAGAATAACACTGGGAAAGCGTACAAGTAGGGGGAAACGCCACGGAGCCACATCCCGCATAAGGAGGTATCATGTGGAGATTACACGTATGGACTGGCCAAGGGCAGTACCACATACGGGAGTCTCTGAGGTAGACCCAGCCCGCCTGGGGTGAGATAGCTACACAGCAGAGAAGGCAGAGGGTTCTGCCAGGGAAGACACGGGCTCACCAAGGGGAGCCGCCGTGCGTGGAAGAATACACATGTGGGATCACCAAGGGGAATCACTACACATGGGCACCTAGCCCAGCACGGGGGTTGACCTTGGGCAACGTACGAGTACTGGACCTGGCGTCCGGTGCTCCGCCACACCTGACTGCCGAGGGTGCGGGAGGAACTTCAACAGGGTTCGCCGTGGGGAACTGAACTGAGAAGCATCAAAGCGCACGTATCCGGTCCGTAGAGGGGAATGGCGCAGCAAGCGTGATTGACACCGAGCGGGTTCCCAGTGTTACTGGCCATCCGAGACAAGTACACGGAGGACACTGGCTCTATACGGAGATTGTAAAACCTCGCAAACGATAGGTGTCGCCCAGCCGGCAGCTTTACAAATGTCTGCTATTGAGGCGCCTCGTGCAGAGCCCAAGAGGAAGCAACGCCTCGTAGAGTGTGCTCTCACACCAAGGGGGCACGGTAAGCGCTGGCCTGATAGGCCAAGACTATAGCCTCCACTATCCAGTGGGCGAGTCTTTGTTTGGAGACAGCTCTTCCCTTCTGCTGTCCTCCAAGCAGACAAAGAGCTGGTCTGAGGTCCTGAAGCTCTGCGTGCGGTCCACATAGATGCGCAAGGCACGAACGGGACAGAGCAGAGCAATGGCTGGGTCTGCCTCCTCCCGGGGCAGCGCTTGCAAGTTCACCACCTGGTCCCTGAAGGGCATGGTGGGAACTTTGGGCACATATCCAGGCCGGGGTCTCAGGACAACGTGAGAGTCAGCCGGCCCGAATTCTAGGCACGAATCGTCGACCGAAAATGCTTGCAGGTCCCCTACCCTCTTGACTGTGGCCAATGCAGAGAGGAGCACTGTCTTCAAAGACAGAAACTTAAGCTCTACTGACTGCAGAGGCTCAAAGGGGGCCCCCCTCAAGGCCGCCAGGACCGAGGGGAGATCCCAAGAGGGTACCAGGTGAGGGCGTGGAGGATTTAACCTCCTTGCCCCTCTGAGGAACCTGATGACCAGGTCGTGTTTCCCCAGAGACTTACCGTCTACTGCATCGTGATGTGCGGCAATAGCGGCAACATACACTTTGAGGGTGGAGGGAGACAGCCTCCAACCCATCCTGCAGGAAAGAAAGCACGACTGCGATCGGGCATCTACGGGGGTCCTCCCGCCGGGGAGAACACCAATCGACGAACAGGTTCCACTTCAGCCTGTAGGCCTGTCTCGTAGACAGGGCCCTGGCAGAAGTGATAGTGTTTACTACCGCTGGAGGTAGCCCACTTAGAACCTCCGGCGTCCGTCCAAGGACCATACGTGGAGATTCCACAAGTCTGGGCGGGTGCCAGAGGGTGCCCTCTCTGAGAAAGTAGATCCCTCCTCAGAGGAATTTGCCAAGGAGGGGCTGTCGCGAGGAGCATCAGTTCTGGGAACCACGTCCGATTGGGCCAGTAAGGCGCAACCAAGAGGACTTGCTCCTCGTCCTCCTGACCTTGCACAGGGTCTGTGCGAGAAGGCTCACTGGGGAAACGATATTTGCGTGGCCCGAGGCCAGCTGCATGCCAGTGCATCTGTACCGAGGGTCCCCTCGGACAGGGAGAAAAACAACTGGCAGTGAGACGTGTCCGGGGAGGCAAACAGGTCTACCTGAGCGTCCCCGAAGCGCCTCCAAATCAGCTGGAGTACCTCGGGGTGGAGTCGCCATTCTCCCGGAAGGGCGTGCTGACGTGAGAGCTCGTCGGCTGCACGATTGAGCTCGCCTGGGACATGAACGGCGCGAAGCGACCTCAGATGCTTCTGACTCCAAAGGAGGAGATGGCGGGCGAGTTGCGACATGCGACGGGAGCGTAGACCGCCTTGGTGGTTGATGTACGCAACGGTCGCAGTGTTGTCCGAGCGGACCAGTATGTGCTTCTCGTGTAGCAGCGTTCTGAAGCGGCGCAGAGCAAGCCATACTGCCAGCAACTCGAGGCAATTGATATGCCACTGCAGCTGGGGCCCTGTCCAGAGCCCTGCGGCTGCGTGCCCGTTGCACATGGCCCCCCAGCCCGTGGCAGAGGCGCCTGTTGAAACAACAACATGCCTGGATACTTGCTCTAGGGAACTCCTGCCCGAAGAAAAGCAAGGTCCGACCACGGGCTGAAGGTGCGACGGCAGGACGGGTGAGTGAGACCCGGTATGCGTGCCGTGGCGCCATGCCCATCTCGGGACTCGGTCGTGAAGCCAACGCTGAAGCGGTCTCATATGAAGCAATCCGAGCGGCGTGATAGCGGCTGAGGATGCCATATGCCCCAGGAGCCTCTGAAAATGTTTCAGTGGAACCGCCTTCTTGCGCTGAAGAGACTCCAGGCATCTCAGCATTGACTGAGCACGCTCCTCCGAGAGACGTGCTGTGAGGTTGACCGAGTCCAACTCCATGCCGAGAAAAGAGATCCTCTGCGCAGGGGAGAGTTTGCTCTTTTCTCGGTTGACCTGAAGTCCCAACCGGCTGAGGTGACTGAGCACCATATCCCTGTGTTCAAGAAACAGTGCTCGAGACTGGGCCAGAATGAGCCAGTCGTCGAGGTAGTTGAGGATACGAATGCCTGCTTCCCTTAACGGTACAAGGGCGGCTTCTACGACCTTGGTGAAGACACGAGGCGACAGGGATAGCCCGAAGGAAGGGCCTTGTACTGGTATGCTCGCCTCGAACGCATAAGCGGAGAAACGGTCTGTGTCGAGGGAGGATCGAGACATGGAAGTAGGCGTCCTTCAGGTCGATTGCTGCAAACCAATCGAGGGACGGACGCATTGAAAGATGCGCTCTGCGTCAACATCCTGAACGGGAGCTTGTGAAGGGCCCGATTCAGAACGCGCAGGTCCAGGATTGGTCGTAACCCACCGCCTTTCTTGGGTAATGCGAAGTAGGGGCTGTAGAACCCGACTTCATCTCGGCTGGAGGGACCGGCTCTATCGCTCCTTCGCCAGTAGGACCGCGACTTCTGCAAGACAGGGGCATCCTTGCTCAACACTGAGGTGAACCGAATGCCCCTGAACTTGGGGGACGCTGGCGAACTGAATCGCGTGGCGAGTCTGATAGTCCTCAGGAGCCAGCGAGACGGCCTGGGGAGTTTAGCCAGGCCCCCAGGGACCGTGCAAGCGGGACCAGGGGAGTCACTGACGCACACGGTGGGGCAGCGAAATGGAGCACAGGGCCCGACTCGAAGGCAGTGCGCTCGAAGTGGGGTCTGAGTGTGGTGTGACACTGACCTGGCTCCATAGTTGGGCAGGGGATGCGGGAGAAGGCGTTGCGTCCTCGGACCGGACCCTGCTGCCCACTGGCGAAGAGAGAGGGGGACGGGGGTGTGGAGACGAGGTCTCGTACACTGCCATCCTCGCCCTCTTGGGACCCGGAGGAAAAGGAAACTGCTCTTTATTGAAGTTTTGGGTACCACTGACCCGGGGGTCAGTGGCGGAACAGAACAAAAAGGAAACAAAAGATTCTCCACCCGGCCCTCCTCCGGGGGAAGGAGTGGTGCAGTCACCATCTCCTGAAGAGCAGGATCCAAAGGCTCCGGGTCGCCCGTCTCAGGGACGCCGCCTGCTCTGGCGCTTCACGGGCTTGGCAGGGGCGGAGGCGGGCTGCGCCGGTCTCCTGCGGCCAGCTCCACGCTGCGGCCGTAGTGCAGGCTGCTGTTGTGGCCGAGCTGGAGCGGAGGTGGAGGCAGCAGGAGGGCGCCTCGGCGACGAGCAGACGGAGGCTGCAGCCGGCGGTGGGTGGAGACAGCAGCGGACCGCCGGGCAGGATATGTCAAACGCCTGCGCTTCTGTGCGGAGAACTGTTGGGCAAAATCTCCACCGCCGCCGAATAGGCCGGCCTGGGAGATCGGGAGTCCAGGAAGCGGTGCTTGTCGGACTCCCTCATATCCGCCAAGGTCAGCCACAGGTGGCGCTCCTGGACCACTAATGTGGACATCGTCTGACCCAGGGCCCGCGCGTGACTTTCGCCGCCCTTAGGCGAGGTCCGTCGCTGCGCAGTTCCTGCATCACACCTGGGTCAGCATCACCCTCGTGCAACTGTTTTAGTGCCTTGGCCTGGTGGACCTGCAGGAGGGCCATGGCGTGCAGGGCGGAAGCGGCCTGTCCAGCAGCGCCGTAAGCCTTGGCCGTTAAAGCGGACGAGAACTTACAGGCCCTGGACGGAAGGCGTGATTACCCTCCAGGCGGCAGCGCCTGCGGGCAGAGCTGCATAGCAATGGCGCGCTCGACTGGGGACCTCCACATACCCTTGGGCCGCTCCGCGTCGAGGGTGGTGAGGACGGAGGAGGCACTAGGCCTGTTTCGGGCAGAAAAAGGTGCCTTCCATGACCTAGTCACCTCCTCATGCACTTCCGGAAGAAAGGAACCGGAGGCGGTTGCCGACGCTCGCCTGCGCCCCAGGAACCAATCATCCAACCTTGAGCCCGGAGAAGGCGGACGCCTATAGTGCAGCCCGATGCTCTCAGCAGCCCGGAAAGCATAGCGGTCAGTTCTGGATCTGACTCGGGCAACGCTACTCTTCCTGGACGGAGGCAGCGCGCAGCCAAATCGTCCTCTCCAGAACCTAGCTCATCCCCGATGCGGTGATCGACAACCTGTCATCTGCTGGGGCACCGAATGAGATGTTGGGCCCGCCCTGTCCGAGGACCCCGCATACTCATCCGGGAACCCCAGGACGGAGCGATGTGCTGGAGGAGGAGAGGCCCGCGAGGCGCACTCGGACGGGAAGCTCTCACTGTAATCCTCAGGTCACCCTGGCCCTGAGTCAAGTAGTCCTCCGGCCGGAGGAACTAGAACGGGCAGAGCAAGGGGATACCCCCGTCTGGCGAGGAGGTATCTGGAACGCAACATCGCCATGGTCATGTTCCCGCAGTGAGAACATGACTCATCCTCGAGCGCTGCCTCAGCGTGCTTAAAGCCCAAGCATGCGGGCAGCGATCGTGACCATCAGATGAAGTCAGGAAACCGACCACATCCAGAAACGCACGAGCGGAAGCCATCTTTAAAAGACGCCCGTCGCTCGTGGAGCTCTTTTAGATTTGCTCTTTTATGAAAGTCTCCTTTCAGGAGCGCTGAAGCGCCGAGGGAGGTAGCAGCGTGACCGCCTCTGAAGAGGAATCAGCACTGGATAGCGACCTCCGCTGACGCCGTAACACCAACGCTGCTTGTCTTTACAGACACTCTGGAGACTGCAATGGCTCGGCCCGAAAGCTGATGTGCGTTTGCACGCTCTCCTTTATACCCGCATCGGGCGGAGTGCGCGTGACGAACACGCACGCCAACTGTCATTGGCTTGTTTTGTTAACACTCGAAGGTGATTGGGCTCTCCGGCGAGATCCCATTAGTCAGTCACTCTGACGTTACGTCGAACGTGACTGACTGATAGGGAACCGCGCATCTCTTTCATTCACCCATACAGAGGTGATGACGTAATTTGAGTTAATGCTCATCAGATCGCGTAAATAAGTGGATATTGAATAGAAATTATGATTCTGTGTAAAGAAATACCAAGTAAACTTATATAAAAATATCAGTATTTTTGCAAATATTAACTAAAAGCTCTAATGGACGCTCTAATGTTCAGTGATGCTTGCACTGATTGCCTGCCTGAGTTTTGTCACAACCAGAGGCAGCACAAAATTTGGCGGCGACGGCTGCCTCATAATTCTCTATGCAGGAAAAACCCTGAGGTGTGTTCGACTTGAAGCAGCGCTGCACAGAATGATCACTGTGTGACATCAAAGTACCGCGAGAGCGATATGAAAGCATAAGGATCCGTCTGCTCTTTTATCGCTCTCGTGGTATTTTGATGTCTATCGGCTCAACATATGGTAAACGCGTGGGGGGGCTGAGCCCATTCAGAACTACGGGAGCCCAGAGGGGAGTGTCGGTGGATGTTAAAGAGAAAACCGATTTTCATTCAAACAAATCGACGTAAGCTACACATTCGAGTTAATCGATAAAATCGATTTATCGCCCAGCCCTACACTGGGTGTGGCTCTATTTTTCATTGTTTCATTGTTGATAGTTTTGGTTTATTCACTACATTTTAAAATGTATTGCAATAGAAACAGTTATTTTAAACATTTTGAATGGTAGTATAGTTGTGTGACAAGTGTAAGGCATACAATCTCATAAAACATGAAACCCAGTATCTGTTGGAACATGGTTTAATTAAAAAATTGTGTTAAACATAATATTTAGTAAATCTCAAAGTACTGTTTTCACACAGTAAATTATTGTAATATTATATATTTTTTTGTTTATTTAAATTTAGACAAAACTTGATCAAAACTTTCTGGAATTATTTTTTATATTTTTTGTCCATAACATAAAAATAATCATTAGCTCACATAAGCTGTCCTTCAGATTCTTTTAAAGGGTTAGTTCACCTAAAAATGTAAATTAGCCCATGTTTTACTCACCCTCAAAGCATCCTAGGTGTAAATAACTTTCTTCTTTCAGACGAGGGTGTTTTTGTTCAACAGCCCAAAAGTAGTCAATACGTGTCATAAGTGTAAAACATGGGCTAATTTTCATTTTTGGGTGAACTAACCCTTTAAAGCTTATAGTTAGGACCTCGTGACAACCTCCATAAACAGGTGCCACAGTAACAATAGTATCCGTGATAGAAACCAATCAAATTTCCTTCCTGAATGGGAAATCTACTGTTGCCATCCAGAGACCCAGACCGGGTATTTAATGAGACCTTACTAGAGCGATAAGACCATACAGGCCCTTTCAGATGGCAATCTATAGTATTATCTCTCTGGCTGTGGAACCAGTCCAGAAGCAGCCCAGCTTTATCGATGCATGTGACCACAAAAGGGAGCTAACAGAGTAGCCTACCACAAACCCATCTGTAATCAGTTTTGTGGAAACAGAAGGAACATTGTTCTCTGTGAAGCAGTAAATTACAAGCTGAGACTTATGTTCAATGCGATGAGCAATCTGATTAAGGTGAAACACAGAGGCTTGAAAGTAGGCGATAACAATCTGATATTTACAAAAGTTGAGTGTTGAATGAAGTCAACGAATGCCAAACAATGGGGAAGAACTAACTCTGCATCATTACGAAAACAAAGAGGCATGGTTGCCAAGAGAATATCAATGGCATTTCAGGTGGTCGGGAGTAAGTAGGACAAAATGTCCTGAAGGCAGAAGAAAGGGAATGTTGAACCCAGCTAATGTAAACAACATGGCTGCCGTAAATGGGGTTGAGACATGCATAGGCTTCATGTCCTCGATGCCGGGTCAGAGCAAAGAGGGACATAACACGCATTACAGTGGATTCGACGAGGAGTCGTGTGTGTGTGTGGGGGGGAGGGGGTTCACCGTGGGAGGATAAAGAGGGAATTGGAGGACAGGAGGGGTACATGCCAACCTCCTGCCAGCTCCAATTACCAGGGAGAATAGAGCATGGCATGCAGGGTGATGGGTCTAATCAGAACCCCGCTGAAGAGACAAGTCTCTGTCCTCAGACCCCACTGTGAAACAGCCCGAGTGCTCTCCACGTCCTCGTCAGCCAGAGTTATTCTCACCCTACACAAACACGTCGCCGCAGAAGAGGATGCTCAAATAGTGATGAAGCACCGTGGGGCACTCACACCGAGAACAAGCCGTTCTTCAGAGACGGATCATGCATGCTTAGATCCATCTCATGTGTCTGCTGTAATGTCCATGCTACATGCTAATTATGTTTAAAGGGATAGTTCACCCTAAAATAAAATACAAATAAAAAACATGAATTCACTCTCATGTCGATCCAAACCTGTATGCATTTCTTTCTTCTGAAGAGCACAAAACAGCATAAAAAGGATGCAAAAGCACGATAAATGTGTCAAAAAATTTGTAGTCCATATGACCTGAGAGTGATATCTCCACAGAGCCACCTTTTGAAATCATATGAAGATTTGGGTGAGCGACAGAGTGAAATTTAGTCAGATTCACTTAAGAACCAGATCAAAATCTGATCTGAAGAACAATGTTTATAATCAAAGATTATTATATATCTCAATATATTTATAATTTATCTCATTACTATTTAGTCATACGGACAATGTTTATTTGTTACACAAAGCTTGAAATTTGTCAAAGACATTTTACTTTTGAGGTATAGTTCATCCCAAACTGAAAATTCTTTCATCATTTACTCATCCTCAGGTCATTCCAAACCCATAAGACGTTTGTTCAACTTTGAAACAAAAAACGAAACCGCACAGCCTGAAGAGATAATTTCCCCTCAATTGAATGTCCATATAAACAAAACTAACTTGATGCTTCAAAAGGTTCATAAAGAGCTTTAAATCTGGTTTAATTAAAGTCTTTAGAAGAGAAACAGTTGCGCTATATGATGAAAAGGTTTACATTTTAAGCTTTTATTCACATATAAACATTGATCGAAGCACATAAATTGAGCACATCAAATATCGCTAATAAAAGCTCAATTGTACTTGTACAAAGCGAAAGTAGACTTCAAAAGGCTGGAAATATAGCATATAATGGCCACTATTACAATGGTACTTTTTGGTACCTTTTCAAAGCACCAACTTTCTTCAAAATTCCTCAATTTGCATTCCACAGAAGAAAGAATGTCATACAGAAAATACACTTTCATTTTTATCTTAACTATTCCTTTAAGCACGTGAATGTCTCGATTGTTATGGAAAAACAAAGTTCCACAAACACACTTGGACAGTACATTCTTTGCACTGAATATGTCTACTCGGGTAAGGCAACTTCTGAACTAATATTTTGTTTAAAACAATGTAGTATTTCTGTAAAAGTCTTGACAGTTCTTGAGAAACAAATGTCCTTGTAATTTTCAGAGAGTGTGTATGAGAGTAACGGATGACAGCAATTAAGGGTGACATCTCTTTTGATGGAGGGAGCAAAAGGGTTTCTGTAAAGATATATGATAACAGAACACCCACCCATTTTAATGCATATCTTAATTTCCAGAGAGCATTTCGAGTCCAGGTTTGTCCTTCTTCAGAAAAAAACTGCTTTTTACATCATCTAGCTTGCAAAACAAATAAAAAATCTGCTTCACTGGCACATCACTGAATGCCCAAATACTACAAATTAGATGTGATGTCCACTAAGAATAGAAACAAAATGAACATCAACCTAGACAAGCTTACTTATTCTGTAGTTGTCTGTGCATATTAAACTGGGACTAAAACTATTTCAACATCGGAAAAAACATACTTTACCTTCAAATTAAATCATACTCTCACAACATAGCCTCAACACTAAATAACACAATTCTAGAGAATCAGAGCAATTACAAGTGAAAGACGACAGGCACAGTCTCCGAACAAATGAGCATTCATTCATGCAAGATGACATCAGTGTTAGGTGATATCAGTGACAGTCTGATATCAGACAGCAGAACGCTGTTTTGCCTGCAGGCTGATGTACAAGATAACTTTTACATGCTATTATATTTGCACTTTTGGAGACAAGACTGACTGCTTTTAAAATGAAGCCAGGCAGACGAAACATTTAGCTGTTTAGAAAATATTCTGCAATATACATACACACATATAGACACGTGTATACTACACACACACACACACACACACACAAAGACACACACACACACACACACACACACACACACACACACACACACACACACACACACACACACACACACACACACACACACATACACACACACACACACACACACACACACACACACACACACACACACACACACATGTGGCGGAGCCAGGGGGTGGCCAAGGGTGGCCACCACTGATCTAAGCTTGGCCACCCCTTTGGCCACCCTGCACAAAAGTATTTTTTTTTTTTTTTTATATATTTTTTGGCCACCCTGCAGTTTTTGTCCCCTTTTTCTTGACAAGAAATGCCTTTATTAACACGTGGAACTGGTGTATTTTTTTGCATCCACATCAAACGAGACTTCAGACGCGCACTGCTTTGCCTTCAGCACCAGGTGCGAGTAAAAATGAGCGCGGAAAAGGTACACCAGCCAAATGAGCTTCAGTAGAACAATGAGATGCTGTTAGGCTATATGTCAGTAAAACAAACTTCCCTGTCCTGTCAGCTGTCCCTGTGCTCACGGCGCATGCTCTGATCGCATCATAAATAAGCGCACAAGAAACTATGAGCATACAATGTAGTTCTGTTGTCAATTAAGTCATGAAATTACCAAAAAGGTAATTAAAGCTGCAAACTGTGCATGCATCTATGCATTACATTTCAGAACGTCTCTCAAATGCATACTAAAATATAGGCTATTGTGCAATTCCAGATCACAATAAGGCACAAGCTGATATGCATTTTCATTTGTAATTTAATGCACAAGTAAATGTGAGCACAGTGCACTTATACTAGAAAATATGCGCTATTTTTTCATTAATTTTAAAAGTACAAACTAAAATTAAAACATTTAAATGCATAAAACAACTAATTTTACAATCTGGCATTTATGTGCTGTTGTCTTCCAAACTTTTTCACATTCTTATCACTAACTGCATGTCTCATCCATGAGTATGTAATGTTAGAGAACAAGTTTTTGGGGGTTTTGAGAGCCAGAACCAAACTGACAGAACAATTAAGCTATAGTGAGCCCTTTTATTAAAATACCTGGAGGCGAGGAATAATATACAAACTATCATATTCACTCAGTATTACTCGATATATTAATTCACAAATATCTCAATTACAATTAAGTATAAATTAATTGTATTCAGCTGTGTCTTAGGCACTAAAATAGTCTAGTACTTTATAGTCAACCACATTTTTATATTGAAATAATGAAGATTTCTGTGCCACCCCAGGCTGGTTGCTGGCCCCTCTCTGGCCACCCCTATGAAAACATCCTGGCTCCGCCACTGACACACACAGTCACACACACATATATGGGCTCAAAGTTAGGTTAAAGTAAGATTCATTCATTTTTTAAGAAATTGGTCCTTTAAATTAAATTAGTTAAAAATGACAGTAAAAACAATGTTACAAAATATTTATTTTTAAATAAATGCAGATTTTTCCATTCATCAAGAATCATGATAAAAATGATCACTTCAAATCTTGATTTTTTATATATTAAAAAAGAGTAAAGAGCAATTGTACATTGTGATAATGCTTCATAATATTAAGCTTTTTTGACCAAATACATCCATACATGTATTTCTGCTCAAATTAATGCAGCCTTGGGAAACATAAAAGATTTCTTTCCAAAACGTAAAAATCTTTCCAACCCCAAACTTATATTAGATTTTTAATATCTATAATAACATCAACTTAAATATTTTATGTATTTATATAATGTTAATGTTTATAAGTTAATGAGAATACTGCACTTGTAAGAGCTCATCACAATGTATTACAGTACTGGTTTACGCTGACTACCTTATGATGATGTATTTATGATGCTGTCTAGGTAGGCGGGAGCTTGTTTTTGGAACAGAGTTTCAGTGTACAGTGATTATGTAGTCCGAATGGGTTTCACTGAGGTCAGATCTCCTGCTTCACTTTAATTGTGAGCACTGCTAGGAATTCATGAGGACTAAACTGACCCGGCATAATCAATAGTTGCCCGAAACATCCTCACCTTGAAATGGTATAATAGCACGCGCAGATCTGCAACCTCACAGACACATGTAGTAAATAACAAAGTAGCGTGTGTAAAGGTGAACCGCACCCTAGGAGTGGCGGAGTCCCGTCTGCAGTATTTCAGCAGCATGCTGTTTATCTAAGTCGGTGGTGAGGAAAGAGGTGTAATGCATGCCATGACCTTTGAAATAATACACTTTTTCTTGCTAGGCCAGATTATTCAGGCTGACTTCCCTCCAACAGTCACTAAATCAGTGTTGGGCAGGTGTGACGTTGGTCTCTCTCTCCCTCCTTTATCCACATTGGTCTGTATCTCTGTTTTTTCTGCCTCGCCCTCCTTCCTATGTGTCCTCCAGTTTCTTGTGCCTGGGTATGATCTACAGCTCAGCCACAGGCACATAGCTGTTATTTATGCTACAGCACACTAGTTTGTACATAACAGCACATGTGTGAACCATTACCACAACCGAAGGGTGATCTGCTCCCTCCACTCAAGCGCAACGGCCCAAGTCACCTTGAGCCATGACAGGCGTGTGGAAATCACACAATCTGCTATCTGTTAGAGAGCCTTATTTAGAAGTAGAGAGCACGCTTGGTGTCATATTGGCCATCAGCAAAACGTGTTTTTTATGCATATACGTTATGTTTTTTGTTTTATATCTGGCTGATCAAATTATCTTATTAGAAATGCACACTATATTAGTGGCTAAACTGGTATCATTTAAAAAATACAAAAAATATTGCACACTTGGTCTCATCAGCAAAAAAAAACAGGTAAAATACAGTAAATGATTAATATATAATATTCATAATATTATGATTAAATTAATATAATGACACTTAAATAATAAAATAAATATTACATATTATACACATAGAACTAAAATTACAAATAAAAAATCAACATAGGATAGCATAATTATAAAAGTTTAGAGGCTGTATAATATTTTAATGTTTTTGATATAGGAGTGGACAAATAAGTCTCTTATGCTCACAAAGACTGCATTTATTCCATAGTAAAAAAGAGGAATATTACTATGAAATAACATACACATTGATCATTTTATTCTTGTGAGAGCAATAAAGCAGAGCTAAATTTCAGCAGTCATTCAGTGCCACACGATCCATGTCTGCATTTATTTGATCAAAAATAAAGTAAATAATAATGAATATAATAATTAAGACAACATAATTAATAAACACAATAAGAAACTATTTACAATCTAATATGTCCTCTTTAAAAAACAAAAACAAAACAAATAACTGATCCACAGAAACACAAGCAGCACTGACACGTTCAAACACCTAGTACTTCTAATAGAATTCACTTAGAGTAAAAGAGAATAGTGTAACATGGCAGCAGCTGTAAATGAAGCCCCCTCGGCTCGATGTATGTGACAGCCTTTACTTATTCTTTCAGTCTGCAAGACAGAACAACACAGATCAAACATATGAACCTCTCTATTAACGCATCTTCTCTTCAGGCTGTGCTAGAACTCTGACACTGAGCTAATCAAACTAAACATAAAACAGACTGTATAGCTGCCACTCCTACCACATCTTGTCAAACCAACAACCTAAAACACAGATAACCACGAAACTTGAATATATTACATTCACAGCCTTGGAACATCCTGTGCCTTTAGCCTTTTAGTTTGTTTTTTCCACCCCAGTTGCATCTTAAAAGGAGTTTTGAATATATTTAGCTTAAGTAAAAGATTTGATTTGTATATTTTTGGTTAATTTGTAAATACTCTCAGATACCAGTAAAAAGTAAATATATTACTGCCATTACATACAGGTATATTTTAAAGTACTCTTTAAAATATTTTTTTAAGTGAAGTTTTTGTTGTTGTTGTTGTTGTTGTTTGGCACCAGTAAGACCTTTTAATATTTTAGACCCTTCTGCTCACCAAGGATGCATTTTCAAAATCACACTATCAAAAATACACTAAAAACAGCAATGTTGTGATATACTATTGCAGTTTTAAATAACGTTTTTCTATTCAAACACATTTGAAAATCTAATTTATTCCTTTGATTACAACGGTGAATTCATTTCAACATGCTGATATGTTATATATGACCCTGGACCACAAAACCATTAAACCACGTCATAAGTCGCATGATTATATTTATAGAAATATCAAACAATACATTGTATGGGTCAAAATTATAATTTTTTCTTTTATGCCAAAAATCAATAGGATATCAAGTAAAGATTATGTTCCTTTAAGATATTTAGTACATTTCCTACCATAAATATATCAAAACTTCGTTTTTGATTAGTAATATGCATTGCTAAGCAATTTATTTGGACAGCTTTAAAGGGGTCATCAGATGCAAAATTCATTTTACATGTTGTTTGAACAAAAATGTGTGTTGGAATTGTGTGTTCACATTCATCCTATAATAATAAAAATCAACCCAGTGTTTTTTTATCCCCATTTTAAAATCCACTTTCTCAAATCAGGCTGTTCTGAGGTTCCTGTCAGAATGACGTAGTTCTGTACAGGCCCATCCCATGATAGTTGATTGACACGGCCGTAACAACGATCACAGAGACTCGCTAAAGTTTGTCCAAGAAGTTGCTAGATTTGTCACTAGTTGCTTTTTTGGAGACTTTTTTCTCTTCACCAGTGCGACCTCAGATTTTTTTAAATCGCACCATTGAGAAATTAGGTTGCATGTGCGACCAAATTGGTCACACTCTAGAGCCCTGTATACGCTTGTATATCTTTGAATATTCATAGGTTATTATGGTGAATGCGAGATGGCTGACGCGTCAACGTATCTGGAGCGATCGAATAGGGAATCTACACATATCTATGGTCTGCTTGTCACTCCACGGAGTGGATTTCACTAGGATTTAAAGAAACAAGGACTAGATCAGCGTGGTGAAGACAGAGCTGATTTTGACAGGGTAAAGAATATTGAGAAATTTTAACCACAGTATGTTGCAGACCTTTCATTATGACCCTAAAGAATCATATACATTTGTGTAAAATGGGCATCCGATGACCCCTTTAAAGGCGATTTTCTCAATATTAAGATTTTTTTGTGATAAAATAAAATAACATTTTAATCAAATAATTTTTTAATTAGACAGTAAATTGCTTTTTATCCACATTTCTTCAACCTAAATTATGCCCACAAAGCAGCACAGCCTCAAATTTCATTACCCGATCACAGAATTTCACATATTTTTACATTCACTTCTACCTCTCCTGTTCACCATACTACATTATTCAATTTATTTTGCTTTTGAAAGCGAAAGCCTATGACCATTTCAGCCTGAAACTACACTGACCAGGCTGTCGGACATACGACGACTCAAAGTGTGAACTGCTCCAATTACGCGGCCTAATAAGCATGGCTGTCAGAGCCATAGGGCTGCTTATTCACAATTACCAGAGCAACATCAGTCAGAGAATAGCCACTACAGACAATATCAGCTCTACAGAATTAAAGCCTGTGTCACACACTTGAAGTAATTTCCTCCAAAGTAAACTGCGTTGGAAAGAGCTGACTATATAGACAAGGGTTGTAAATGCATCTGCTGTACAGTGACTCAAATGAGATCTGGCAGCTACAAACATGTTCCATCAGGATTAATTACTGATGTTAGTCAGAATTAGGGAAAACAACCTTTAATTAGTATTGCGCAACAAGCCGCAGGTTAAAGCCACAACTCAAACTAGTCTTTATTCAAAATCCAGTACTTAAAGTTAAACCGCAAAGCCTTCAAAAAAAGAGGAAAAGATGCCGATACAGACTCCAGGTGAGGGATTCCACCCAGCCATATTGCACGAGTCCTTGGGAGAGGCCGCCCTCGACAGACGCAGTTTGTAACTGTCAAACGCTCATGATCTACAACGCTGGGCTTCAAGCCAGCAGATGGTGGGAGAAATTAAACTCGTGACACGGACCGTTGACTAGAGCCGGGGAAGCAGTTGGAGACCACACCTGTAAAGCAGAGGGGGTCTGCGTGCGTTGCGTGAGAGCTCTTCTCTGGAATGTGCATAAGCAAATGATGCCCTTCCAGGAAAAATAAAAGTTTTTATTCAGGAAAATGACCCGAACTGTCATTCTTCATGTAAAGAAAAAAATCGAACACTTGTGGTAATTAAATGCACAGTCGATGACAAATTGTGTCAGTAACATGGTGGGCGATACTTGACTAGGTGGAAAAATAATTAGAACTGCGAGGGATTGAGAACTGAATCTTCATTAGAACTGGCTTTGTAAAAAAAATATATATATATTAGAGGTGGGCATAGATTAATTTTTTTAATCTAGATTAATCTAGATTAATTTTGGAATTAATCTAGATTAATCTAGATTAAAACGGCTCATTTGAATTCTGCCGAAGGCATTCAGAATATGTGTGCTACCCAAATAATGACTAAAAGTAAGTCTTTGAGAACGGGTTTCTCAAGCCAGGTGGCGATTAGAGCAGGGGCTCATCTCCTGTTTCCAAAATGCATCACAAACTTTAATCTCTTCCGTCCCAATCCCACGAAAAAACTGGAGGAAAATCCGTTCCACTCCCGGAAGAATGACTCCCATTCCTCCCACAAGCCGTGTTGTTGTTTTTGTCGATAACTGTCAATTACAGTAAAAATATAGTACAGATCACAGCTTGCCCACCTTATTAGTTGAATAAAACCCCAAATGTCGTTTTTGTTATTATATTGAACTGAAAGCCATCTTATTATGCACAGTGTTGCACAGATTAAATTTCATGTAAATCATCCATGCTAACACACACGTCTTCTATTTTTATTTTTTGACATTTCACTCTCTATAGATATATTTTTCTATGTACTGTATTTTTAGATATATTCGAGTTTCAAGTTTCTCGCTCAAGTTCACATGAGACCTAAAGCGCATCCTGTTTGCTTAAAAGCGCATAACGTTTCGTTGTTATTCTGAGTGCACACAAATAAACGTAGAGTCTTTACAGATTCGAAAGATGTATTAGGCTACTTTTATCTGTATGACCAAAATGACAGAGATTTTAAGAGCAAGTGAGCGCACGGAGCCTGTCTTGCAGCAAACGCGCTTCCACACAAACACTTCAATAGCGCATTTCTCTAGGTTAACATCATATTGAGCGCCATGTAAAGTTGCTACATACATCTTTCAGATGAAAAGCCATATTTGAGGTTGATGAATGATAGGTGGCGTTTGGATGTCCTGCACGATTGTATTACCACACAGACCAGCCGTTAACAATCTGTCCATCACGGACTGCGAGCCTCTAGTAATGTACAGAGGTCCAGTTAGAGACAATTTCTTGAAGCAAAGGTCCGGGAAATCATAATGTCTTACTATTTAGTGTGATAGCTTATATATTTTATAGCTTATATATATTTATAAGTAGCCTAGTTGTTGTTTCAGCATCTGCATGTAATAAATACCTGCCTAATCAAATTAATTCAGAACAATTCAAAAACGTTTTGACAATATTTATTGTCATGTTACATAGAACTGAACATATATGTATGACTGTAGATATGTATAATGTTTTTTTCATTAACAAAATAAAAGTAGGGCTGTATTTCAAAATAAGAGAAAATAAATAAAATGTGAAAATTGTGTATGTTCAAATAAAGTGCTTAACTTCAGACAAATAAAATAAAGGGAGGAAAAGCTTGCATTTCTCCTTTTCTGTTTTACATCTTGACTCAGCAATCGCAACCAATTTTACAAATAATTAATCTCAACACATCTTAACAACTGAACAGTTTTAGAATATCACCAGTTTCTACCGCTCTTATATCCCACTCCTCCGCTTTTGGAGAACGCATTTGTTCCTTATTTTTATCTCCCTTTCTCCGTCTTACCGCCTGTTTCTCATCTTTCTCCGCGCAGTCGTTTGTATCTCTCCTTTTGTTTTCTACATGTATCGCTATCTTTCTTTTCTTTCTATCGTCTTTTCATGTGTTACTAGCAAAACTCTCTCATCTGTCTGCACTCTGTCGAGTCGCAATGTTTACCAGACTTGATTGGCTGAGTGGTATCACGTGGGATAGCTTAACTCGCATGCAATTGGTCTGTGCGTTTCCACTACACTACAGTAAAGACAAAAGCTGCGCCGTTTGAAATAGAAGCGCCCGTCAGGTTTTAGATCATAACCTTATATTTTGGCTGTAGGTCCCGTGTGGGGCGGCTTTTGAGTCCGGACCGGACATGATCCGCCTGTTAGTGATCTAGTTCGAAGACTCGTTCTCGCCCCTACAGTGCAATTCGCTAGGTATACATCCGCGCTAAAATATCAGGGTGAAAGTCATCATAGCTTGCGTAGTATAGACCCAGCTCCCAACCCAACTTTGAGAATAGATTAACGGCGATATTTTTTTTATCGCCGATAAGAGTCTCGCGTTAACGCAGCACGTTAACGCCGATAACGGCCCACCACTAATATATATATAAAAAAAACTAATACCAAAAACATTTGGTGTCGTTAACAATTCTAGAATCTTCATTGTAAGTGTCTCGAATATGTTTCGTGGCCTTCCGTCCGACTGCCACAAAAGGTCGCCTCTCCATCATATTGACTCTCCCACCACACATCACACTGGACTGTATTTCCCATCATCCATTGCACTGATGACACACACACACAGCTGATTGCACTGATTGCACATACACAGCTGAATGCACTGATCACACAGCTGCCACTAATCACACGCTCACCTAAGAGCATTTACACACACTACATAAACACACTCAGATCCTGATCTATTGGCCAAGTATTGTTTAGCATTCTCCTAGTGTTAGCTACTTACCTAGCCTTTCTGTGTTTGTTTTTGTGTTCAGTCTCCTGTATTGTTCTGCGTTTATCACTCTCCGAGTGTTAGCTGCTTTACAAAGCCATTCCTAGTTTCCGTTTCTTATTTTAGTTTAAGTCTAGTCTTTTCGTGTTGCCTTGTTCCTGATCTTCTGCCTTGTATATTGAATTAACCATTTGCCTTCCATTTAGACTCTGTTTGCTCCTGCCTGGACCAATGCTTGTGTACCTGGATTACCCCTCTTGTCAAGCCCTCTGGATATTGTTCGCCGATCGAAGACCACGCCCGTTTACTTGAGTACTCATCTGCCTTGCCAATATACCTGTTTGCCATTTGTTCGACCCTGCCTTTGTTTTTGACCATGTCTATTAATAAAAGCTTGCACATGGATCCGCACGCCTCACGTCTTGTTCACCCTGTTACAGTAAGCCACTGACAAAAAAAAAAATCGGGAGAAAATCAGAGCCTGAAACTTTCAAGAGTGTGAGTCATTGTTTCTTGTGACTACTTTGCAGTGGAAAGCCTTCTGAACCCCCTTTCCCTCACATATGTGCAATACATGACATGCTTCATAAACTGATTTGGTAAATAAAACACGAACACAGAACTAAAAATAAGGTATATAAATGTTCAAGAGATAAAATCAGCAAAGCTGTTGGATGCAATAACTGTGAACAAGTAATAAGCTGTTTTTTCCCCCAGAGAATTATACAATATAATCTGATCCGATAAGAACAGTTCTGGTGTTTGAAACATGAGACTAAACTAGTGAATGCAATTTGAATGGTCTCCCAACAATTTTTTTTTTTTTAAAGAATAACAAAAAGAGCTGTTAATGGAAACAAAGTGAAATCTGAATCAATCGTTCAATTCCTCTCAAATTCCATCCCTACTTAGTGTATCACTGGTTTAAAGTGTAATACATTATGTTTGCTCCAAATTGCTCGTTCAATATTCATTCACTGACAATATGAGTAATGTTTATCAATTACACTGTTGGGTTGGAACCACTTTGATAGACAAGAGCTCCAGGAGTTACCTGTAGAGCTCTTGAAGAGGGTATTTAATGAGGAAACCGAATCCTCAATGTATAGAAATATTCCACTGATCCATGAATTAAAAGCATTCCTGTGGTTTCAGAGGACCTTGGGCGTCTTTCTAATTCCTCAATATGTGATACATGAAAGTGTGTACATCATCATGTCAATATGAGACAAGACAAGACCATGAAATGGACAGGCCAAAAATGAAAAGGAACTTTATTTTTTACCATTTGGAGGGATGGTAGAAAAAGTTCTGTGGTAAATGCACCCAGGATCACACCTTCGGATTGTGATTTAGTGGATGGAATGAAAAAATATGTAAACCGAACAATGCAAAGGGTACATGTAACAAACTGCTCAGCATTCATTCTTCGCTACAGTCCTTGAGTGTCAGTAATGTCAAATCTCTCCACTACAGAGAAATGAGGAGCACAAATGGGGTGCAGCTAAACGAAGTCATTATGAATTCACACAGAGGCCCATGTTGGCATCCGCACAATGTGATTACAACAGAGGCATGGCAAAATTTTATTCAACAGGCAACAGCTGTGAGCAACTAACGCCCACAACCTTGGTGCAAGCGCAGCCTGGAAGTTGAAATGAAACCTGATGGTATTCCTCACGACGTGTAGTGTGTGGCGACACACAAACCCTGAAGCTGTGTTAGGACGCATCAGTGGCCCTCCAAGGAAAAGGATTTGTTCACGCTTCTAGAGCAACCATACAAATCGTAATCAACAGAAATGCTCTCATAATTGCCATCTGTTTAAATGGGGTTCAATTATGTTAAGTTCACATTAATTGTTTAGCAATATGATTCAAGTAGCTAATTAGAAAGGCAGACGCAGTGACTCATATTTTCCTAAGGTGTGTATGACCAGCTAAACTCAGGTGGGAGTGATTCCTGTGACTGAAACAATTTCTAGCACATTAACAGAAGTCTGTAAAGCAGGTCATTCAACATTAAGAAGTTTAACTCTCTTAAGTACATAATGGCTTGTTGTTCGTGAGATACAGTATTTTTGTTACCTTTCACTTTACAACATTCAACTAAACCAAACTAACATTCAACCAAAAACAAAACACACACAAATAAAAACAACACAAAAGAAGCAAAACTTGACAAAACACAAAAACGCTTCACTGCTTAAGGTTGCGTTATGTTTAACTTCCTTTTACACAGCTCTCTGAAATACTATTCTAATTGGTCAATCATGCGACAACTGCTTTGCCACATAACTGTGCTCACTTCCCTCATATCACTTTACATAGTTCTCTCAATTTAATGTTAAATGTCAATCTAATTGTGTTTATGTTGCCATAATGACTGGCTGACTGTATAGTGTCAAATACACCTTGGTATTGAATCATTGTCATAATCATATACTATCTCTTTTCCCAAACAATCGAGAAATGAAAGGCACTAAATGGCCAAAGGAACTCTGTACCTGTTGGTTTTAAAGCAGTGTAAGCACCACAGTTCCGCCCTGGTTGAACAGTGATCAAAATGAATGTGTTATATTTCAGCCTAATATAATTTCTATGGGCTTAAGATGAGGTGATTGCATTTCTGGCCGAGATTCCCAAGACCCTCCAAATGTGCAGCAGAGGACATCCTTTAGTAAGTCATTAGAGAACATCATTATCATTCAACTTCTCCTTTGTGCTGCTCTTTTAGCATTGCTGTAGGACACAAATGATGCATTGCTTGCTATGAACAATGAGCTATAAATAGAGTTCATTCTGTCCTGCAGGATCCTGTGGGCGTCCAGCTTATCCACTTCACTGTGGAAAGCTGCTAAAAGAGCCAAACTGCCTGCCTTCAATATGGTTCCTCTCTCTTCCTCGTACTCTCTGAACAGGGCCAGAGGACTCAACATTCATTAGATGATTTCTTCATTCAAAGCTTCTAATTTCAACTAAATGGCTTTTTTTCTGCTCATACACAGAGGTGAAAAATAAGATTAAAGGGGATTACATGGGGGCACATGTGTAATACCAAACACATGGTGCTGGGGTGGGTCAGCCATTACTACAAGGAATTCTGTGGGATATTTTAAGATATTCATTTTATAGTGGCTGAATTTTCGAAATTTCATCACATGCTCATGTTCCAGTCTCATGCTTCATTCTTATTTCTCAGCACATGAATGTATTGATGAGTTACATGCAATCCAGGGGCAATGGAAATACGGGTCAAGGGGGCTATTCTTAAAATGAGGGTTCACAATTTAATACACAACTATTGATGCAAGACACTATATACATGTTCATGAAATAAACCATGTGTCAATAAAGTAATTTTAGATGCAAAATCAATGTACAACTGCTTTGACTAACAATTCATCTTTATAAATATTTTTTTAAAGGCCAAATTGGTGGCAGCAATGTATACTGGTAGTGAGTAATTTTTTTCTTTACAAATGTATTGATTTTAAAATTAATTTTTAAAAATGTATTTTATAATCAACATTTTTATTACTAATAATTTGTTATGGCTAGAGGATTTTAAGGAGGATTTCCCACAAGGTGATATGATTATTTAGGGTTTAAATTAAAATTATATAATACATACTTTGGTTAAAATTTCTCAATGGTAGTGCAAAAAACTGCTTTCTTACCCTGTCAAAATCAGATCTGTTTTCAGCAAGCCATTCTAGTCCATGTTGCTTTAAATGCTAATGAGCTCTGCTGACCCCGCCCCTCTCTGTGGGGTGATGAGCAGTACTGTTTACTTTAGCCGTAAAACTGGCTAAATAGCAAGTTATTAGGAAAGACGATTTGCAAAGATTCATAAAAAACCCTTATACTCACTTCTTCTGTAGGTGAAGCTGGATCACGAATGATTCGTGCGAAGATAGACGCATTTAGGCAGATCGGGAATCGGCGCATTCACTTCAAAACGAAAGTGGCTCAAATTTTGGGAGTAAATGACGACTGCTATATTCATTATTACATCCAACAACAAAACATCTCAATCACTTAATCGTATACATTCTTGTCTTCCCCTGCACCAGAGTCGACCCAATGGGCGGACAGCTCTCTGCTCACCCAGGACGGGTCTAAGGTAAGACGGTTTTGTCAATCAACTCTCGTGGGAGTGGCCTGCACAGAACTACATCATTCTGACAGGAATCTCAGAACAGCCTGATTTGAAAAAGGGGATTTAAAAATAAACACTGGGTGGATTTTTATCATTAAATGATGTATGTGTACACACACTAACACATTTATGTTCAAACAACTTGTAAAGTGAATTTTGCATCCGATAACCCCTTTAAAATAGATACATTTGTCAATAAAAAATAAACTGGTAGGTAGTGTTCAAATTCACACTCCCACCCCATCTCCTGCTGTCATTATCCACTATCCTGTCCAATTAAAGGCAAAAGCTCATGCAAAAAAGCAGGAATTTATGAAATACTGGTCAAATCAGAGGCTATCAAATACCAATGTCTTACCTTCCAGCACAGTAAGTTTGGCACTGGTGTTAATTTCTCCCACGCCGTTGGTGGCTGTGCACTCGTAGATGGCCTCATCTCTGTGAGTACGCAGCGGCTGTATGCGGAGAACTGAGCCCGAGCCATCATCAAATTCAATCACCTGAGAAAGAGACACACTGTCACATATTTTCTCTCTTCTCGTCTTAAATTTACGACAAACCTTCAGACAGATCGTATATCTTCAAAGAGCGGTAGGTCTTTAATCACTTCCCTCTGAACTTTCAGCCAAGTACTGTCTTGAGTTATTCTTCTAGAACTGCCACGTCTATCCATGGTGGATATTGTGACAACTGTTGATGACATGGGCTTTATTTCATCATGTTTTTTTATGCTATTTTACTTTGAAATTAACGTTTTGAAAGAGTAAAAATAAACAAACTAATGTTTAACACTATTTATTCATTTATTATTCACTTTGAAATGGGTCAAATGTTTGTTTTGGGAAAGTGTCCTCATCCTTTTTTTTGCTTGTAAGTAAGCAAAGAAGTAATATATAATAAAATGAAATGCAAAGCACATGCAAAATAATCTGAGCTATATTTCCGCAGCATTGTTCCCTATTGAAAAATAATGGTGCTCCATACTGACCCCAAACCCTACTGAGGTACATTCACTTCAGATCTCAGCTCAAACCACAACACAGAGAAAACAGGAAAGAGGGAAAAGGGAACAGAGGGATAACAGAGGGTTGTAAGGTAGCTGACGTCAACACACAAGTATATATCAGCGTGAGAAGATAAAAGTGTTGAGCAAATGACTGATGATGGGAAGAAGAAAGGCATCATGATGAGATGGCATGGGAGAGACACTGACATGCTAAGGAGAGGCAGGGAACGACAGGTAGTTACCTCAAAGCGCTGGGAGCTAACTTTCTTTCCTTTCTTCATCCATGTGATCCGAGGCTTGGGCTCACCAGCTGCTTGGCACACAAAGGATGCCACTCCTCCCGAAATCCCCGTCTGGTCCTCTGGAGATTTGATGAAATTTGGCAAGCCTTGAAAAGTGAGGTAGAAAGAAAAATTAGTTCCTGAACTGTGGTTGTGCAAAACCATGTTAAACTAGTTATGAACAGGGATTCTTCACACTGGAACTAAGCTAACACCTGCAGCTGAGCTTGAGATAAACATTTGCCTTCATGTCACCTAACATGTTAGAATGGCCCATTCTGTGTATAACAGACATTATAACATTAATCAGAATGTCTAAAACTGCCAAATGACACAAATGTCAAATTTTCGGCAAATATTTTTTCACAATTTTACAAAACAAGCACATTAAGACAGGTCAAGATAGACATATTTGAACGTCTCGAGAACCTTGCATTATGTCGTTATGCACTCCCTCAAGCTCTGTACATTTTACACATTCATTTAGTGCAATTGATTATAAAACAAAGAACATGAAAAATATTACTTTTAATTATTCATATTTTGTCCTATTTTTTATAATTAAATCACACTGGAGACCTATAAAACATGCTTAATAGCAAAAAATAATTGTTTATTCAATTGAAAATACAAAATATACATTGAATACATCAGTTTTCCTTTAAAAAAATTAAATACATTAATCAAATTATTGATCACATAGTGACAACCTATACTGGCAACCCTAGGGGCCAGATTTACTAACAACCTGCACCAGCAGAAACCGTCTTTTGGCATTAAAATAGTACTGTCAGGATTTACTAAGGATTTAAGTGAAGAATTATCGCTGAAAAGACGTGCACAGTTATTTTTGTGCCTGACCTTACTGAACATGCATTTGCAGGAGTTTCCCTTTCAGACACAAAATGTATGGGAGGAGAGTATTAAAATGAATCACACAATGCGATTTACCAACGTTTACGCTCCTCAAATTACTGGTATTTGGAAAAAAATTATGTCTTAAAGCAAGCGCTAATTTGCGCTGCTCTTGGTAGATTACGCTGGTCATTATGGAAATGTTCTGGCTGCGTCTGTGATCTTTAATGTGTCCATTGTTCGACGCTTTTATGGAACTGCGCTCAAATGCTAATTTCCCCTGTTTAGTAAAATCTTGCCCTAGAACATATATGTATTTTTTAATAGAGAAATAATATTAAATGCTACAGTCCTGGAAAACAGAAAATAAACACTGTTACTATGACTCAACCGTCAGAAGTGGCCCTAACAATTTACAAACACGCACATGTGGAATCAAACAATTAATTCTGTTTTCAAAAGGAGGACCATTGTCAATATGTAGGGCTTGTGGATAAACAACATTCAGGGTTGTTTTTAAACTGGCTGGTTGGAGCACGCTGCAGTATAAGGTGTTTAAAAAATTTTTTGAAGAGCATCTCACACACCCTGCTTCTTTTAATGCATTTACAATATAAACAACAATTGGACATGTTTCATCACTGCTCAAGCTAGGCAGGGCGTAGTGAAGATAAAGATCCACACATATCGACTGACTCATTTCAAACACGTAATGGCTTGCTTCGAAGGACTTCGATGTCAGATCAAGCAGAGCGAGACCATTTGGCAGAATTGAAGCTACTGCGCAACATTCTGCGGAAATAGTGGGTGATGCAGGTGAAAGGTAAATCTCACGGTAAAGACAGATATAAACATCATGGCATACAGATATTATAAAAAATACAAGCAAGTCTTTGTAGTCGCTCTCTCAAGGGTGGGAAAATCTTCAAGGACAAGTAGGCCGGTGTTTGACCTTTTAAAATGTGCGCTAGTCTACAAGGACATATTTCAACATTCTTTGTTTAGAAAATGCACCAAGCATTTTTGATGGACCTGTATTCTAAAATATAAAAGTACATAATTGTATTAATATAATTCATTAAATATTATTATAAATACAGGCCAAAGCAAACATGATTAATTTTGTTTAAATTCACAAAGTAGTTTTCTTTTAACCAGCTATAAACTCAAGAAACACATTTAATTCAAATTTATCTGTAAATGTTTCTGTTAAAAGGCTTTTAACAATAAATATATTTCAAAAAGCAGGGAACAAACAGGGAATATTGCCTTGCAAAATTTAGTAAAAAAGATTAAGGCAACAGTGATGAGAAACTTTGTAAAACACACTAATACAAGCTATTCTCAAATGCATGTCCACTGCAATTGGCAAATAAAACAAATCTATATATTTTTTCTTTTTTTTATTAATTGAAGTTTGCTTTTAGATTTATTTTAGACAATAAAAAATGTGTTAAAACTAGTGGTGGGCCGTTATCGGCGTTAACGTGCTGCGTTAACGTGAGACTCTTATCGGGCGCTAAAAAAAATATCGCCGTTAATCTATTCTCAAAGTTGGGTTGGGAGCTGGGTCTATACTACGCAAGCTATGATGACTTTCACCCTGATATTTTAGCGGATGTATACCCAGCCGAATTGCACTGTAGGGGCGAACGAGTCTTGAACTAGAGGCTCGCAGTCCGTGAAGGACAGATTGTTAACGGCTGGTCTGTGTGGTAATACAATCGGGCAGGACATCCAAACGCTCACCTATCATTCATCAACCTCAAATATGGCTTTTCATCTGAAAGATGTATGTAGTAGCAACTTTACATGGCGCTCAATATGATGTTAACCTAGAGAAATGTGCGCTATTGAAGTGTTTGTGTGGAAGCGCTTTGCTGCAGGACAGGCTCCGCGCTCACTTGCTCTTAAAATCTCCGTCATTTTTGGTCATACAGATAAAAGTAGCCTAATAGATCTTTCGAATCTGTAAAGACTCTACGTTATTTGTGTGCACTCAGAATAACAATGAAACGTTGCGCTTTTAAGCAAACAGGATGCGCTTTAGGTCTCATGTGAACTTGAGCAAGAAACTTCGAAACTCTGTCTTTGAAAAATATATCTATAGAGAGTGAAATGTCTAAAAAATTAAAATAGAAGACGTGTGAGTTAGCATGGATGATTTACATGAAATTGAATCTGTGCAACACTGTGCATAAGATGGCTTTCAGTTCAATATAATAACAAAAAACGACATTTGGGGTTTTTATTCAACTAATAAGGTGGGCACGCTGTGATCTGTACTATATTTTTACTGTAATTGACAGTTATCGGCAAAAACAAAAAACAACAACACGGGAGTGGGAGGGAATGGGAGTCATTCTTCCGGGAGTGGAACGGGATTTTCCTCCAGTTTTTTCGTGGGATTGGGACGGGAAGAGATTAAAGTTTGTGATGCATTTTGGAAACAGGAGATGAGCCCCTGGTCTAATGCGCCACCTGGCTTGAGAAACCCGTTCTCAAAGACTTACTTTTAGTCATTATTTGGGTAGCACACATATTCTGAATGCCTTCGGCAGAATTCAAATGAGCCATTTTAATCTAGATTAATTCCAAGATTAATCTAGATTAAAAAAAATAATCTATGCCCACCACTAGTTAAAACAAATGCATCATCCAGTAAATAAGAAAATAAATAAATGTGCAAACATTAAATATTACACTAAATATATTACTTATATTTACATTTTCATAATACCATTCAATCAGATCCGAAACCCATCCTTATTGAATCTAACAGAATCCCATTTGTACTGTACATTTTTTTCCTCCATTAAAATACACAAACTGGACTCTGAAAAGCACCTTTAACCTGATCTCAGTTTATCAGTCCCGTGATTTCTGATAATCTCATTCATAAGTAGGAGGCCACAGAATCCATTATCACAGTGAAACATCTCCAGTGAACCACGGGACACGTTGGAATAGATCACAGTGTCCTAGCGGGTGGTCCACGGTGGGAATCTAATCCTATCTTAGTCAAAGGAGAGATAAATTACACCAGTGTGGAGACTACATGCGGTAGTACATATTATTCTCTTGGAGGGAACAAGCCGAGGGAATATGGTGCCACCACAACGGTGTCCTTCCTCCTTTATATTATGGGATCAGAGGGGTAGTGCTGAAGAAAACAAAATCAATACCTAGTTAACACAACATAGTGCCTATGGGTAAGGCGGAGAAGTACTGACTAGCAGACAGGGGGTGTTTGTTAAATCATCAGTATTGTGTGCCGGGTGGCTTTGGCTGCCCTTGGTCTGGGACATAACCCCCACTGGAGCTTTATCTGAGAAGACGACACACACAACTGTGAGACTGTTTGTGTGTGTGCACCTGCATGTGGATCCATTGTAAAATCTAAGCCAATGTGTACCACACCAGCACCCCTATGACCCACAGGAGTATTGGCTGGCCTGACATTTAAATGACATTTACGTCCCGGTTCCTCTAGAGACCGGTTTGATTGGCACTGCAGAGCAATGCATACCCTCATAAAAGCCTTTCTGGACACTTTTATCTCCTTTATAACCACACAAGTGAGTGGAAAGGTAGTTTTGAGAGCTTACGTTGCAGTTATTGTGGTTAGCTGCTGGTAGTTTAATGGGTAAAACCCCAACAAGATTCTCCAGTTACCTTGCTGGGAGTTTCCCAAAACATGGATACTTGGGTGTGCATGTGATTTAAAGTTTGAGATTCACGTCACTTTGACATTCAAGAGTGCTCTAACATCTGTCATGACAATTCTATTAGATGTGCTCAGCATGTGAGGGGTTTTCCTCCCATTGTTTACGAGCAAGGATCAGCGGGCACCCATCTGGGCACATGTTTCAAATTAAAGTACATAGAAACTTCTGAGAGTTGAGATGCATGATTGAACCACAGAGGTCCTGGGGAAAGACGGATAATAATAGTGTAGACAGGCAGATAATTGGTTTGATCAATACTTTTTACTGATATTCAAACAATTTGAACTTTGGCTTTATTAATCAATGGTCTTTAAGAATAGCACTTAACAACACATTCACCATTAACTTTTGTATGTTTAGTTTGGATAATGAACATTTACACAGTCTGAAACAAGGAAGAAAATACATTTGTAGCAATTTAGAGAACTACAAGAACTACAAACAATAATACTACTTATTTTACTAATATTAATACTATTATTAATATTAATATAAATTACTGATACTAATGCACTTAATTATGCTACTACTACTACAACTAATCATCAATAATTATTACTGTTGTTATTCTTGTAATACAAATATTATTATTCCAACATAATAACAACAATAACTATAATGATAGTTGTTGTTATTATTGTTATTAATATTACTCCACCTGCGGCAATACTTATGCAATTGTGTCAGTCATACATAAATACATCTTGTAATAATAATTATTCCAACAAAATAATTATTATGAATACTTATAAATAATTATTCATTTTATGAATTGACATATTATTATTATTATTATTATTACTCCTCCTCCTCCAATAGTCAGAATACATGTTTTTATTTAATAATGGTCATGTAATTGTGTAAAAATACATTTATTAATAGTTTCAATCATAAAAAGGCAGTATCATATCTGAAATCACATCCTTAAGTACATAAATGAATAGTAGTATCATTATATAATTTATTTATAATGATAATAATGATTTAATATATAGATTTTTTTTCATACCCCCTTTGAAAAAAATAAAATAGATATCAATAAATATATAACTGAGGCCTAGTCTAGTCAGAAACAAACTGAGGTGCATTTGGAACTATGCAGGCCTTGCTGAAAAGCAAAGAGGCCACATTTGTAACATTTATTGTGGTGTTTATAATACATTCTGAGTGAGATGGCAATCCAGAGTACCTTTCCAGTGGCCAGTGACTTTATCTTCTAGGTGCTCTTGAAACAAGTTGTAGAGATCTCAAAGTCTCAAAGCCAACAGATTGGCGTAGTGCAGTTGTGCCCTCAACATGTTTGTGAATTGACAGAAGAGAAGTTCAGGGCTCAGGGTTACTTGACGCTCAAAGAGACTCTGTTGAGAGCACGGGTCATAAGAGGAGATGAGAGGGACCAGGCCCTGACCTCCCAGGTGGCTGTACTGTCGTCCCAGTCCTTTTGTATTAACCAACTCAATAAATCCACAGGCACCAGAACAGGTGGCCTTGGACACCTGTTGACATTTATTTCCTACAGACCAGAGTCATGCTTTAGACAGTGGCATGTGGCCAGCGTAAGGGTAGACAGTCATGTGGGATGCAAATTCCTGACAAGATGAAAGAACTTTACTTTTACTTGCAAACACGTTTTATTCACATCTTGAAGTTACGGCCATTTACAAAATGGGTAATTTAAGGGCTTCCCTAGAGGAAACTGATGTTGCAAAATGCATCAGAATTTTAAGGCAATGTTTTAAGCATTTATATGGCTTTTAAGAAAAAAGGCTTTAGAGTGGAGATGACAAATGGACACCCGGCAATTAGCAGCATTCTCGCTCTGCAGAAACACCCGATCCGGATTGAGTACAAGGATCAATACGCAAAGCAGGGAGCCAGCCATTCATTCTCATTAATAATAGATTAGCAAGTTATCATTTTCACTCGTGCTCTGAGCGGAAATGTGTCCGATGCTATCAGCTGCGGTTGTTTTACTGAAACTTGTCCATTAACTAGGTTTTAGAACTTTTACAGGATTTTGCTTTCAATTAACTCTACATCAAGCCAGTCTTTTTGCTCTATCGGTTCAATAGCTCCAGTTTCCTTCATTAACATGCACAATTCCCTCGCTAAATCCCATGCATTGGCATCTGCGGCAAACTCTCACAGCGACGGGCATGCTTTTAGGCAAAGCGACGGATGGCTTTGGAAGTTGTCTGAAATGAAACTTATCAACACTTTGCTTTTGCAGGACTTGAGAGAGAAATACAGAATTCAATGGACCAAAGAACAGAGATAAACAAATGATCGGATAAATAGGAAACTTAAAAAAATAAATAAAGGAAAAACTATTCCCAGTGGGAATTTGTTCTCTAAGTGATCATGTTGTTAGGCTGATGTTGAGTGCGCCACTTTCTAACGTTATTAAATTATTTAGGAGAATGTGCGGCACACAAATTCCGAGCACAATTATGCAGTTCCCTCTGTGAAGAGCATTAAAGTAATGGCTTTCCTCCTAAGACACTGCTGGATAATTATCTTAAAGGGATAGTTCAGCCAAAAATGAAAATTCTGTTATCGTTTTATCACCCTCATATCGCTCCAAACCTACTTCTGTGGAAAACGATATATCATTGATTCTCAAGTAAATGAGAACCGAGGCTGTCAAGTACAAAAAAGTACTGCATAATACAAAGTAGTCACACAGTTCAAGTCTTCTGAAGTTACACAAGTTTTATGTGAGGGACAGAAAAAAAAATACGTCATTATTCACAGACAATCTTGTCATACATTCACGAGAATTCATGAAACACGTAGCTATGCCGTCTTTTTGAAACAAATCTATTAAGATGATCCTGTTGTGGATTAATCCACGAATCACACTGATACAATTCTCATGTCAATGACATGCTCACATAAGATAACAGCTCATTGGAGGGGATGAACAACGACTTAAATTTTCAACCCAGGTTCACTGGAAAAAGGTGCATGTGGAAACATTTCTGCAAAAAAAAATATCATGTTGTTTCTTGCCTGTATTGCATCACTTTGAAAGATAAAATGTCTAGTAGGCCTAAGTAGTGCTAAAAATGCTTTCGGATGAACAGAACATTGTATGCAATTGTGCAATTTATGCAAATTTGTCTACAAGTTTTTGAGCTTTTTTTATCATGACTCATGTCTCACAGGACTTGACCTGAGCATTCTGCATCACAAGTGCCACACTATACAAGATTAACTACTGAACCTAAGTTTACTATGTCAGAAAAGCCCTACATATGGAGATGATTATGTGTTGCAAACATCAAAATGCATTCGTTTACAATAGAGTAAAAGAGTTAAGTTTTAACATAGTATTGTGCAAAGTACCATGCGAAAATAAATCTTTATTAATCTATAATATTGCCCTGTAATCTTGGTGTGAAAACAAAAGTTGTTGGCTGTTTTACTGTCACTGTTGTTCATTTCACTGCAGTGAACTGTATAGGTAAATTTTTTTACATACAAAAATTTAAGTAGAGACATTTTTCCAATGAGCCTATGGCATATATTATGGTCCATTAAGTAATTGTTATTACTTTAGGAGACTCTATAAATTGCACACAATTTATACAGACTACTTTCATGGTGCTTTTGTGTATTTTGTAATGGTTGAATTCATTATAATTGCACAGAAAAGTGCAACGGCAGTGAACGGCACATAATTCATAATATCCACTTTTGTGTTCCCAAGAAGAAAGAAAAAAAAGTGTCAGAACTGACAGAAATGAAGATTAAATAAAGTTCTTACACTGCTTGGGTGGAGGGTACACATGTTGCCACTGAGGGGAAAAATTATTTACTAAAAGAAATAGCTCACTGTTCCCTCATGCGGCTTTTACAAGTCGATGGAAAAAAGAGCTTCCTGTTTAATAGAGGTAAGCTGTATCATATGACCAGGCGGTTTAGTGGAGGTTTAGCATTACTTCAGCCTTTAAACCGGTGCCCATCCTGAAGTCTTCAAAGCCGTGACTCATTATCTGTCTTTCCCACTGTCGACATGATATTGGATCAAAGAGGGAGACGAGCAATCATGAGGGAATATTGTTACTCCCTCATTACACGGCCCTCATGATAGAACAATAGAGTTATTCTGCCTCGCAGAGAAAACCTCCCTGTTTAGACAGAGCCATCAATATTAAAACATACACCGGTGCTAATGCGAGTGCTTTCCAACTGGCTTCTCATAGGGCCATTGTTATGAGGAGCAGAGAACATCGAAAGCATGCGCACAATAGGCCAGAGCCATCCGGGCCTCGCTACTGGCACAGGGACAAGAGGAATGTTTGCATGAGAAAACAGATAAGTGAACATACGCTCGGTTTGCAGGTGGCACCAGACTGAGAACTGTACTAGACAGAAGGTACAGAAAGTTATGGGTGACTCTGAACGCTTAGGGCAGCCAGGCACTATAAAAGATTAAGGAGCCATGAAATATAACCAGATTGGAATTATTTTGAAAGGTTAACCCAAAGTGATCGCCCGAGACCATTCTAGAGAGCCTCAGGAGCATGTGCACCACAGGTACGCAATTATGACATACATGGTCATAAATCTGGCTGCTTTATTTGCTATGACATGCACATAATCCAAGTTAACCCAGGATTTTCCTCAGAGGACTCATCTAGTGGATGACGATTCGGAGGAAACATATTCTAGCTTCAGCTACACTGGAAGTGCACTCTTAGAAAAGATGTGTAAAAATTACACACTTTATGTAACACTCTAATTTACACATTTTGTGTCAATTTTAAATAAAAATGTGTAGAAAAGAATAACCTCTTTTACACATTTATGTGTAGTTTAAAAATCAACACAACTTGTGTATTTACACACAGCATTTAACACAATATTTGTAGATTTTAAAGACGTTCGTTATTTAAATTAGCTAGTGTCAACCAATAGGGAGTAACATTAGGGTCTTTGAACAGAATCCAGTCAGCCCATAGTCATTTTAGTCTGTAATGACAGCGACATGCCATTTCGTTTTACTTCTGTATTGTTGAAAGTAAAATATTGTATTTCTACCATAATAGCTTTGGTATGTTAATCAACTAACCCTTGGGTCAAAACTGCTCTTCAAAACCACCTTTGTACTACGGAGGAGACTATTCGTGCCGGAGATTGCTAGCAAGATTCCTGAGGTAAGATGTACTTGAAATCATATTTTGCATACATGTATTTATAAAAGCAATGTTTCCTGCTGCTATTGTTTTAATACTGTTTTAAACGTGCGGTCACAGCTAAATGTTGTGGGCAAAACCCGGTGTTACGTGCCATGTGTCTTTGTGTATGTTTCCCTTGCTCTGTCTCTTCATTCATTGCTTTCAGGTGGAGATTGCTCAGTCGTCATTATGGGCACGCGTCATCAGCTGTTCCACCAATCCACTACTGCGCTGCTGGGTTTAAAACCCCATTCACAAGAAGAAGAGGCAGATCTCCGCCAGATCTCATTTGACTAGCCTTCACGGAGATGCCTTGTTGTAAAATGTAACCGCTGTTTGGAGCGTTAGAGACATGAGTAACACTCTCTTGAGTTTTGTTGTTAGACTCATAGCATATGCCTAGCACGCGACTTGTGAAAGCGCATGCCCAGCTAACACGGGAGGTATGTTATTGTTAACTAGGCGTGGAGTGTTGGCCAGTATTGTATTTCTGTGTTTTTAGTTAGTGTAGTTTATTTAAGGCGGGCGCACCCGCTGAAGATTTCTCGGTTTTGTTTCTATATTTTCTTTTCTTTGTCAGTTAGTTTAGTGGTATGATTAAAATTAGATAGTATAGTTATGTTCTGATTATTTCGTTGATTTGGCAACACTCCTGTTTATTTCCTTTTATTGTTGTAGTTATTTCTTTTGATCTTGACGCGTGCACTTAATCATTCATTCTATATGAATAAACGTTTTGAAACGTTTGTACCGCTTCTTCTTGGTTTTTTCTGGCTTCACACACAGCAACTGTGCCTCACATAAATGTTACGTCATCATCCCCTTTTTTAACTTTAAAACACGTAACATTTGGTGGTGGCAGCGGTGGGATATTCCTTTAAAGGGATATCTTATTTCCTTGGGATGAGTTTGTGAGCGCTGTTACTTGTGTGTGGGTTGGAGCAACCTTGAAAGAGGTATTGTCTGAATGAAAGATCTTTAGGAGGTTTCTTTGGATTCTAGCGTTTGTGGTGGTAAGTTAGTCAGAATGGCTGATTTTGATCTGAATAGTTTTGTGAGTGCACCTACGGTCGAACAATTAGGTAAGTGTAGGAAAGATGATTTATTGAGAGTTGCCGAACATTACCAAATTCGAATTTCTAGACAGCAGCTTAAGAGAGATATTAAAAATATTTTAGTGCAGGAACTAAGGAAGTTGGAGGTGTTGACACCGGCTGATAAATCTGAGGAGATTCTGAGCTCTGGAGCTGGTCCTTTAGGTGAGGAGGAAGCGAGTGGGACTGATGAGGCGGAGGGTTCCGAAGCCAAAACAGTCTTGCCGCCCTTTGAACCTTCTTCTCCGTCTGTAGCGGGAGATGAGTCGCGTCTCAGAGTACGTTTGGTGAAAGTCCAACGGGAAGAGCGCGAGAGGGCAGAGGACCGTAGAGCTCAGTTAGATCTGCAACTCCACATCCGTCGTCTGGAAATAGAGGCGGACACGCAGGTAAAGTTGCGTGAGTTGGACCTAAGAATAGCCAGAGAGACACCGGTTCCGCCTATGCTTCCTGTATCAGTTGCTCAATCTGCGCAGCCGGCTGCTGGTGCTGCAGGTGCGAGTCCGACGTTTGATGTGAGTAAACACATTTCTCTTGTTCCACAGTTCAGAGAGGCTGAGGTTGACTCATACTTTAATGTATTTGAACGAGTTGCTTCTATGCTTAACTGGTCTAGAGATGTGTGGCCTGCTGCAATGTAAGTTGACGGGAAAAGCTCAGGAAGTATGTGCTGCACTATCTTTACAGGATAGTTTAGATTATGACGTTATTAAAACGGCAATTTTGAGGGCTTATGAGCTCGTACCGGAGGCATACAGACAGCGATTTAGGAATCACAAAAAAGTTTCAAATCAGACGTTCGTTGAGTTCGCTAGGGAGAAGAGTTTGTTATTTGACCGGTGGTGCACATCAAATAAAGTATCAGATTTTAATGCTCTCCGTGAGTTGGTTTTGTTAGAGGAGTTCAAAAGTTGTATTCCTGATCGTATTGTGGTCTATCTAAACGAGCAGAAGGTGACATCAGTGTCACAGGCGTCTGTTTGTGCGGATGAGTTTGCGCTTACGCACAAGAGTGTTTTTACTCTTGCTCGGACTGAAAACGTTGCGCATGTTCCTGCTGTTTTGAAGGATCAGTGGCGTTCGAAAAATGTTTCAAAAGCTAAGGAAGGCAGAGAATGTTTTTACTGTCGCAAACCGGGACACCTTATTGCTGATTGTCTGGCTTTAAAACGCAAAGAGCAGGGTGTCAGTACTAAAAGTGTCGCGTTTGTGAAGACTGTTGATCGTACAGATTATGAGAATTGTGATGTCTTAGATGTTAGTTATCAACCTTTCCTGATGGAAGGATTTGTATCTGTCAGCGAACATTCTCCTGATCCAGTCAGAGTTACTATGTTGCGTGATACCGGAGCGATGCAATCGTTTATAGTAGCTGACGCGTTACCGTTTTCTGAACGTACTTTTTGTGGAAGCCATGTGTTAGTCCGTGGTCTTGAGATGAGCACTATGAAAGTTCCTTTGCATCAGATTCATCTGAAGTCAGATTTGTTTTCAGGACTTGTGAAAGTTGGAGTTCGTGATAGTTTACCAGTGCATGGAGTGAACTTCATTCTTGGTAATGATATTGCAGGTGGTAAAATGGTGCCGCTATTAGAGGTTTGTGATAAACCTGTTTTGTCCGATGACCCTGATGAAATGTCAGAGAAATTCCCTGAGGTTTTTCCTGTTTGTGTTGTGACGCGAGCGCAGGCTCGTAAGTTCGCTGATGCTGATGATTTATCTTCCACTTTCATAGCACCTACGTTTGTAAACGATGTTCTGATGCCTGATGCAGGTAAGCCAGATGGCGCAGTCATTGTTTTGAAATCAGATGATTTGAAATCAGAAGTCACTAGTGAGAAAATTATTGCAGCCCAAAAGGAGGATTTTTCCCTGCGTAAATGTTTTCTTCTGTCATTTCCGTGGAAGAGGCGCAAGAAGAGAAAGCGCTTATTATATGCAGAATGGGTTACTGATGCGTTGGTGGTGTGCTGACGTTGCGAGTGATTCAGAATGGTCTTCTGTGACCCAAATTGTCATTCCGTGTTATAGACACTTAGTACTTTCACTCGCTCATGATCATGATTTGTCTGGTCACTTGGGCATTAAGAAAACATACCATCGAATTTTGAGACATTTCTTTTGGCCCAGAATGAAGGCTGATGTAGCCAAATTTTGTAGAACCTGTACGACCTGTCAATTCTCGGGTAAGCCGAACCAGGTGATTCCGCGCGCACCGCTGGTTCCTATACCAGTGATGGGAGAGCCTTTTGAGCACGTTATTGTCGACTGTGTTGGACCGTTACCTAAATCAAAATCTGGTAATCAATACTTGCTTACAATAATGTGTACAGCGGCGCGTTTTCCGGGCGATTCCACTGAGAAAGATCACGGCACCGGTGATCAGCAGCGCGCTCGTAAAATTCTTTTCAATGTTTGGTCTACCAAAGATTGTGCAGTCTGATCAAGGTACGAACTTTTTGTCAAAGATTTTTACACAAGTGTTAAAGACTTTGAATATTTCTCACAGAATTTCAAGTGCCTATCATCCTGAGTCTCAAGGTTCTTTGGAGCGGTTCCATCAGACCATGAAAGCGATGTTGCGTCGATACTGTATGGACACAGGTAAAGACTGGGACGAGGGCATACCGTTAGTTTTGTTTGCTGCTAGAGAAGCAGTACAAGACAGTTTAGGATTTAGTCCTGCTGATCTTGTGTTCGGGCATACTGTCAGGGGTCCATTAAAGATGCTTAAAGAGAATATTTTAGATCACGAATCGAGTGTTAAAACCACAGTGTTGGACTATGTGAGCAAATTTACCGATTGCACAAAGCTTGTACTATGGCACGAGATTCATTACTGCACGCTCAAGTGGACGATGAAGAGTAAATACGACCGTAAAACCGTTCAACGTCATTTTAAGGAAGGAGATCAGGTGCTCGTTTTGTTGCCTGTCCTTGGTTCTGCTTTATCTGCACGCTTTTCAGGTCCATATGAAGTGCTTAGGAAAATGAGTGACACTGATTATGTGATTCGTACTCCAGATCGCCGAAAAAAATCTCGCGTATGTCATGTCAATATGCTGAAGGCGTATCTTGTTCGAGAGTCTTTACAAGATGTTCCGAAAGAAAATGAGTCGAATATATTTTGTGCTGCTGCGCTCACGTGTGAGTCGTTTGATTTTACTTCTACACACGACAAGGAGGATGATGGAGTCTTGATACGACACACGTATCAGCAGTGCGCTAGGTTGAAGAATTCTGAAGTACTGGCTGATTTAAATTCTCATCTGTCTCATCTGTCCGAGTCTCGGAGTAATGATGTGAAAGAAATCATTTCTGACTTTCCTTCGTTATTTAATGACGTTCCTTCTCGCACTACGATTTTAGAACATGACATCGACGTGAGTAATGCTGTTCCTATTAAGCAACATGCTTATAGAACGAATGTTTTAAGCGTTCTGTGATCAAGACTGAAGTTGACTACTTGTGTGAACATGGTTTAGCGAAACAGAGTTTTAGTCCCTGGAGCTCACCTTGTCTACTCGTGTCTAAGAGTGATGGCTCTGCTAGATTCTGCACAGATTACCGAAAGGTAAACTCCGTAACTGTTCCTGACTGTTTTCCATTACCTCGTATGGAGGACTGTGTGGACAACCTGGGGTCCGCTAAATTTGTCAGTAAATTAGATTTACTGAAGGGTTACTGGCAGGTGCCGCTAACATCGCCTCCGATATTTCTGCCTTTGTGACCCAAGATGATTTTCTGCAATATTGCGTAATGGCGTTCGGGATGCGCGCTCCAGCCACATTCAGCGGCTTATTAACATCGTGCTTGCAGGGGTCCGAGACTGTAACGCATATTTAGATGATCTCGTGATTTACTCGCCTACTTGGTCTGCACATGTGTCCACGATAAGAGAAGTGTTTGGGCGTCTTGAGAAAGCTTCACTGACGTTAAACTTGGCGAAGTGTGAGTTTGGTCAAGCTACGGTTACGTACTTGGGCAAAGAAGTGGGTCAAGGTCAAGTTCGACCCATAGAGGCAAAAGTAACTGCAATTGCTGATTTTCCTGTTCCTGCTACACGCAAGGAACTCCGCAGATTCCTGGGGATGGCCGGTTACTACCGGAGTTTCTGTAAGAATTTTTCCATGGTGGTCAACCCTCTGACGTCCCTCCTCAGCCCTTCACGTACTTTTGTATGGAACGATGAGTGCCAAAATGCCTTTGATAATGTCAAAGCTCTGTTGTGTAGTACACCTGTTTTATCAGCTCCTGATGTTGAACGAATTTTTAAGCTCGAGATTGACGCAAGTTCTGTTGGTGCGGGGGCAGTGCTGGTGCAAGAAGACGCTTACGGTATTGATCATCCCGTATGCTACTTCTCACGTAAGTTCAATAAACATCAATTGAACTACTCTACAATAGAGAAAGAGACGTTAGCTTTATTATTGGCTTTGCAATATTTTGATGTTTATGTGAGCTCAACTAATTTGCCTGTCATTGTGTTCACGGATCACAATCCCTTAGTGTTTTTAGGTCGTATGTACAACCAGAATCAGAGGCTGATGCGTTGGTCTTTGATGGTACAAGGCTACAATTTGGTGATCAAACACAAGAAAGGTTCGGAGAATATAATTGCTGATGCTTTGTCTAGAGTCTAAGCTGTTGTGCTCCTAAATATTTTGTAAGGATGAAAGAAAAAACATGTACTTTTGTTCATGTTAGTTTTTTTAGGGGAAGTGTTACGTGCCATGTGTCTTTGTGTTTCCCTTGCTCTGTCTCTTCATTCATTGCTTTCAGGTGGAGATTGCTCATTCGTTGGGTGTCGTCATTATGGGCACGCGTCATCAGCTGTTCCACCAATCCACTACTGCTGGGTTTAAAACCCCATTCACAAGAGAGGCAGATCTCCGCCAGATCTCATTTGACTAGCCTTCACGGAGATGCCTTGTTGTAAAATGTAACCGCTGTTTGGAGCGTTAGAGACATGAGTAACACTCTCTTGAGTTTTGTTGTTAGACTCATAGCATATGCCTAGCACGCGACTTGTGAAAGCGCATGCCCAGCTAACACGGGAGGTATGTTATTGTTAACTAGGCGTGGAGTGTTTGCCAGTATTGTATTTCTGTTTTTAGTTAGTGTAGTTTATTTAAGGCGGCACCGCTGAAGATTTCGGTTTTGTTTCTATATTTTCTTTTCTTTGTCAGTTAGTTTAGTGGTATGATTAAAATTAGATAGTATAGTTATGTTCTGATTATTTCGTTGATTTGGCAACACTCCTGTTTATTTCCTTTTATTGTTGTAGTTATTTCTTTTGATCTTGACGTGCACTTAATCATTCATTCTATATGAATAAACGTTTTGAAACGTTTGTACCGCTTCTTCTTGGTTTTTTTTCTGGCTTCACACACAGCAACTGTGCCTCACATAAATGTTACGTCATCATCCCCTTTTTTAACTTTAAAACACGTAACACCGGTCATTGTCAATAACGTTAATTAGCTAAAGCACATCACGTAAGTTTACGTGCCGGCAGCCATATCACCCTGCAGCCCAAGACCAGTTGCCCACTGAAGCTAAGCAGGGTTGAACCTGGTCAGTACCTGGATGGGAGACCTCCTGGGAAAAACTAGGTTGCTGCTGGAAGAGGTGTTAGTGAGACCAGCAGGGGGTGCTCACCCTGTGGTCTGTGTGGGTCCTAATGCCCCAGTATAGTGAAGGGGACACTATACTGGAAAAAGCACCGTCCTTCGGATGAGACGTTAAACCGAGGTCCTGACTCTCTGTGGTCATTAAAAATCCCAGGATGTCCTTCGAAAAAGAGTAGGGGTTAGTGCTGGGCGGTATACCGGTTCATACCGAATACCGGTGTTTATTTTTCTTACGATATGAATTTTTAAAATACCGCAATACCGGTGTCATTTAAATAACGTTCGGAACGCGACATTGTAACAGAGGGGTCTATTTTCACTATTGCATTTTGACGAGGATACAGCTGTATGTGTTACTAAGCGTGAAAGTTCCGAAACTGAAGCACTAGTAGAATGTGATGAAAGATAAGAACAAATATCCACCGTCCGCTGCATCAGCTCCCGCGGCTCTCACACACAACAGTTCTCCGTCGATACTGATTCCCGTCAATGCAGGGTTCGCCTTCTTAAATTCACTTTTCATAACTTTAAGACCGTAAATACGTTTCTCAAATAGTGTTATAGAGGTCTTAATTTTAGCTTGAATAGGTCTTAAATTAAGGAAAGACGAGGTGCATTCAGTCTGCTGAGGGAGTTATGATCAAAGCCTGGAGTGGATTAAAGCACGTTTCTCTCTCCGCTCTAAGCGTTCTGTAATCACTCCGCTCTGGATCCAATCCGGGTTTTACATTCCCGCTCAAGGAGAAACTGCTCCGCGTTCACTCCATTTAAACGTTATCAGGGATTACTGAGGGGAAATAAACTTGTAGCGCACTGTTGTTGTTCTGCCGGCACCAAAAATCATCCCGCCTCGGCTGCAGTTTCTCACTGACAACATAGTAACGCCACTGCATCATTCACAGTCGGGTTCTTAGCAGAGAACACCGAGCAGAACTTGTAGCGGGATTGCGGCTAATAATAATAATTATACTCATTCCGCAGGTTCCGACAGAATGCATCACATTTGCACGTGCTTTTGATTCTTGAGCTCACTCACGCGCTCTCAATGTCTGCGCCCACAGATCGCGATCAGGAGAGTGACAGCTTTTAATAATTATAAGGGGAGTTAGCAAATGTGATATATTGATTTAATACAACAGATCAATAAACAAGTACTGCATGATTTTACTCTATATCATCAACAAAAATAATTCCAAATAAAGTTACAGCTGAGCCGTTGTGCATCTCTAAAAGCTCTAGTCTATGAATTTAATTGCACACATGCCACCCCTGAGACTCATTAAACGTCTGAAAATGTACGTTCAAGCCACGTGTGTTCTTCTGTGCCACCTCTGTAGTACAAATACATTTTTTATTAATACTAATTTCATGATTAGTAACTTATTCGTCAGATTGTACTTATTATATTGTTTTAAATATACATTTTAAAAAGCTTATAAACATAAATTTTTTTATTTGACAGATGAAAATTATGCCATTGCAAAGGTAAAAGAAAATACCCCTGTAAGTCACTTTAAGGAGTCAAATGTCACCGTGTTCGGAAGACTCATTTTCTATCAGAATTTTTTTATTATTGATCAGAAGGCGCTCCTAAATATTCTAAATTAGGAGGACAAACACTCCTGATTACAAGAAGAAAAACAGCTCTTAAACTGTGTGTGTGACTGTAGCCGTATGGCTGTGGAATGGGGTTTGGGCCGAGGAAATATTTACAGTCAAAATATTTTTTTTTGCTTTAACCCCTGTATTTAGTGTGGACTTTTTCTACAATATTCACTCATCATGACACTAAAATATGGCATTCTAAGTCAATCTACTGCAGTTTTTCTTCAGTCAGTAGAAAATGTGGTTAGAAAATGGCCAACACCCGGTCATGCATGGGAAAAAAAAATACCGTCATATACCGTGAAACCGGTATAATTTAGAAAAATACCGTGATATACACTTTTGGTCATACCGCCCAGCTCTAGTAGGGGTGTTACCCCGGCATCCTGGCCAAACTAGCCCACTGGCCTCTGACCATCATGGCCTCCTAATCATCCCCATACACTGATTGGCTTCATCACTCTGTCTCCTCTCCACCAATAAGATGGTGTGTGGTGGGCGTTCTGGCGCACTATGGCTGCCATCGCATCATCCAGGTGGATGCTGCACATTGGTGGTGGATGAGGAGATAGCCCCCTTACTATGTAAAGCGCATTGAGTGTCTAGAAAAGCACTATATAAATGTAACTAATTATTATTATTATTATTATTACTGTAAATCAAGCAGTTTTCTGTAGGTCAGTATGGCAAAAACGCATTGAAAACTGATTTTTCTATTTTCCCACTTTCACTCGAAATTCCGAGAGTAAAGACACCTTTGCAAATGACTGAATTTAGTAGGCAGAATTTTGCTAAGCAGTGGTAAATATGACCACACTTTTAGACTTTTTTTTTTTGTCAATAAGGAAATGGTGCAAGCAATGCTCTTTATTTATTATGTCTAAAGTGCTTAAACGTTTACTGAAATGATTAGTAATATGTTATAATTGCTTTGGAGTCACTGGTGCAGACCAGGTAGCTTAGAATCTAAATTTGCTAACATTATTTCAAATAAGTGATTCCTAACATTATGTTTAATACACAGCAAATGAACCAGTCAGAAGATGGACCATTTTCTATGGTCACAATTCAGGTAAGCACTGCAATAAAACTCACACCAATTTATTCAATCATACAAATCAAGCATTCTTTAGATTGTAAACTTTAGTTTATATTTTAGCATTAATTTGATCTTTCATTAGGCAGAAGACTGCCATTGCAGTCCCACATGACCAGGAAGGTACCTAATATCAGCGCACCGCTGGGTTAACTACTGAAGGAATGAGAAAGATCATAACAAAGTGATTTCTTGCATGTGTCTTAGTGTGATTTTGTCTCAAACAGCTACCCCTTCACTGCAGGAAACCTGAAGGCTAAATCCTCAATTGGAGTCTTTCTCTCTATGAGTCTCAGCATTTTTTAACAGAATTTAGGATATGTAATATTAAAATTAAATCTGACTATTTAGTTTACAGTTCAGCTGAAATGTTTGTATATGTTATTGACAAGCTGTTACTTACAAATATATATATATATATATATATATATATATATATAATATGTTAGAGTAAAAAATTGTGTATATATATTTTTCTAAACCTTGGGTTATTTTTTTAACCCAAATGCTGGGTTGAGCCTTTTGGGTCATTTTTTCAGTGTTTGTGTAGTTTTTGTGTTACCCAGCCCCTGGGTCAAATGTAACACCCCAATTTTTGGGTAGTTTTTTAGTATTACTCAGATCCTGGGTTCAGAGTAACCCAGTGGTTGGGTTATTTATAGCGGGGATTTTGCGTCGTCTTCTTTTTTAGAGTGTATGAATGTACTTGTTGATATTTCAATACAATAAATATTTTGAAAATAAGCTAAACAACCAATGATTTTTCCATTCATTTTGTCAAATGTGAATTTTTTTAGAATTTCATGTATGTTTTTAACATAATGTATGTAGTGAAGGACAGCACATAATGTGTTAAATTATACACGTTTACACATCTTTATGATTTAACACATTTACTGTGTTAAAACCATCGACATTGAATGAGTAAAAATTAACACAAAAGAAGTTGTCCCAGGACTCACCCATTAAGGTGTTAACATTTAACACAGGTTGTGTCCTTTTTAACACATCTTTTTAAGAGTGTGAGTAATAGGAATTCTGCCTGAGGTTATTTTAATTTTTCAAGCTTTGAAAATCATGCCTTTTTTAGTCTTTAAAATCTTGCTGCTGTATATAAACTGAGAGTGCATATGTACTGATTTTGAAAGTTTTTTCATCTTCATGCATAAACAGCTCTGGGAGAGCTCAGAGGAGGGAAGCAGTTAGTTAAAGGGCAGCCGTCACCTTGGCACAGCCTGTGTCATTGACTGGCGGGTGGGCAGAGAAAAGCTTAAGTGCCCCCCTGAGGAATGGACGCGAAACAGGGATGTGGGATTGCAGAGGAGATCAGTGGCTAGATGCTGGATCAATGGGGACCTGTTATGGGTTACGTCATCCATCACAGTCAAAGCCCCTGACCCACATTAACAAAATGAATGCAGCTTCCCAAGATAAAGGCCCCTTTTAAGTCCACCCATTCACTGCTCATACATGTTTACCTATGCCCTTTTCTACAAGTCTGGAGCATTTAAATGTGTCAGGAGAAAATTTCATTACAGTCCCTTTGGAATCTAAACACAAATGGGCCTGGAATTGACTAGAACGTTCATTAAAATGAATTCACCATAGCAGACCCACAAATACAAAAGACTCCATGAGAGACTGTCCTCTAGTTAATAATGTTATACCATTCAGAGCTGCACTACAAATATCCTATGTGCATATCTAATTAATTTAATTGAAGAAACTGTCATTATTAAAGGAATATTTCACCCAAAAATTAATTATGTCATTAATTAAGATAAGGAATTAAGATTGTCACAAAATAAGATATTTTTGATGAAATTCAAGAGCTACAAGCGCATCCATATTCTACGTCAGAAGGCTGGTTCCTGGACAACTGATATCACATGGACTATTTGATCAATGTCCTTACTACGTTTCTGGACCTTGAACCGTGATACATCAGTTGTGCAGGAACCAGCCTTCTGATGTAAAATCTGGATGCGCTTGTCATGGCACTTTTGCAAAATCGTGTCAAAGACTGACACAGAAGAGAGGAAATTGTTGTATTAAGTCATTATTTGAACGACTGATGTCTATACAGGGTCACAGAGCTTTCAAATTAATCAAAACCATCTTAATTTATGTTCCGAAGATGAACGAAGACGTGTTTGGAATGACATGAGGGTAATTATTGACATAATTTTCATTTTTTAGTGAACTAACTCTTTAACTCACACTTATGTTGCTCCAAACCTGATTTTTTCTTTCATGGAACACAAATTAACTTTTTTTTTCTTTTTTTGCAGAATGTCCAAGCTCTTCATTTCCATACAACCAAAAAAAACCTGGACAATGACCTCTGTAAAGATGGTCATATTGGTATGGGCTATTTTTCAAAGTTAAAAAGCAGGGTAATAATACAAAAAAAAAAAATAAGTAAAGTAGGCAAATATATTCACTGCTAAATTTGAGCCAAATAATCAGGATCGGACACCACAATATTTTTAGCTAAATTTGTTCAAACTGGACACCAAATTATTTCTAGTTGGCCTTCAAATTATTAAACAAAATACACACACAAAATATTTATTTTTCACAGTATGTAAAAAGAGCAACTTGGACGTTCTGCAAAACATATGCAAACAATGACAGATAAGACATTTTTGGGTGAACTATATCTTAAATTTTTTAAGATATTAATGTGTGCTTAAAGCTTATAGTCAATTTCAAATATAGCTAGAAACAGCATCTAACCTGTCTGTCCAAGGTTACCCAAACAGGTAACCTAATATAAATGCTCTTCAAGTTTGGAGAAGCAGCCTCCCACAACGATGAGAAAAAGAAAATGCTTCACTCAAGGGAGATACAAAATATTCTACTCCAGGCACCATGAACTGAACATGTGGTGGATATTTCTGCAAGAATGTTGAACAGAGCTGTTTAGAAGAGTAACTCACGAAATGCAGAAGAGGATCAACACGAAATGCGGTTTATATTGCCAGCCTGCCCAATCCTGGAGGCCTGTGCAAGCCAAGTGTGTGGGTCACATTGTACAAGAACAAAGAACATTAGTCATTGACAATTATGGGGTCAGCACAAAGGGGACAGAAAAAAAAGGTTATGATGGGAGTCAGAGGAGGATGAGGAGAAGCAAGCTTTAATGCAGATGAGAAGCAGGGGATGTGAATTCCCCACAACAAAATGTCATAAGCTCTCAGATGCAAGTCTGTACTAATGTGATTAGCTGCTCATGTCTGTGATTACATAAAAACGCTTTATGGATATTAATAAGCCGAAATGCCCCTACAACCCTCATCTCAGATGCTGTACAGAGGCTCTTGGAGAAGATTCTTGACAATGCAGCAACTTCTCAGTGCAGCAATTGCTTGAAAATTTTATAGATTTGTTGTGACATGGTGTGCACACAGAGTACAGGGAAAATCATAATTGGAAGGACATACAGTAAGTTCCAGACCACTAGTGAAAATAAGAAATGCACTGATATTAAAAGCCTGGTCAACAGATATTAAATTCTGCACTATTTTGTCTAAACAAATAAAAATTACATTAAGAACTAAAATCAATCATTTTGTGGATTTAGCCATCACAAAATGCCTAAAAAAGTGAAAAAAGGGTATTTAAGCATTACAAAATGAATAGCATAATGAATATTAAAATGTTGACATCTGCTAAACATTAGTCTACATTTAACAAAGTCACTAAATTAATGTAATAATAAATTTATTTTAAATATTAACTTCAAGTGAGCCTAAGATGACAACAAAGTTAATTTAAATTTAAAATAATAATAATAATAAAATAAATAAATACAGTTTTCTAATAGACTTTTATTAGAAAGACATTTTATATTCCCAATTTTGATAAAATGTCTAATAAATGTAAATATAAATGTAAAAACAATTGATATTAACATAAATAAAATAAAATATCTTAATTTAAATTAAAAAATCTAAATTAAAATATATCCAAATATCCCAAATAAAGAAAGGAATAGTCAATAACTGTTATGGTATTTTGTGCATCACTAATGTCGCAATGGTAAAAAATTATAATAAAACATAAAAGTTAAATAAATCTTTTTTTGTTGTTGTTGCACATGACATTGAAATGCACCAGTGATCATGTGATGCATGCTGGACCTGCAGGCTTAAATCTTGTCTTGACGATGAGGTCATTCTCACAGCAGCAATATTATAAGGTGTAAGTGGCGTGGGAGGATGACATACTCACACGTATGATGGTTCAAATAGCTTTTATGGCTGCCCTTCAGTCAAGGACACTAGATGAGCACTGTATCCTGGCCACAGCTGAGAGTTTGGGGACCTGCCTTCGGCCCTGCGATCGACCGCCATAATTAAGCTATTAATCTCACATCATTAACCTCTGCTGACCAGTTCTTTAATTCATTGCTGTTATATTGCCTTTCTGCCTTGTGCAAACCTTCTCCTCTGTCCATTTCTCCTTTTCGCCGGCTCTCCTCTGGTGTCTGTCATTGAACGATCACAGCTGGGGACTAACAAAATTACCTAGCAAGTGCCACTCGATTGAGGATACGGTTACTTTTAATTAAAAATAATCAATTTTTATTCCTGTCAATTTCACTCAGTGACCATATGGACACTTGAAAACACAATCCAATTTACAGCCGATCACCGATTCGGCCCTGCCCAGCCCACCGGGAAAACAATAGCTTACTTAATTGATTTATAGATGTGGTCCTCTACATAGCGCTCCAAGATAAAATGTAAAGGGTCCTCATTTGCAAGCGTTTCACTATACCTAAGTGTTCCTTAAACAGTAGGCCATATGTGAGGGTTGTCAGAAAGGATTTTATTTTGTACCGAATATAAAGAATTAGCACGACTGGGAGGAATATTAAAGCTTTCTCTTTGACTTTCAGATGCGATTTTAAGGTACCTTCAGTTTTTGCTCAACGAACTGAATTATCACAAACCTTCTTGCCATGGACCCTTTTCACAAGACTGTGATGACGCGTTTAACGGTCATCAGCATCGTAAATCAAAAGTTTTCGATATTTGTATTTTTAACAAAATGTATGTACAATTATAACACTATTCTTTGTATTATATTACCTTTGCATCAAATTACAAAAGAAATTGTATGTTTCTAATGCAGCGTCTATGGGAGGGATGGTAAATTTGACATTGTTTGCTCTTCTGGCTGCCGTTATCAGTTAACTCTTCATTTTTTTATTTTATTGAGTCATGAAAACACTATCGTAGAGTTTTCATTTTGCTATTTGAACAAAATGGGAAAGCAAAAAATATATTTGTGGTACTCTCCCATTCTCTGCTCTTCAAGTTAACACAACTATGTCGACTTCCGCTGCTGAGAAACCCGGACATGTGAAAAAGGTCCATTAGAGACCAGGGAGTGACAGGACGGAAAAAGGATCGATATATAGACAGATGGCTGCAAGCTGCCTCTCGCAACATATAGAGACAAATAGCATCCGAAAAATTCCACTGCAAAAGGAAAAAAAATAAAGTAATTTGACAAGTTCAGCTACATAAGATAAATGCAACAAGAAGACATTGAAGAAATCTTATTCTAGCACATTTTTAGTAGCATCCTTTAGAAATAATGTATCAAGGCCTGCAGGTCCAGTAAGATATTACACAACACTGAAAGTAGGCCTGCAGTTTCAAGTTGTGATAAACTACTAATTTTTTAGTAGCGTGACCGTAGGCTGTTCTAAAGGGGACCTATTATGCCCCTTTTTACAAGATGTAATATAAGTCTCAGGTGTCCCCAGAATGTCTCTGTGAAGTTTCAGCTCTAAATACCCCACAGATAATTTGTTATATCATTTTGAAAATGCTTATTTTGAGCGGAAGCAGAAATAGGCTGAATTTTTATGCTGTGCCTTTACAACTCGTACTGCAGATACTGTGCCAAAAAAAACATCTGTTTGGTTTTGATTATCATGTCTATTGTGCTGAAATCATGTATTTTAAAGCCATATCAGTTTAAACTTCTGATATAGGGTTTTCTGAGCACACATCCGAAGCAAGCGCACAGAAAGCGGTTGTTACACAGCATGTGAGTACTAAACTTAATTTCCATGTCTTATTGCACTTAAATGGTCAAATACACACAAGCTACAAATACAGTTAAGTCTGTTAAGGTAAACTTCTGAGAAAAAAACTATGTTTATATTAGATCTGTGTATTAAGTGACAGCAGCTTAATACTGCTGTCTCTATACTGATAACATGACCCAAACAAAATAAAAACCTCACTCTCTGCTCTTGAATGAATAATTTCTGTAGCTCCAATAAGAAAACATTTATTTATGAAAAGCTGCTTTTGCTCTAGTGTAAAGATAAACATGGCGGATTGTGTGCAGCTCACTCAGGGTGTGGTCTCTGCTAATACGACAGTGTCCGTCAACAGTCGTGGTTGGGGCTTGTAAAATGTTATGTTACATTTTACAGATTCTGCAAATGGCTTATGATTTATGGGGAATTAAATAAAAAAGAGCAGGCATATTTTTATCATTATAGAGTATCATTATAATCATTATTATATTTATCATTATATCATTATAAATACACCATTTACAATAACTATCATTTTATCGTTATAAATACACAATTTATTTCAGTCCCTATACTGACGCTTCTATAGCAATGCCTTCTTTTTTTGCACTGGTATCAAAATAATGCTCAATTTCATTACATAAATTGTGCTGTTGTCAGAGGTTGCAAGATAAACACTAGCTAGCAGATAGATAGATAGATGGATGGATGGATGATGGATGGATAGTAGGGGTGTAGCAATTCATCGATATGGATCGATATATCGATTCAATGCATGATGATACGATGCATCGATGCCACACTTAAAATATCGATATCTGTAGTAAAAAAAGGCACCTTTATTTTGGCACTGTCCACATTTTCATATAATGTCCGTCTATGCATTACCACCAGCGTGTGCATTCTTGTTTAATCTCACATATCAGGACTCGATATAAGGACTGCCCGAAGGCATGCTCGGGATTGTTGGCGGAACAGTCACACGCTTTGTGAGAAGTTTTCCGCACACACACATCTGAAGCGCGTGCACGCACATCTGAAGCGCACGCACACGCACATCTGAAGCGCACGCACACAGAGAGCCGCGTCAACTCTGCGCGAATACTAAATTGAGCTCTCCTCCGCATTTTGAGCATGGATGAATAAATTCAGACAAAACTACATCAAAATGCATGTTTTGGCTAATATCCTTGTAAACAGTAGGTTAAGAAAAGCATATGTCTTAATGTAAACAGTGGAGAAAAAAGCCATGTGTATCACTATATTAAATCTGTGCTTTCATTCTTAAAGTGAAAGAAAACTAATAATACATCTAATGCTGTCAAAGAAAAATACAAGTGCTCACTGCTCCTGACTAAATAACCTTTGTAACATCAAAAATTATTAATTTACAGGCTATTTAGTTTATACAGTGAAGACTATGCAGTTATTTTACATTTGATTATTACATTTCTGTAGCGTACCTGAAAATGTATTTTAGACTGAGCTGAAAAACCTGAAAAGCACAGTTTACTGAACTTGTGTCTTTCTTCTATTATTTTTATTTTCTGCTATTGCTTGTAATTTGGTTATCTGTAGAAAAGATGTTTAGCACTGAACCCATAGTAGCATTTTTAGATTTATGTTCATGTTATATATTTTGGTTGCATTTGTTAGTTAATAAAAATGTAGATGGTTGTTTAAAATAGGTATATAATATTATAATATCGATTTATTGATCGATATACTCCTGTATCGAATCGTATAATTTTTTGAGGTATCGGCAAATATCGTATCGCTGGGTATGAGAATCGATATCGTATCGAATCGTGACAAACCATCTAATTTACACCCCTAATAGAGATAGATAGATAGATAGATAGATAGATAGATAGATAGATAGATAGATGCATAGATGGATCACTTCTTAAAGACTAAAATGACTGGAAGAGACTGTTATGTAAACCCTAGACACCACGTCTGGAGGTAGCAGTTATGAAGAAGACCCAAATCAAGCAATCAGGGTGGCTTTAAATCACACAAATGAGACAACCACCTAAAAAAGGCTCGAGGAACAGCCCTCAGTCTCCTCGCAGGAGCTCCTGTGCCATCTGACTAATTTTGACTTCTTCGAGCATTCAGAATAAGAAAGTGTCTTAATTTTTCATCCGTCTGAGTTAAGTAGGCTCTGTTACCATGGTGATCAACGTTCGCGACGCCCCACCCTGTAGTTCTGGCTCCACTGCCCTATAATTCAGAGCATTGCAAAGCCAGTTCTTTCATGTTGAGCAACTCAACCCTCTCTGATTACAGACAACAACACAAAAAATACCATTTGCGGTAGTCAATATTTAACCTCCCCTCTATTTTAAACGTTTTATTTGTTTGAATATCTTTACAAAGTATTTATACCAAAGAAGCATCGCCATAACGCAGTATCGCACTAGGATTTATGTGTCTGAAACCTTAAGTAGTCAAATCTAGAGCAAAGCTCCTGGAGACTTGTTCTCAAACCATCAACAGCACCTACAGCAGCATGTGATGACACTAATGAGGGCGCTGTGTTAATGCGCTAGACATGAACATGCAGAATGCTGAACAAAAGACACACTACTCAAGATAGGAATAAGCAAAAACGTGTAAACTTTGTTGACAGTGTGACAACGACTGTCTTTATTCTGGTTAGGCGTGAAGTCAACATGAAACTGTTGTTCATTGGGATGCACTGGTATTCAAATTTAACCCAATCATTATGTTCATGTTATTAGCGATAACTGATACATATTAAATATTAAAATTATATTTTTGTCTAAATTAAAATAATATATATACGACACTAAAATCAATAATTTTAATGGTTTGTTGAAATGTTTAGTGAATTTAGGCATCAAAACATTATAATTTACAGTATGAAAAATAGAGTTGCATTTTCAGATAGATAAAGACTATATTTAACAGTGTTATTCAATTGTCAGTGTTTCAGGCGAATGTTATATTATAGCTAAAGTAATCTGCACATACAAAATAACAATTAAATATCCAATGTTGATATACCATGCATTTCTGAATTACAAAGTAATAAAGGAAAATCAAGGCTGTAAAACAAATATGGTAAGACGTGGTCACATTAGCAAAATGTCAGCAAAAATATTGGTGTAAAAAGCACATTTGTGTGCAAAATTTCAACAAAATTATATCTAATGGGAAAATCCGATGGGGTAAATATTTAGCCTAAATAAAAATTCAGAATGTGTACAATCATATTGCCCACATTGATTACATTTTGCCCACAGAATTTCCTTATTCAAAAGTACATGTAAATTGTATCTGGAAGTTATAATAATATTTATATTATATTTTGAGAAATGATTACGAAGACAAGTATTTAGGTATAAACTGCACATGCATTAAGAAAGTCAGCAAAGTCAATTTTGGCTGCATGTTCAATTCATATTTCAAGCTTGTGTTCTACTAGCAGACTGTGGTGCCATCCCAAAGAAGCACAAAGTCACTTTAATTGACCCTTGAAAAGTCACTTTTAATAAAGTAAAAAATTAAATAAATAAATAAAACTATACGTGTAGGCTACAGCATTAGACTAACAGCACTTCAGAACACTTACTGTACACACAGCAGCACTTTTTTGGTTTAATTGCATCTATTGTCTTCATTTGTCAGTCGCTTTGGATAAAACAAAAAGCATCTGCTAAATAATGAAATGTAAATAAAAATTAAGAATTTCTTATCAAATGTTCTCATCAAGTGTGAATAAAAGAACGATTGATTTGCTGACATGTTTCAGATTTTAAACACTTGAAATACTAAAGCGCTTCTTTACGTTTTTTTTTAAATACAGTCAGAGTAACTTTGCATCAGAGATCGTTTTGGAAAAAGTCTTCATCGAGAAAGCAGAGGCAAGATTTTCAATCACAAAGGCATTGCGACTTTAAAAGTGGCAACAGAAGTCAAGAGAAGAAGCTTCAAGGTTACCCTGATGCTAGGACCGCCTCTGAACGGCTGAAAGATTTAAAGGTTAAACGAAGCAAGTGAAAAAGAAAGACGGCGAGCAAGCCGATGCGAGAGAGAGAGAGGTCTAATGGAGTTACAACAGCCTTGTGACAGCGGTGCAGACGGGTCACATGGCGAATTAAATGGCTCTCTGACCCATGCCAGAACTGAGCCTTGACCCCTGCTCGACCCGGGGCACCCACAACATTGCCATGTCACTCATGCCGCATCTCAGCAATCCACATGCTCATTCACAAGGACAATAAGGCAGTGTGGCCCACGAGAACGGCTTTCTGAAATGCATCGCTCATCTAAAAGCCAAAGAAATTTCAGTTGAACAGTTGTTTGAATTTCCGGTTCATATTGTGCCATGCGAGAGAAGCATTAGTGTGCTCGCTCATGCCTGCAAACAATTCCACAATGCGATGCACTTCCAATTTCACAAGGTACAGGAAAAGGCACGGGAAAAAATGACTAGTCAGCTGAGGTGTTGTACTTACTGTCTGCCTGAGAGGAGAATTGAATGCAGCTCAGCAGTAGCAGAAGAGGAAGCCCAATGTGCAGGAGGGGCACGGACGTGCAAATATTAGGCACCATGTTCCAGGTTGGCACTGCTCCCTCTCAGTCCCCGCTCTGCTCTTGCAGCTTTCACGCAATCATAGACTAAAACCTGAGGAACACAGAGACAAACACATGTTAGCAATTGAGTAAAGGTAGAAAAAACAGGCATGTACACTATTGAGTGTGGGCTTGATTAATTGAGTGGTCTGTCTTGGGGCAACAGGGTTAATGAGGTAAGCAAATGTTGTTTTATCCCATAATCTGCTGCCTGTTAGCTAAATAAGAGAGAATTGGGAATTCCTAATAACTGGCCGCTACTAAAGGTGCCCGTTAAGATTGTAAAGTGGCTCTGTACAGATGGCCCCAGATCTCCATTGTAAAGTGTGGAGTAATATAGTATAGAAACACACTAACACAGCTCCCTAAGGATGAATGCTGGTTTAAATCAGCGCTCACAATATCCGAGGTCTATGAAACTGCCAGAATATACGGGAAATTATGTTGAAACTGCAGTTTGTCGAGCTCAAATTTACAGTAATTAAACTTGTCACGCTAATGTCTTTCTAGAGGTTACTGACAAAAAGTCTCAAAATACATTGAAGTACAATGTGTTGTGTAACATCATATACAGTAAATGTCAAATGTTAAAGTACATTTTAAATCTCTTATTTTTTAATCTCTCACTCATTTTGATATGTTGACTAACATACTAAAGCATGTCAAGTATGATTAGAATTTTAACTGTAGTGTGTTATTCAGTATTACATTTAAAGTTGTACTAAATTGCAACTTCATCATTATAAAGGTTTTATTCCAAAAATATTGAAATACATCACATACAGGTTTCAATACAAATTACATTAAAATATTCTTTGTTTACCATAAATTCTTTTCAGTACATTCCGCAGAATTCCATGTTTCAAAGACAACAGAAGGAATTATCAAATAACATATAAAGATATAAGTGGGTCAAAAACACTCTAAAGTTCAGCTAATTGGAGTTATTACAAATGTAAACTGTAATTAATTTTAATTTAACCTGCAATTAACCTGCAATTAAGTGTCCGGAAACATTATGTCTGCCACTGACATCAATGCGTTCACTTCATAATTTCCACAGTGTGAGTGGCCGGTGATTTTAACAAGCAAGAATGCGAATAAAACAAAAACAAAGGCTAAAGTCTCAAGTGAGAAATGCTAAATTCACCTGAGGAGGTGTTGACTAGCCAATTATTAACACACTGATTTCGGATGCGTGTTGGATGCGTGCTGATATGCCTGGCTGCCATGTTTGTGAGAGAGTGCCAAAAGAAACAATGAACAAACAGATCCTAACAGTGAGGTGTTTAAAGAGTGTTTATTTTTTCATCCAAAAGGCTTTTTGTTAATCTTTCTTGACAAGAGGGTTTGTGTTCTAAAATAATAAGAGACGACGTACATGTTGAATCATAGCCGGTTATACCAAAACCCCTGGAGGGGTTTCAGCACTGCAGCAATAATTCTAGTAATAAGCCTTCACTACCTTTGGAGGCATATCAAAAAGAGCAGTTGATTAGGTCACGAATAGAGAGGGAAAATCGAGACAAGCATTGCGCTTCGATCATGACCTACATTTGTAAAACACTGGTAGGATTAGCCAACTGATCCACTTTTTAATACATTCCTCAAAGTCAAAAACCTATCATTTAAAACCTGCCTGCCAATCACCGAGCTCTTATACCACGCCTGATGTGTTTGTTCGGGCCGGGGTTATGGAGAGAACGAGTAAATAAACTGATACAAGCACAATAGCAGAGCGGACATATACATCATATGAGATTAACCCAAGGAGCAGTGATATTGCGCAATAAACCCAGATCAAACAACCATCAATCTCATAACGCTGTTGAAAAGTCACGGTTTCGTTTTAGAAAACTAGCCTATACTAGCGTCCATTACTCAAATGTATTGTGCTTTTAGCATGAATCCAGTGGATTATTGAGGATTATGATCTGATTAAGGATCATCATTGAACATGCCACTTGCAGTTATTCGTGTGCATCTTATATCACATGACATTTATGTTCAAATGTTCATACTTACAGATTTATCAAAAATGTGAATTGGGCAGAAGTAGCAAGAGGCAAAATGACAAAAATTTACTACACAACTGCAAGGATGCTTGACACTATGAGTCATATTTCACCCCAGAAGCAATTTTTCTTTTTAATAAAGCAACTGAAGCATATATTAGGAACATGAATACATATATTCATATTCATTATGGAATTGTCATTAAGATTAAGCACATATAACCCTTCAAATTCCCATTAATGTAAAGCAAAAACACTGAAAATAATTACAAAAATACATAAAATACATGGAAATCATCCTGTCCAGACAGCAAGATTAATTTAATTAAAAACTGAATAATATACAAGTCCTATAAAGCTGAATTTTCAGCAGCCATGACTCCACTCTTCAGTGTCACATGATCCTTCAGAAATCATTCTAATATGCTGATTTGGTGCTCAAGAAACCTTTATTATAATCAATGTTGATTTCTAACATTATAAATATCTTCATTGTCAATTTTTGATAAATTTAATTCATCTTTGCAGAACAAAAGACCTTTAAATGGTACAAACTGTAGATCTGTAGACATTACCTTACAGATCAATCTGTGACTAGCAATTTTGCATTGTGACATGCTAATATGTCATCGTAACTAAGCAAAGGTTAATTACTCCTGCCTCTGCAGAGTCTCATCAGTGTGAACGACCCAAGAATCTCGTCTTAGGTCCACTGTGTTTCTACCATCAAGGATAAATAAACACTTCTCTCCTTGTCACTCTTTAGGCACATCTCCTTCCAACCGCTCTGACGCCAGTGATTGCTTTTCCCTTAATGGCCCATCCAGAGATAAAGACAACAGGAGATCTATGGCAGGGCCTTGTGTAGACAACCTTATTGACGTCCTTAGGGAAGATAAAGCTGAGTCCTTACAACAAGACCTGTATTGAAGAAAATTGTCCGACACCATAAACAGCACGGGCCATGGCTCTTGGTTTAGCCTGGTCGGTGATTTCGACAACAGCGCAGACTTTCAAGTTTAATCTTTCATACTTTGACAAGTTTATAAAAAATATGACCCAAGAGAAAGTCTTAGATAACTTTGAGAGCAAACGGGAGATGGTAAATCTGATGAAATCAAATAAAAGTGGAAGGTAAGCAAATTACTTGGTGCTACACTTCAAGTGGGAGACGGTTTCTCTTGACATAGAGGTCTGCACTGCAAAATAACAACAACAACATGCTCGAGTTTAAATTATTACAACCTTTTGTGCTCACAAGTATTCAACACAAGTGGCAACATCTAGCAAATGTAAATTAGCAAATCATGTTAAAAACAATGCAAAACAAATTAGCATTTTTTGAGGAAAATATTTGCGCTAAAACATACCACCAAAATATCAGGATGGTTGCCATTTTGTAAATTATAATGTTAATAGTTACATTTAACTTTCTCATTTAACTGTATTATTTATTTGATATTTATTTTAGTGTTTTGGAGGCTGAGTGTTCACTGACGTAAGTGCTAAAATAAACACGTATGTTTGTTAATAGATGATTGAGCCTCATTTATTTATTTTTGCGTTTCAGAATTATATATGTGTATATATATCAGGAAAATCACCAAAATATCAGGATGGTTGCCATTTTGTAAATTATAATGTTAATAGTTACATTTTCAGATTATTAGACAAAACAGTACAGAATACAGTCAGTCGTTGTCTTATTGGCAACAATTTTCATATCAGTAAATTCGTAATAGTGATTTATTTTAAGCAAGACCAAGACTATATCCAAATGCACTGGTATATTGTGCTTGACATTTAAACTCTTTCACTGCGTGTTTATATCTCCATGAAAAAGTCTTTGTTTACATTAAAGTATTACATTAAGCCCTCAAGTACAGTGTGATGGAATGTAATATGAATGTAATATAAATGTATAGGCCTGGAGTATTGACACGTGAACAGTACACGTGAGACGTAAATAGAAGAGTCATCTTAAAGGTCTCTTTTGAGAGTAGATGACCAAACATTCCTTCAGTCCTTTCCGTCATGATGTGAGCCTGCAATCACATTTGACTCTTAAATATATGGCATCAGATGTGGTGACAACTCAGTCATTTATTCAGTATAAATGCCAATAAAAGGGAGCAAACGCTCTCTGAAAAAGGCATAACCAGGAGATTTACTGTCATATTTTGAAGATTACCAAAAGGCTTCTCATTCCTTCCTGCAGTCACAAATCAATCGCAGAGTAATTCAACAGAAATGAGATGTACTACACACACAGTGAAACACACACTGAAGAAACGCTTAATGTGGAATTCACTGTGGAGTTATTATTGATGTCACAGCGTGAAGCAAAGGTGCAAATATATTGTGCAAAGAGGTTTTGTGAACAAAAAAATCATTTATCTAATGACAATGCCAAATATGACCCAAGATACATGACCTCACACAGTGGGGTTTGAATAGATGTGACTGGATAAGTAATAAAGACTGTTGTAAGCAAAAGACACAAGGAATTGGACTCTGAAGTTGGACTATGGGTTACTAGATTAATTATCTAAAGGTTATGGCCAGCATTTCAACCTTACATTACTTCTTAAACTTCAAAACAAACATATAAACACAAAAGTATACCAAGAGATAAAGAGTCAGCTAGCTACATACTTGATGTACAACAGGCTATTTTTACTGAAAACTGCAAAGAATCTCAGCTGAGTCGAACACAAAATGAGCTCAATCAAAGTCGATAACACTATGTTTATGACAAAGAAATACAATGCCTCTGAATCCCCCACAGCCTGCTAAGTTTACCCTCAGCATCGGCACCGGTGCTCAATCCACACACAAACAAACAGAAGGCATGTCAACAGAGACCTGTGACACCTGAATCAATACTGCCAGAGACTAAATAAGCACATCTTGACAATGAAACACTTCATTAGAACAAAATGCCTCTTAAATATGGAATCTGACATTTCTTTAAGTCAAAGATGTAAATACTAGTATTGGGCTATATGCTCCATAGTCATATCGTTCTATCGTCAGCCTGTGAGATCGCCAATACACGATATTATCTCGCTAATTTATTTAATAATTTACCTACTTAGTTTCATAGCCGGAGAGTGAACCAATTTCAGGGTAAGGCTAAAAAAGTCAAATGTTAGTGTAATCTATTAACTAAATATATGACTTAATTTGTATTTAACATGATACAAATGTAATAGAAACATTGTGAGTTACTAATTATAATACTTTTGTTTCCTCACATAATTTAACCCTAAATAAATAGAAAGTAGAAATAAATAATAGTTTGCTTTAAAAAAAATGAAACTTCTTTTTAGGACCATTAAATATTATGTTTTTTTTACTGTGACATTCTTTTTTTCTAAATGTGTCTCACCCAAATGTCTGTCATTAGCCATTTAATAATTGTAGGAGATTAAAAACAGCCCTTTAAGAAGGAACATTTCCACTAGAAATAGATATTTCACTTATGAAAAATAAATCAACACCACATCCTCAACATCACTGTTGATGACACAGCATGAGAGCGAGAGCTGCAAAGTCGAACAGCTATCTGAGAAGTAAGACTTCAATCTTCAGACAAGTAACTAAAGAAAGTTTCGGTTTCTTTAGAACAATTTCGGTTGCCGAACATTCGGTGTATCCCTACTATTTTCTGCTACTTTCTTTAGTGAGCGAATAAGCGAAAAGACCAAATAATTTGTATTAGAATTTAAAGAATTAAAATTTCAGTGCATCCCTAGAAAATAGCATAAAGCCTTGAAGTTAGCCATTACAAGGTTACTTTCTTCAAGTCTCCAGTCCAACCCTGAAACACAATCCTTTGTAAAAGCTCAGGTGGGGCAAGAATTTGATTCACTGGTCACGATTTGCGGAGAAAAAAAATACTCTTGATAATGTGCGAATATTCTCCTTGACTGGAAGGGATGCAAGACCTATTGTTTTCTGAGGGCGTAAGTCCTTCACCATGTTAAAACAAAGATGGGATTAACCGTAGGAGGCCTGTTAGCATACACTGCACCAATTTTTATTAGGGGAAAATTCTAAAGGATGAAAACAGGAGGATCGCCGTGGGAAAACGGATTAACCCGGGAGTCATTATCTCCTCTAGTTACGCAGCAAATAAGGCAAATTCAATTTCACAGGTACAACTCATCCATTTACACTGCTGGATATGAAGATCAGGCAGTGGAGGAACACCTTATCAGGTTTTAGGTTGACTCAAGTACTCGCAGATAAGCAAATCTCACAATCAAACTGCCACTTATTCTACAAACTACGCCAAACTTCTGCTTCCTGCCGAGCAAGTCCTACAGGTGTGGGCAAGCTACGGACGCATCTCTCTGTGGGGTCCGCTGCCTTTCTCTCTTTCCGCCTCTCGGCTCAACAACAGACAGCTGTGGCAGATGGAGCCTTATCCCCATCTGTCTCGTGAGGCTCCGGATTTAAAATGTAAAAGAGCAAGCAGCGATTGGGAGGAGGAAGAGGCGATGTCACAGGGCAGCAGACATCAGAGGCGGCTGCCATGAGAGCACAAGGCTAATTCAAGCACTAACAGACTTCTCGTCCAAGACAAACCAATAAACTGCACACCTGCGAGGTGGCAAGTGGCTGCTTCTTGAACACGCCTGTAACCAGGGGACAGAATTTAAATGAGGCCCAGCTTCCAAGAAGTTGGCAGATCAGACTCGATATGGGTTATCAGCTGCCTTTCTGAAGGGAAACCAACATGGAGGCAAGCTGGGCAGCTCCATTAGCATTCAGGGGTGAATCATACAAGCCTGTGGTGTTGCTTCCCACTGGTGAAAGCAACAGGTAAGGGAACATGTTCTGTTCCCTTATTTCATGCAGATGAAGTCATTAGTTTCTTTCACTCCAACTTGGCGATGGTTGTAACTAACGGAGCAGTGCACAGCGAAGCTGAGAGGAAGAAGAGAGGGATTAGCCTGATAGTTGCTTTTCACTGAAACTCTCCACAGCATAAAGGGTTTCTCTGACAGCTTGTGACTCACTTTGACCGCGACAGGCAAATTACCCAGGGTTTCACTTGAAAGGAACGAGATCAAAAGAGCCACCATGGCCTCCGTTTCCAAAGCAGAGTCAATGTGCTTTTCTGCTAAATGGGTTTATACTGCCACAGTTTCCCTCCCCATCAGTGCTTTATAAGAATTGAAAGAACGCTTTGAGACAAAAGGCGAAACCTCTCACTCAAATTATAATAACAGCTACAAAAAGAACAAACTGCCAACTGAATTTGAGCTGATGTACTCAAAAAACAAATATCAGATGTGATTGACGTGATTGACTACGAGACAAGGTCAATCAATATACCACTAAAATGTGCACTTGGTTGACAAGACAATCCATTGAACCACAAACAAACCCGCTTATAACTTTGAGGTGCACATCATTACCATTAGGGATGGGACACAAAAAATATTCGAATTTCGAATATTCGTCGAATAAAAAAAAATCGACATTTTAATGCAAAATGCTGCATTCGAATTTTAGGTGTCTGTCAGACAGCTTGGCACACAAAATGCGATGACGAGCTGTAGTTGCATTTTAAAGCTTTTTTTTAACCCACTCGATGCGGTGCTGCACATTCAAAATATGGCGGAAAAAGAGAACATCAATTTGGAGATGATGTTGTTTACCTCAAAACTGAAATCAAGCCGTTCACACAGAACACATATTTATTGCATATTCTAGAGGGACATCTATCATCGTTGCATTCGCGTCTCACACAAGAGAGCCCAAAGACATGTCAAAATCATGTAAGTTCAACTTTAAAAAATAACATGTAATTACTAGATTAAGAAACTAGCTTGCTAGCAAATGTGCATACAAACAGCATAAACATGAGCCTTGTGATCGTATGATTAAATGTTAATAATAACTCGGACTAAAATATACATTTTGCTGAAATTTTAAATCTACAAGTAAGTGTATTTGTATGATAGCACTAACTGTAAAGTAGCTGTGATGGGGTAATCAAAATAGCCATTTGACTCAATTAGCCTAGTCTGTGCTTTTTCTATTTTTTTTTTTTTTTTGTAAATTTAACTTTGCTTTAAAAGCCTTATTTTAGTTTTTAGATCGCAATGTTACAATGTTAAAATGTAATGCGATTTTAACCCTTTTTGCACATTATATATGCCTACATGGTTACATTCACTTTATTTATTTGTTTAATCCAAATACAAAATACAGAGATATACTGCAAATCAGCCAAAAAATACCAAGATATTAATTTTTGCTCATATTGCCCAGCCCTACTTTGAAGAAACGTGCATATGTCAGACCGATACCCAGATCCAGCAGAAAATGCCAATATCTAAGCAATACCGATCCTGAATATCAGATCAGCGCACCCCTAGTATGTACACTACTGGTCTAACTGTTTTTGAAAATAAAAATGCGGAAAGTACTACCACTCAGGGTCATCTAAACCCAGATGGTCCAAAGTAATAATACCAGACAGATAGATAAAAAAACATATAGTTTTTAATCAGTGAGTACATCAAAGATAGATTCTGCTTAATATTTCACCTTGAAGACCCCAGTGTTGTCGGTAAAGGGGTGACCGTCTGTTTAGTTGACAGCCGACATCTGACAGTATCCTCCCTATTTTCAGTTTGAGATGCTGTGAATCTTGAGGGTAAAGACTATTTCACATCTCAGCCATTACCTGGCAAAAATAGAAATCCTTCCATCTGCTTGGCCGAGACATGTCGTCACTGTAATGTGTCGCATGAAATAGATTGTCCGGAACCTGACATAAAATCCATCTTGTTTAGGTCATCCATCTACTGCTTCGCTATCTATCTCCTGCCTCTTCCACACTGTCTAGACCTTCTTTTCCCACTTGGTGCTCTTCGATTTTCACCCTTCTGCACTCACTGCTACATACACCCACCCACCCCCTCACCCCCCGCTGTGGCCTGCAGGGTGGATGTACCTGCAGTAAAAACAGTTATCAGACTATCAATTACCTCTTCAACAGACACACAATGTTGGCCCCAATCTCAAACAGGTTCTGCAGCTCTGCTAACAGAACAACATGCACAGACTCATGTTTAAGCAAACACAGTTCATAAGAAACACCCACATTTACTTATGAACGCAAGGTTGTTTGCATCACTGCACTATGTACATATACTGTAAAAAAAAAAATAGTAAAAGTAGAACACTCCACATTGTATGAAATAAATTAACAAGAATGCAGATATGTGAGCTGAAGCAAATAAATGTGTCACTGGACACCCTTTGTTTGGTGTTGTTCAATGGACATCATGAGAGTTGCAGCACGAGGGACCAAGAAAGTAAAAAAAAAGCCCAGCTCCTGTCAGGTCAGAAAAGGCCGAGATGTCTTTGTGTCACACTGGGATTTTAGTTCTCAGGGACAGGTATTTGTCCAATCCCAACTATGGTGTTCACATAGTTTAGTGTCAAAATGTCAATGTTCATTAGGATCTGATTATCCAGTCGTGTTTGAGGACGCCACATGTCACTAAATGACAGAATCCCACCCATCAACATAAAGGGCATCTTGTCTAGTCATTATTCAGTCTAAAATGGAATAAAGAATTTTAAAAAAGGAACACAAATGCAGAAGTCAGATTCATATGTAAACATAATACCCAAAGATATCGAACTATAAAATAAAAGCAATTCAAATGCTACAAGTCTGCTTTTTCATAGGTAAATGGATCAATGGCATGGCACTCATTTCTGTTTGGACTAATTTACTTAAGAAATGCATTGCATGCAATGATTTGAATGAGCCTCTTCTATGATAAACATGTTTTTCCTTTATGTTTAGATCTTTCCTTTATCTTAGACACTCATATACGTTATTGACTTCAGATTTCAAGAAATACTATAAAAACAACTAACGGTCAGCAAATGTCAACTGGAAAACAATGTCAAAGTTTAAGACGACCTCTGAAGCCCAGATAGATCTCCAAAGCACTTATTTAAGCATATGATTCTGCTTTCAATGCCAAGTATAACTGCCCAGCTCTTGAGATTTAGATGTTTGCTTTCTTTTCCTAATATAGTTGCGTTCCTAACAATCCCAATCTACTCACTAACAGCTTGCCAGGAAAACTAGCTAAATCACTTTTATTTACTAGGGCAGGGGGATCTCCATTAGCGTGAAGATTTACATGGAAACAAACTAAGTATTAGCAATCCCATTAGCAAGCCGAGTCCATCCTCTTGTTTTTGAGTGTGATATGTTGTAGCTAAGATAAGATTCATGGAGGGCACTGAGCTGAAAACAGAACAATACTGTTCATCATGAATTGCATTGTGGAAGAATCCAGTTATTAATCCTCTCCAGTACATTCATCCAATACATGCCATCTGTCGGGTATGGCACCTTTGCACAAAATGCTCTTCTAAATTTTAAAAAAAAAAATTGGGTTCCTAGTAAAGTGTTTTTTAAAGGAAAATATTGTTCTTGTTGTCAGATGTCGTTGTCTTAAGATATAATTCATACCGAATTATTTTTCGATATAGAAAACGGAAAATAAAGACATCATGCTAACGAAATTAATTCATTCTCATATACAAAACAAGTCATCACATTCCGGGATCTTGCTGTGCAAAGCATTCTGGGGACGGGAGGAGGATGACTAAAGCAGGGGAAAGAGCCACTCATCATGAAAACTAATGCCGTTGATACCTAATGACATTGCTGTTGCACGGCGGGGTTGGGGGTGAATTCAATTGTCTAGCAAAGAAATGAAATGTTTTCTCGTTCACAAACAGAGCGTCATATACCCTAAAGGTAATATAAAGCAAATGAACAAACAGCTCTGACAGGTATTATCCTCACACTATTATTAGGTTTGGCACCTGAGGTGTGTGCGCTTTGGCCAGTATTGTCTACACCCGTAATAATGATGTTGGGTTTGAAAAAGCTTTGGAAAATTTTGTTCAGCAAACCTCCTAAAGGCTTTGCCTTACACAAAGACAATCATTTTTCACAACAAAGATCAAATAAAAGCTACCAAAAGTCTAGCAAGTGTTAGATTTGTATTAATAACACCCCTGCCAAAAGTTAAGGGACATGAATGCCTACATATTTACATTCAATTTATTTATAATGCAACCTTTGACTCTGCCATGATGCAATTGCAAAGTACTAACATTTCAATTTTAACATGAGTTCAGAGGTCCACTCAAACCACTTTTTTAAAGTTTCTAGTCATGCAAAGACCTGGGAATATTATTGACGGACCACTCACTGACCGTTATTACAAACATTTAGACTCTGCCAAATGAAGGTGTTTCAATCTGGACGTCCATAAGATAATTTAGGAGCAAAATGAGCTTCTGCGTACACAGGGTAATGTCCTATGTAATAAAGAGGATTTGTGCGGTTATTTCAGATCCATCTCTCATAATATTAAATGTGTCATAAAATTGAATTTGTACTCTTAATAGCGGATTTGACTTTTGCTGTTTGGATGAATATTAACAGGCGTAAAATACGGATATTTGAGTGGTGAGCACTTGGAGTTAGAGACGCATGTTTGTGAATGCTAATTACTGCATTGCTCTCAGAGAGAAATTATTTGAACAACAGGTAATCACACCCTATTTAATGAAGTGCCGATGAAAAAAAGAAGCTTTACTCTAAACAAAAGACCATCTTTAAATTCTTTAAAAGATACCAACTTGTATTGCTCTTTATTTAAGGGTGTGGCTAATCACTAAACTATGAGGTCAGTGTTACTAGCTGTGATGTTTCTTAAATCCAAATGTAGCCCTTAGATCTCACATGCACCGTTCCAGCACATCACTGGAGTAAAACTGCACCACATCACGGTGGCTGCCAGGGACAGTAACCAATAATGTACGACAGGACTCAATAATAAGGACGGCCTACTGGCCTGAGGCCAGTGAGAGATCGTTTTGGGCAAGTTGACGGAACAGGCACTTAGCTCTTTTGGATAATAATAATAATAATACAATCAGCAAAATTTTGGACTGTGTGCCAAAATTATTTATAAAAAGATTTCATGGATATATTATAGCTGTATATTTTCTAGCTGTTGAAAATAAATATTTGAAAAATTTGAAAAATTAAAAAAATCAACTTTGAAATTTATATAAATAATAATAAAAAAAAATAACATTTGTTAGTTTAAAGAAACATGAAAATATTATTTACTATTTATGAAAACTGTAAACCGTTTTTATGGAACACAAAAAAGGGAGACACAAAAAAACTTTTTTTGTGGGCCAGTGAAAATGTTGGCAGGTCAAGTAAGATCTAAACTACTGGCTAACATAATTTTTTTGTTTATTGCTGAACCCTGTTTGGAGACCCAAACACTCACAGTGCCTCATTTCCAAGAGATTCTCTCCATGTCCCAGAGATTCACTGAATGCCTATGACGATGCCGTCATGACCCACTTAACTTTTTCTCAATGGACAAACCATGAATGAAAATGTGGAACGCTGAATAAAATAAACTCTTAAGTTAAGTGAATATCAATGACACGAGACGTATAAATGACAAGGAATTTATTTAAAAGTATGCCAGATATCACACAGCACCTGTGTTTATAAACCAGCTAAATGAGGAGGAAAATCTATTCCACTGTCACTCATCTGGGAAAACCGGTTTTCATTATTTGTTTTAGGTAACAGTCATTGCAAGGATAAATACATTTAAATACACAAAATTATCATTCTAATCAGACTTCAATTACACGTATTCAACTACACTTTACTCATAAAACCTACGTCAAAGTAGCACTACAACATTTTTTTAATAATCTGACATTCAAGTGGGACCAGCAAATGTATTTATTCTAAATAAAATAAAAATAGTGATGTTATTCCACCCCAAAAACTTAAACTGCCCCCTTCAAATAAAGAAAAATGTCACCAAAAGAACATTATTTGTCATGTTTGTTGAAGCCTTCACTCTTTGGTGTGATCCCACACTTTACTGAGAAGAGCAGCTGGCGACACGACTGTGACAGAGTTGTAAAAGAAGAATTTCAGGTCACCAGCCTGTATGTGAGAGGTCAAGATTGACAGACGAGTGGGTCGGCCACTGCCGATAAGACCAAAAACTCCTGTTGGGCTCCTGTTTTCTGGTTTTTATGCAGAGGTGGGTAAGTAGATGCAAATATCAGAGTGGTTTTGATTACAGAAACTTTTCCTTTAAAAATCTTTTATCAAGCTCTGTTTTCTGCCCCTTTTAAGAGTTGCAAGTCTGTGCCGGTGAATGATTAACAAGCAAGAGAGAGAGTAATGGTTAAAATTTTGCACAACTTTGAAAGAGCAACTCTCAGTTCTCTGAGGCACAGCCCCAGGAGGTCTCAGCTTTTCGTGCTAAACAAAGCGAGACTGACGTGCTATCTTTAACACTCTGTTCCTTCCCAACTTTCCACCTTCAGAAAACTAAAAGAGAAAGAAACCACTGGAAGCACCTTTTTCCTGATAAAGAAGCACCCACAGTTGAGCAAGGAACCTATTGTGTAACCCTCACTTTGCTCACTGTATTGAGCTACCGCACTCAGGTGAAAGAGCCAAACTCACATTCATTTCACAGGAATATTTTTTTTTAAATGGTATCGGCTTTCATAAATATATCTCAAGCAGACACAAGCCAATTTTCATCCGTCTCCAATAACATCTGGAGTTATGAGGGAGACCATTTCAACAACTTTACAACAAGCCCATAATTTTCTTCTGTCACCTTTAATCAATGGTGTAGTCTCTCCTGAGCTGGCAAAAAAAAAGACGGAAACTTGCCAGGCCAGAAACCATCCAGAACGTTAAGACAGGATCAGGCAGGCATGGAGATAAAGACAACTGGAAAAACGGGTTGTTTGGCCTGAAAGACTTCATGTGGTCTCACAGCAAGGTCTCTCACTTTATATCGGTGGTAGCTAGGGGACACTCGACGGCTCTCTATTCAAATTCCTCTGAAAAAACAAAAAACAAAGGAGGGCTCTCACCAGACAGGGGCAATGTGCCAAAGAGGTTGCCAATAGAGCCAACGTAAAAGTATTGTTTTGGTTTAACAAGTGAAAATAAAAGGACAAAAGAGAGTGAGATACGTCCTTTGGGAGGAGCAGAAGAAAACCTCCACAGTAGTGGAACAAAATTAAAAGATTACAAGATTACATTTTAAAAATGTCCAGTGTAAGAGAAGGAAAAAATGATCTATGTACTTCTCATTCAATATATTTTAGTTATTTTTTATTTTTTGTAAAGTAAAAAAAAAACAATATAACTTAGATTACTGCAAGTGTTGATTTAACTTACCCATTACAAAATGAAAATAAGAAAATATCCAGAGGAAATGTGAAGAAAAAGTAATCCTTTACTTGAATCCTGAATGTTTTCTTCCCTATACTTTTATTCCCAAGAGCAATCGCCAAAATATTCAAATCCTTACGCACGTATCATCCAGGTGGGGCGATCCTTGTTAACGGCTTCAAGTGGAACAGAGTAGAACAGTGGAACAGAACAGAGCTTTTTTCCTTGATATTCAATCCAGTAAATGTATAACTGACATCAAACGAGTCATGTCTTTATCCACAGTTCATAAATGTTAGCTTGTTTAAGTAGTTTTCTCCAGTGGCGTGGTAAAACTCTTGTTGATTGTGGAGAGAGTTGATTGTAGTCCTTCCTGAGGGAAGCTTCTTCACACACTGTCTGTGAACAGTGAGTGGGCGTCAGTCTGGGTGGAGCCAGTGTGATATCAGAACAGGGGCTCTCTGAGTACTTTCCTGGCAAATGGACTAAAGGGTTGTTTTTACTCACCTGTGTGCAAAGGTTGTACGTGCTTGACTGTGTGTTCACTGACTCATCAGGAACCTTGCCGGGACTTAAATGTTAATGATTGATCATGTTATAATGGAATCATGATTTGATACAACGTCATGTGGAGATAATTTGGATATAAAATGCTATGCCTGCACTTTAAATTGGGTCAACAAATTGGGTCAAAAGAAACAGCAAAATAAAAAATAAAGAGTGAAAGAATGAGCTAAATAGAGGGTGAAGGATAGAACAAAAGAACAGAAAATAACATATAAACAACTAGGGATGGGCATTTTAAGCAAAAGTAATATTCGATAATCGCTGGGTATTATTCGATTACTATTCGAAAATCGCACCCCTCCCACGCATACACCCGCCCACCCACACACACACACACACACACACACACACACACACACACACACACACACACACACACACACATAAACAGAGAGAGAGGGAAAGAGAGACCACCCAGGCTTTCAATCTGTATGATAAACTGTTTAATTAATTAGAGAATAATCTATCTTAAACCAAGAAAATTTATGGTTGTAAAGTATGAGTGCTGAAACATATTAATATAACATAACCGAATGACGGCATTTATTAACAGAACAGTCCTCGATTATCAACTGCTCATAAGGCTAGGACATTTCTATTAAAAAAATTAGCATGAACATTCATATTATTAAAAGAAAATCTTAAATGTGGTTAATGCATCAATGAATATTAGGCTTAAAACATATTTTGCACTAAACAGATTATCATTCTTAAAACATATTACGCGCTAAAACATATTGTGAACCGCCTGAATTAATTAATTTTTACGTCTGTCTCCATAACAATAACCTATTTTATATATATATATATATATATATATATATTTTAAATGAACATGTTCACATGCTCGGGAAGAAGACGGGAGTGTTGTTCAGAATTAGTTTGGTGAACTTTAAATTGAAACAAGGAAACGAATATAGATCCCTGCAGCTTCTAAGAATTATCCGCCTGAGTCCGACCAGAGCCCGTGTCTCTCTCTCTATCTCTGCTGTTGCAGCCATTTAAATAGTTCAGTTTTGGTTTTTAATAGCAAATTGGTCATTATTTCGTTTCGTTTCTTTATTAATTTAATTCAGAAATATGATTGGAACATTTTATATTTGTTAAATTCAAGTTTTCGTTTTTTTAAATACCACGCGGCCAGCGCAAGTTTGATCAGTTTATCCTTAAATAAATAAATAAATAAATAAGATTAACGTCATAATATTTTAAGAATAAAGTCAAAATTACGATCATAAAATCATGTTACATTGCCTGCAGTTAAAGTTAAAATTACACCTGTATACTCTGCCAAAAAAAAAAAATAATGAGTGTGGCATCCAACCTGTCATTCTTCACATTTTACACGAAAAACAACACAAATAGTTCGCATATAAATATTTATGGTTATCAACCAGTGGAATATTACATTATTATTTCAACAAAAAACTAATAATTTGAATGCAGGGAGCTCGTCACGACTTAAGCGGGAAATAGGATGTTTCTGATAGCACGTGAAGGTGGCAGATAAGTCCTCTCGCTCAGCGCAGTGGAGTGCGTCATTTTGTTAACTTTGTGGTTTATTATTTTGAGTTGTTTGGGACGCTGTAGCAAACGGCCCTCTCACAATATAATGCTTAACAGGTCTATTGTTCACGCAATCAGCCTGCACGTATCAGAAGTTCCGTTCTCCGGCGTGGTTAGCGCTCACACTATGTGTGCCGCGCCCGAGTGCCGAACACGGAACAGAAGATGCTCTAAAATAAAACAAAAAAATATCCTGTTGATCGGTGCATCTGTACTCCAGTATATAAATTCAATATAGATTAATTATTGCTAAAGTTACTTGCCAAGAGGGGTAGTTTGACATACTTCATGTATTTGCCCGTTCAGGCGGCTCGCGCGTGTCAGAGACGCGGCTGTCTGTGCTCGCGCTGTTCACACAGAACAGAACACAACGCGCATGTACTGAAAGGAGTTGTCTTTCGCGCCCAAATGCTTTTTAATCGCTTACATTTTTAAACAAACAAGGCTTAAAAATGCGTGCAAATTATAAAAAATTTGTGACGACGCTACAGTGGCCCGATCTGGTAAGTGACAAATCCGAACGTCCTTCACGCCATCGGACAGTCTTTATTGTCAAGCCCTGGTACACCTTTAGAAAATAATCGCACAACCTAATCGGTATTCTATAATTAAATCGATTAATCGTATATTCGAAAATCGTGACCCATCCCTATAAACAACCAAAAGAGCAAACAGGCAAACAAGCAAGACACAAAACTCAAAATAATGAAAAATAGAATAAGCAAATGAATAAGTTAATGGAAGGAAGGGAGAAAAAGAGCAAAATAAAAAGTTAAAAGAGTAAAAGAAAGAAAAAATAAAAGATTACACTTAATTCTTCTAATACAGTAAGTATAAAGTTATAATAACAACTCTGTCAGTTTCCAGGACAGAAATCATTGCTAGAAAGCCTAAGCAGTGATTCCCACAATTTTAATGTCATAATCTGACACAGCAATGCTTATTAGATTACAGTGAACCTCAGTGGAACACTTCTACCCCTGCACGGCTAATGGAACACTAAAAAGCCATATAAAATTATGAAACACACGAGAACCATACTATGCATTCTATTGAATTTACCACATAATGTTTACAAATCACAAAGTGGTTGGGCTACAAATAATCATTATCCATCATCATAGGGATTAGTTTATAATATCCTAACTCCATCACAGTCTATTTTTCTGAGATACTTGTTTTCATTTCACGGGTAATTATATAGATGCATTACATTTCATATAGACTAAATATTGACATGACATAATCAATAATATAATGTACATTGATTCCAAATGACTGTATACAGCATAACCTACATGTCCTCTGAGTAGCTTAAAGGAACAGTACACCTAAAAATGAGATTTCACCCTCAATGTCATTCTAAACCTGCATGACTTGCTTTCTTCAGGGAAACACAAAGGAAGATATTTTTGAAGAATGTTTTGACTGCTTTTGGACCCTAAATTATGGAAAATTGTATTCAAACTAACAAAACATCCTTAAGAAGACATTATTCTCCCAAAATATTTCACACTTCTGCCTCTTGTCACATGAACAATGTCTCCGGATGAGAAACCAGGACAAGATATCGCTCTGAGAGTTTCAGGCTCCTCTGGAGGAGAGACATTGTGAACATTAGAGACTGCTTTCTAGGGCATAATTACACTTATATCCACAATGGTCCCTCCGCTGCACCACCCCCAGAGAAAACTCAGGCACACTGTTGCTGAGTGGCGTCTTCACTACTACAAACCACCACAATGTCAGAGGGAAAGTTTTTTCTATTTATCCTCCATGCGCGCTGGTGAAGCGGCTAGAGGACGAACTGCGGGGTGACCAAAGAAAGAGGTTAAGAACGTCTCGCCACACCTGTTGCCCTTCCTGCCCCCCTTTCTCCGGGGGTTTTTCAACCATAACATGGCAAGATAAAAGAATGAATGAAATAGCCCGCAGGCTACAGCCTGGACCCGTGAGCTGTTAATTTCGGCGGACGACCGTTTGAAACAGCTTTAGCTTTTACGATGAAGTCGTTAGCGCAGACGGAGAGCCCAGCACAGCTATCAATTACTTAATACCCACCAGCGCCCTCCCTGTAATTTAAATCAATTTACTGACACCTTACCCACAATTCCAGTGTTCAGATTGGTTACTCTACCAACAGGGAAACACAATTGTGCTTTCTAAGAGAGCTCACACGATACACAATAGAGCTGGGCAATGGATCACTGGAAAGGTTCCCAAAGCTTTGTATGTAATGTAAATAGTTCTGACGAAATGAAGTACCAAATAACAAAACAAACGATTTTAGAGAATCGCACTGTTAGCTTAGCAAAATGCTAACATCAAACTCTACAGAAATTAATATAGAGGTGAGCCTGGTATGAAAGCATTATTTGAGATATGACAATGTGTTCCATAAAATAATGAAAAGTATCAATAAAATGCTTTGTATGTGTATGTGCTATGTATTTTTACTCATAGCATCACAGTATATGCTTAGCAGCATGCTAACGTCAAACCATACTGAAATCAATAGCCATTAGAATCTGCCATGTAACATTATTTTTAAATCATATCAAAAACAAACAATTGAAAAATATCAGTAAAATATTTTAGCTTAGTTAGTATTCGACTACTTCACCTCATATCCGTCTGTGCTATGCATTTTTAATCATCACACATAGCAACATGTTAATGTCAAACTACAGGAAATCAATAGCAAGATTGAGTCAGCCGTAGGGATGGGTATCGTTAAGGTTTTAACGGTATTACTACTCTTATCGATCTGGTACTTTAACGGTATACTTAAAACAAATCTGCAAATGAAAAGAAAAAAAACAGTGCGTTCATTTTTTCATGAAGGTCTACTAACATTAATGTATAGCTACAAAATGTATAGCATTAATGTATAGCTACAAAATAAATCTAAAAGTGATCAAATGTAAATGAACACTGCATAGTTTCCACAGTATGTATTGATTGATTAATGCTTATTAAAGCTATAACTGTATTCATAATAAGAGCTGTGGGAGATTTTCTCTTTGCATTTTGTTCTTTAATTAACATTAATGAAGCACCAGTCTGTCACTTTAAGACAAAATATTGACACACATCGTATTTTCTCCCAACTGTTCTCATTCTCTTTAAGACATGAACTGTGTTTAAGTGAATAATCTCCAAGCCGGACGTTTTTACATATTTTGTGTGTATTTGATCGTTTGGACGTGCCCGAAACTCAAAGTGTACTTTGCCTGTCAGTTTCAGAGCGCGCCGCGCAGGCACACACTCACATTTCAGCCTGGGGAACAGCGTTTCTTGTGCGGATTGTACATTCAACATTTTATTATCAAACATGTCCAGCAATTTAGCAACTGTAAAGACAGCATTTTACAACAATCGACAAACGATTGATCTGATTCTGACGTTAAGTTTTGGTCAGGGAGGAGCGAATGCGCACCGCTGTGAAGGGAAGGAAGTTGTGCTAGAAGAAACGTGGCTATAATCCTTAGAAGCCAAAAAAAAACAATCTTGAAATAAACAAGTTTATTATAACAGCCACGGGCCTAAAGTGTAAACATATATTTTAATGGTTAGTTCACTTCTTCTATCATGATTAAAAAGGGCTATCATGTTGTGCGTGCTGAAACTCCTCCACCAGAGCGCGATCTCGCTTCTGAATTGCGAATAGCAAAAATGCATCATAGACAAATGTTTGAATATTATTGCACATAAAAACAGCTGGCAACTCTGGTGAGATAGAATTTGCAAGATAATGTGTACATATAGCAATAATAAATGTATGTGTGTTTTCTTAATTTCTCCAGTACCGATCTCAGAGCTTATCGATACTCCGGTCTTTCATAATTTAGCCCCGAGACCGATTAAATACCGGGTTTCGGTACCCATCCCTAGTCAGCCGTGCAAAGTGCTGTGAGTGTTACACGGAGTAGTTGCCTAAGAGTATTTCAAATCAGTAATATATAAAATTACATGATGTTTAGGATGAATTTTTAATGTATTGCATAAAGTGTGAGGCAGCTCACTAGCTTTTGAAACAGTTGTTGTAAAGCCACGAGGGTGATGTAAAAACAAAGATGAAAGAAAGTGTTATTTTAAATGTGCTCATCATAGCCACATTTATACTCATCATTATGCCTCAACTCACAACATGAGCATAATTATGTTGCAGACTGTATAATTCAAGATTATTTGTATAGCACTTTTCACGAAACAATCGTTGCAAAGCAGCTTTACAGGAAATTAAGTTTCTACAATAGATTTATATATTGCAGAAACTTAATATATTTAACTTATGGCAAAATTTGGTTAATTCTGTATATTCTCTGAGGGGTTGGCATCTATAACATATAGTTCTGTTATACACTGTAAAGTATAATGCAACAATGCCTAACAAAATTTGCATACGCACATTTGTGCATGCATAATTTGTGTGAATGATGAAATCAAAGGCAATTGCAAAGTCCTGTAATTTGCATTTACGTGTACAAGAATATTCAACATCTGCCACATTTAAAATTGAAAAACTAGTTCAATTTGACAATTTTTTATGTCCTAACAGGTATGTGCCTGACATACTGAAAGAAAAGCAAGAGCAACACTTCCATGAAACGCCATTTCACTTCTTTATCACCCCACTCCCACTCTGCCAAAACCCAAATGAAAATGCAAGCCAGTCAATTGGTTCTTGTAAGTGTAAATTTTTGGAGTTGGGGGTGAGTGACAATCCACAATAATGCGCAATTTGTATTTGAAAAGTAATTCTGTTTTCAGTAAATCTACACCTAAATAGAAAATATTTGATAGATAGATAGATAGATAGATAGATAGATAGATAGATAGATAGATAGATAGATTTTTACTATATTTCTTATTTTTCTTCACAATAAAATTCTAGAGATCTATAAATAACCAAAATGCAAAATAAAATAGTATTTGCATTATGCATTTAACTAAATTCACTAGTCTAAATTAAAAATATTAAAATATTTAGTGCATTAAAAGCATTTCATTAATTAAGTCACTAGATAATAAAGACATTGAGAAAACCCTACATTGAGATATATTGTATACAATTTTATATTGACAAATGTAATAATAAAAAAAAAACATGTCTATACCACCCACCCTTTATTAACTTTATTTTTTATAAATCTTTAAAAAAAAAATAGCTTTTGCAATAATCATTTGAAAACTAAGTCTAGCATGATATTGAAGGTGAAGCAATCATCGACAGGTTGCAGGTCAACATGACCTTATTTTTTTTAAATCCATCCCTCCTTCTCAGTGCCTCAGGTGTGTCACTGTAAACAACAGTTGGGAAGCATCTGTGTAAGCGCGCACAGCTGTGAAACAGCTACATACACACATACACATACAGCGACTGAATCCACTGAGGTTCAGTCTGGTGAGGAGACTAAACCCACAGTAACAACACACCCCCTCCACTCTGTATGCAAAGCGCTCCAATATTGAACACCGTGCCACACAGTCCTATTACATCTGAATGTAGATACGGGTCTTAGGGAAGGTACGGCACTCACTCGCTGGGCGGTTAAAGATAATGGAGCTTCAAGCAGAGTGAAAGGAGCTGACGCACTCAGTGACAAGAGCTGAGAAAAAAACAGCACATGGGAGATAAGACTCTGTGCTTGGTAAACTGACCTTGTGTGTTTGTGTGTGTCCAAGTAAAGTACGAGAGGCACACAGAGTTCAGCAAGGCCACCTTCAGTACTTCCAATTCTGTGCACTTGTGATGCAGCATGATTGCGGATTTGAGGCTTGTGTAAAAAATAACAAAAACAGAGGCTGCGTCTGTATATGCAGGCGAACAATACTCATGCCATATCTTTGGTCCTGGCACGACTGTGCTTTTTGAACCATTTACCTGAGCTGTAGATGTCATGTGACCAAATCAATCTGGAGTGCCAGGTAAATTATCATGATTCTGATTGGTTAATAGTATAATGATTCTGATTGGTTAATGACACCACAAGAATGAGTACAGTTCCTGAAATGTGACATTAAAAGCAACAGGGAAAAAAAGGATTCACACTTAACAAAAAAAAAAAAAGAACAGAAAAATGTAAACCATTTTTACACAAATATTAATTATTATTATTATAAAAAGTAAAAAAAAAAAAAAAAAATAATAAAAATAAGTTCAATAAGAGACAATGGTCAAACATCTGCTGTACCATAATAAATTATTAGTGAGACAAGTGGTATATTTTTATTTTTGTTTTTAAGGAATATATTAAAACTCTGTCTAATTCCAAGAATATGCCTATAATTATTTTCCTATTATACTGATAACTGATAAATGGCTGATATCTCTTTTTTGTAAACACATTTCAGAAATAAATAAATACTAAATGTGAATTTAGGCAACACAACATTATCACGTATGATAATAAATATAAAACAAATTAATGAACCATAATAAATTGTTAGTAAGACAAGGATATGTTGTTGTATAGTATTTATTATATTTTGTAGGAATATTTAAAAAATCTGTCCAATATCAATAATACGTCTATAATTATTTTCATATTATACTGATAACTGATATTACATTTTAAAGATATTAAAATTAAATTCAATTATCTCTTCTTTTTTTTGTAAACACATTTCAGAAATAAATAAATGCTAAAAGTGAATTTAGGCAACACAACATTATCATGTATGATAATAAATATGAAACAAATTAATGAAAGTATTAAAATATTGTACATTTAATAGCATTTTATAAAATTAATAATTGTATAATATGTTTTAAAGAATAACTTCAAGTGAACGTTATATGATGGCAAAAGTAATGTAAATAAAAAAAGGAAATAAGCACAATTAAATATAAAATTAAGATTTTGTTGATTATGATATCATAATTAAATGTAGGCAAGACCGCTTGAGAAGCTCATTATTATTGAGAGTAATTTCAATGTTCTCTGCTCACATTCAGAAAAAATAATAAAGAAATAAGGAGTCATTCTACGTTCATTAGGCCTATGTATTGATACGTATCTTGTTCATTTTGTAAGCATATACATTTTATAAATCCAACAATACATCGCATTCACAGTCATATTTTCAAATGCTATAGCCCAGCAATTACACTAGGGCAAACAAAAGTACTCGGCCTACTCGCGATACAACCGCAGTCAGTCAGAAAAAGAGAGCAGCCGTAGACCACTGTTCTCTGTTGCTATTAAAAATTATAAACAACACACATTATTTATTATATTAATCCGTACATCTCACGGGCTGCATTCTCTGAGGGGAGATGCAGAGCGTGTCACTGAATGCGGCAGACAAATCATTTTTATCTGGGACTCCGGCGGGTATTGACAAACCAGGGATGCATTTAGATAGCCCAATTAAAATGGGGAAATGAACCGACATCAGGCACTTTGAAAAAGCTGCAGCCATCTCGTCCTCTGACTCTTCAAAGGCCAGACAGAGAGAGAGAGGTGGTGCGGGGGGCTTCAAAAGGAAGAAATTCTCCTCCACGGGTGAGCAACTGGAGGCAGAAGCAAACCAAAGAGCAGAAACCAGAGGCGACTGAGGCAAGGCAGAGCACGGCTTTCAGACCGACTTCACAGCAGGGATCTACGCTAACATTTATATATATATATATAAAATATTTATTTTTAATTTTTTTTCTCAATAGGACTCGCTCCTCTGAGTTCAAATTAGGGGCACTGTTGAAGTTCATTTAACTGTAACGTTAATTTGCCATTACATATACATGCACAATCTAGCATTTAAAACGGAATATAGAATTACTACACAATTCAGAAACATAAGATGGACTTGATATCAGTAGGTCTTAAAATTATAAGCATGTATAAGCTTTTATTTCTACCAGCATTTTAATAACTTTTAGAAGGATGACATTTAACTTTTTTTTTTAAATGTAATTATTTTTCAGGGTTCTTTAACAAACAGAACATTCAAATTAACAGCAATTATTTAAATTATAATGATACTGAATAAAAATTATTAAAATAATCTTATAGATCCGAGACTTTGGAATGATAAATATATTGTAATTATTGATCATACAAAATATTTGCTGCAAAAAGTTTGTATTGTTAATAGGGCTGCTCGATTATGACAAAAATCATAATCATGTTTATTTTGGTCAATATTGTAATCACGATTATTTAAAACGATTATTAGTGGGCCATATGACCAAAACTTTATATGAAATATTTATTTAAAGATGTGATATATATATATATATAAAGTGATATAAGTATTAAGTATATATTTTTTGTAAATGAGGTTGCTGTGACATCTACATTTTAGCCCGCTGTCACTTTAAGAGCCGCACGGATCCAATTTACAATTTACAAGTATTTTCATCCTCAACTCTTTATGTTAATTTATTACATAACCGTTTACATGTTGGATTTTGACAAATTTTTGCATGTATTTGCCAGTTTTATCCGCAAAAAGATGGCTTTACATGTCCGTGTTGTGTTCTGTCTCTGAGCACATACAATCTTCCCGAGGAAACGCATGTTCTCTGTCACGCTTTAAATTTTTTTACATCTAATCAACTTAAATAAAATCAAGCACGTCCCATTTTACTAAAGTCTCGTTACATGATTTTACTGATTTGCACATGAAATTGGCCTTTTATGGGGGAACAAAAGAGCACCAAAAGGGAAAAGGAAAAGGGGCGGAATGGGGCGCAATACAAGTTTTATCTCGATTATTGTGTTTTCATCATCGTTGGAGGCCGAAATCGAAACTGAATTCCGATTAATTGCACAGCCCTAATTGTTAAATGTATTGATTTGCATCTGGTCATACACATGGGATATGTTGTTCGTTCAAAGGCATATAGACAACAGAAAGGAGCAAATCTTGAGATGTGCATTGTACCCGCATCTCTCCGACGCAGTGGCAGCAGTTATGACAGGATGAAGATCTCGCTCAGAAATATACACCTCTCAGGACTCAAACCATTTGTCTTAATTTGCAGCTTTGATACTTCAACAAAGCCTGTAATTGGACAAATTTATGTAGCACCATGCATTGGTGAGCTGGATGCATTATATTTTGTTTGGAAATAATCAGGTATATTTTTGAAATGAACGTAATCAGCAGTTAAATATTCTGGAATATATCATTCTCAAGTGGTCTAAGAATATGCTTTGTTTTTTCTGGACAGTGTGATTCAGTAGACTCTGTGGAAAAATTTAATTCTGTCATTGTTTACAGACCAGAGTTTTAATTTTTGGGTAAAATATTTGTTTAACTGAATGAGCAGTCAATTTAGACACAAAGTGCTCTTCTGCACGAATCCCAGTCCAGCGGGTCAGTACTAGGTCTCAGATGTATCAGGACGGCTCTCGTGATTAGGATGTGCCAGGCCTGAAGAGGGGACACTTTGTTCTTACTGAGAGTCACTCCATTTCTTCTCTGCACTGATTCTCTCTTTGATCAATTATGTCTTAACTTTGATCAATTTAATACATCCTTGCTGAATAAATCTATCACATGGACAAATACATGGTCATGGACAAATAATCAATAGTATAATATGTCAATTGAAATCAGGCATCAAAATAATGTAATGTGGGTAATAATTTAACTGTGGATAATGTTGAAAAAATGGATAACTGTTTAGCCTTTCACAGTAGATTCTTGCTCCGTAAGCTCGAAACACACTGCAAGATTTTCGAGTAATTAGGGTACGAGAGGGAAAACTGGTGCAATTTTTGGCTGTCCCAGAAGAAAGACTGTCATCGTGAAGCAATCGCAGCAATTTCTGATTGGCCACGATTGTTTCACGATGCCAATCTTTCATCTGGGACAGCCAAAAATCGCAGTGTGTTTAGGGCTTTAGGCTGCATTGTGGACTTTTGCTGCAAATTATTTTACTTGGATTCATCAGTGTTCCACCAGTTTTCACTCTCATACTCTGCTGACTGGCCTTAAGGGGGTCATGCCTATTTCTTTTTTTTATATTATAATGTTCTCTGAGGTCAACTTAAATGTTAACATGTTTAAATGAAACAGATTTCTATATAAAAACATAATTTAGAAATAATAAGCTATTTTCAGTCCTGTTTTTGATACCCCCCGTCGGAACTATTCTGCAAAGCAATAGTGACACATGATAAAAAATCTTGTCAGAAATGTATGTTGATTTTCAGAACACCTTCCCAAAGCTGTTGGTTAATGTAAAAGCATAGGGACTCCACTAGCAAGCCACCGTTCTTGCTCAATGAACTACGGCTGTGCAGTTTATGGCTGCTTTCTCAAATTCTCCAGTTACTGTATCGGCAACACATAGTCTAGATGAGTTGGTAAACAATTTCAAGACTTCTTGAACAGGTATCTTAAATAAATTTTCTCCTCTTAAAGCCAAGAAGACATCCAAACTGGGAAAAAAATGAGAACGGTTTAATGAGAACATGGATGTTCAAGGAGGAACTTGACTCTGTCTCATCTAGTGTACTCCTTATCATAATACCTGTTTACAAAAGCTCCATTCCATACTGCCTTAAACATGCTGCAGTTGAGCCACTGTTTAAAAATAAAACAAACCTTGACTTAGGGCTGGGCGATATGGCCCAACAAAATCACAATATTTTTGTTTTCATATCAGTCGATATCGATAATTATCATAATAAATGACAAATCTTTATTTCTTTCAAGTTTAAAGCCATATTTTTGCTCCAAAGTGAAAGTTGTATAAACCAGACTATTAGTTTTCCTTAACAAAATAAATATCTAAATAGAAAAATGTATTTCTTAGTTTCTACATGTTCTAATGAGTAATATTGTTTCAAATCAAGAAACAGGTTTTGGGTTGCCTCATAATATTAATAATATCACTTTGTTTGTCTCTTAGAAATGCACATTTGATAGTAGCTTGAGTTAGGATGCAGAGGTAAATTTTGTATCATTATCAAAATCAGTAACATTGTTACTTGTAAAATTGTAGCAACCTCAGTTTTATATGGTAAAATTTATTCTGACCAATGTATTTTTTAATAAGCATTGGTCCCCCATAGTCACATACATTTAAATCATGATGAACATAAACTGTAAACTGTAATAAACTGTAATAAAATTCAACGTGAATATCCCACATTTCTGCCACAATACCATGGTGCAGTGAGTGTTAATAAAGTAAATCCATGGCAAATAATGGCGATGTGTAGATTGAAAAGCCTTCTGACTGTCTCGTTGCACACAGTGTTTCTCCTGTTCGGCTTGTGTTCTTTGCTTAATTAAAGCATTTCACACTGACTGGATATCACAGCGCTGCTTAGTGTTCGCATGACCGAGTAAACACATCTGCTTAAGTGAGCTCGCACCACGCGACAGTTTAAACTGATCCGAGCAGATAAACTGTCCATGTGATGCGATTCAAATGAGTCATGCGGTTTTGTTTCGCTTTTGCTGCATAAACAATATATTGAACATTTATCGAACTCTTCATATCGTTTTATTGAGGAAAATGATATTGCGATAATTATCGTTATCGAATTATCGGCCAGACCTACCTTGACTCTATTGATCCAATCAATTATGTGCCTATTTCAAATTTACCTTTTTCGTCAAAAGTTCTAGAGAATGTGGTATTAAATCTCCTTATTTAATTTGCAAAAATATTTTGATCCATTTTAATCTAGGTTTAGAGCAAAATATAGGACATAGTCTGCCTTTTAAAAGTAGCAAATTACTCCCAGCTATGTGTAGATTCTGGTCATTGTTCAATCCTTGTATTGCAGAACTTGCTTTTGACTAGGGATGGGTACCGAAACTCGGTATTTAATCGGTCTCGGGGCTAAATTATAAAATACCGGAGTATCGATAAGCTCTGACGTTAACGGTTTTGTTATCGGTACTGGAGAAATTAAGAAAACACACATACATTTATTATTGCTATATATATACACATTATCTTGCAAATTATATCCCGCCAGAGTCCCCAGCTATTTTTATATGCAATAATATTCAAACTCTTGTCTATTGGCGCTTTTCCACTGCATGGTACGGTACGGTTCGGCACGGCTCGGTACGGTACGGTACGGCTCAGTTCGGGTCGGTTGCATTTCCACCGCAGTTTAGTACCGCTATAGAGTGGGCGGGATTATTCACGTGTCGTTATAATTGCGCCGCCTCTACTGCCGTGACATCATCGTAAACGCGCCACAAACAAACTCACAACAAAGAAAGGAGACGGAATAGTGTTCTTCACTCTCGGCATGTGGATGTTTTTAACAGCAATGGAGAGGTCTATGAGAATGCTTGTGATTTACCCCCAGCAGCAGAGACTGTGGCAGTGACACGGGCTGTAGATGAGGAGAGCAGGGATGTTCGTGCAGGTGTGCTGCGTTACTTGATTAGTTAACTATTCATGCAGCGTGTTCTGCAAAGTGAATTATCAATAAACTTTTGAATATTTCAAAATGTACAATGTATCCCTTGTTTATTTATTTATGTGATGGTTTTTATAATCGCGGCATTAATCATTTGTCTTTTTCAAGAGGTTTGTTACGTGCTCATACAATGATACATATTTAATATAGTCTGGAGGTACACTTATTCGATCAGATTGTTTTTAATTGAAGCAAAACACAGATACAGAGGTAAAAATATAAACAGAAAACATACTCTGAAAATATAGCAAGTTCAAAAGTAACGTTATTCATAAGGCTTTTTCCTTCGGCTTCGCACCATCAAGCTCTCACTGGATCCGCTCCTCGGCTATCAACGAGAGGAACGTCTGAACTTCCTCAACAGACAACGACACTGCTATTTTGTGGTTGATGCAAAAATGTGCGTTTGTTTAAACAGAAGTTGCATCCGATCCTTCGCTGGCTGTGCTGATTTAAATCTAGCGGGTAGGACTGTAGAGGAGGGTCTCGTGTCGCAAGTTCAGTGACGCAGTAATGACGATTTTCTCAGGCCAATCAGTGATCAGCAGAGTTTACACGTCACGTTTTGGTAACGGTACGGCTTGCATGGAACCTCGACCGAAGTGGTACTAAAAAAAGTGGTACTAAAAAAGTGAAAAAGTGTACTAAAAAGTGGTACTAAAAAAGTATCAGGTACCAGGTACAGTACCCAGTGGAAAACCCCCCAAAAGTGAACCGTACCGTACCGTACCGTGCCGTACCATGCAGTGGAAAAGCGCCATATGATGCATTTTTGCTATTCCCAATTCAGAAGCGCGATCGCGCTCACGTGGAGGAGTTTCAGCACGTGCAACATGAAAGCCCTGTTTATGATAGAAGAGAGAACTAACCATTAAAACATGCTTACACTTTAGGCCTATGGCTGTTATATTAAACTAAGTTTATTAAATGTTTTTTTTAGCTTCTAAAGATTATAGCCGTGTTTCTTCTAGCACAACTTCCTTCTCTTCACAGCGGCGCGCATTCGTTCATCCCTGACCAAAACTTAACGTCAGAATCAGATCAATCGTCTGTCGATTGTTGTAAAATGCCGTCTTTACAGTTAATAAATTGCTGGACATGTTTGATAATGAAATGTTGGAAGTACAATCCACACGAGACGCTGTTCCTCAGGCTGAAGTGTGTGCGTGTGTGTGTGTTTGTTGCAGCGTGTGCGTGTGTGTGTGTGTGTGTTTGCGTGCGGCGTGTGTGTGTGTGCGTGCGCGCGCTCAAGCTTGCGGCGTCAAGCGATCAAATACACACACAATAAATGGTATATTTGTCAGTTTGTTTAACTTTGTTCATGTTCTTACTCTATCTTATCTTATGTATATAAAACACAAAAAATGCCTGCACACTGCTGCATTTACAAATTTATGTTTTATATTTATTTAATGAAATATTTATTTAACATTTCAGAATATAAAGCCATGTTAATTAAGCTGCTAATCTATCATAGAAATATATAACAAAAAGTACCGATAAGAATACCGTTAAAGCACCGGATCGATAAGCAGTATCGATAAGAGTAGTAGTACCGTTAAAACCTTAACGATACCCATCCCTACTTTTGACACCATCATATAAATATATGAAAAGTTGAGGTCGGCATCCATGGAGTTACAGTAAACTTTTTTGTCTTTACAAAGAGGAGTTTTTTGTTGGAAATTGGAGCACTCGTTTCACCGACAGTTCCCATCTCCTGTGGTGTGACTCAAGGCTCTGTCCGGAGTACAACCTTTTTCTCCTTATATATGGTCCTGCTTCATTACATTTTTCAGGTCTCCTATCAGGTTTTTGCAGATGATACCCAACTTAATCTCACTTTAAAATCAGGTATGAACTCTTTGTCTCCACTGTTAGCATGTTTAAGTGATATTAAAAGTTGGATAGATGAAAACTTCCTTTGCTGTTTGGGCCTTCATAATTTTCAGGCCGTTTTTGCTGTAAATTTGGCACCCTTTCAAGCAAACATAATTTCACCAGTTTAAAAACATTGGTGTCATTTTAGATCCAGAATTATTTGACTAACAAAACCAGTTTTTTTTTCCTTCTGCAGCTAAGGTAAACTAAAATATTTTCTCACTTTTAATGACCTGGAGACTTTTGTTCATGCATTTATTTCTACTATAGGCTAGATTACTGCAAAGCCTTGTATGCTGGAATTAATAAGTTTTCTCTCTGACGCTTACAAGTGGTTTAGAATGCTGCAGCTCACTTTTTGACAGTGACAAAACATAAAAGGATAACACATATTGCATATGCTAGCCTTCATTGGTTACCTGTGAAATACATAATTGATTGAAGAGTTTGTTTTTAATACTTTGCATGGACTTATATATATATATATATATATATATATATATATATATGGGATCTTCTCTGGCCCTGCTCTTCACAGAAAGATCTCAGATCCTCCTCTCTGCTGATTTTTGTAATTTTTTTAATGAATAGGCATCGGCCGATTGTGCTGCAAATTAGGCAGATTTATAGGCAGGCGTATCTGTGGGCAGCTAAGCATAGTTTTGGAACGCTGTACCGGATAACCTTTCTCCCTCTGAAGCTGCGTGTGAGACGGAGCAGCTCACACTCTGAAGCCGCACCCGCACCCGCACCCGCAGTTAACACACAGCTTCAGCTAATGATGGCCGGGCAAAACAGACAGTTTCGAAAGCGTAATTACATTTTATCCTACTAGAATTGAATATGCTTATCATATTCATAAGTGCAACAAGTCATTTGCATGTGAAAGTAGAAACAATTCTGACGAAACTTCTGGGCTGACTAAAACGTGCATGTTAACTTCCCTCATTAAATGAGTGATTGTGGGAAACAATGTTGTCTGTCAGCAAACATAAACAAAAAGCATGCTTCAGAAATGTTTTGAGAAGGTGCTAAAGTTTTGAAAAATATGCCCTGCCCTGATTCTAAATATCGGCATCTGCATCAACCAGAGAAAAACCCATATCGACCTTTAGTCTGCCCCTCTCTGTTCAATCTTCCTCCACAATTTGCTAATTATGTGTATTAAATAGTATATAGTAGGGATGTGACGAGATCTCGTGGCATGAGATCTCACGAGATTCGATGTGTCTCGCGAGATCCGACTGGTCTCGCGAGAAGGTGACGATATCATTGCAAAACAATTAGCAGTGTTTACATTAGAGCTGCACCATTCATCTTTAAAAATTGCGAACACACACGCAATCTTTTTCCTAAATGACAACAAATCAGCTATGTCTATTAAGACTGTTTCACATCGCGAGTGTCAGTGGAGCATGATCATCACACTTCCCATGTGAACGCTGACATTTAAATAACAGAAGTAGCCTACTAGGGATGCAACGACTGTTCGGCAACCGAAATTGTGGCCGAATAAGCGAGAAGACCAAATTAACTTGTACCAAACAATGATGTGACATGATCAAATAGTGGAGCGCACTAATGCAGCAAACATGTCTGCAGTGTGGAAGTATTTAAAACTGTCAGAGAAAGACGCAAAACTCATTACAAGCACGAAGCACTGGCTGCGAGACTGTTTAGCACTGCATCTCATGTCTGATGAGAAGGGGAAGGGTGGATAATGCTGGCTACTGTATGATGACTAAAATCATGAAATGGCCTCAAACGATTAGTAAATAAACTGCAGAATGTTATGTTTTCTAAACAGTATAGTTTTTCAAACAGCGCTGTACAAGCTCGCAGCGCCAGGTTTCAAAGTCAAAAGCACGAGAAAAATCTGTGCTAAAACACTGTTACTCTGCAGTTGCTCAGTAACATTTGTATTCATTTTTGCCAATGCGATACGTGTGACAAACATCTTCCCAAACTCGTCAGAATAATTTATAAATCTGCTGTCAACAAAAAGAAGCACCGAGGTCTTCCTGCGTGTTTCTGCCAAAATAAAAGCTCCATCAACATCCATAAATGTTAGTATTGTAATTGTAATGTTGTTCTGTAAAATAAAGTAAAAAAGTAAGACAATAATAATGATAGTAATAATTACCCTACAACAGCTCTATTAATACATTTATTATAACATTCACACGTAGTATTCAAATTGGGATCTGTAATATATTCTAATGTTTTAAAAGAAGTCTCTTCTCAGCAAGGCAGAATTTATTTGTACAGGAAAAAATACATGCCTGATTCAATGAAGGGGGTCTCAAAAACGGCCAAAAAATTTGCTTTGTTGGTATGTCTGATAGAATGTTAAAAAAAATGTAGTGTTAAGAAAATATTTTTAAATTGTTGTTTTGTAATTGATTATTTTATTTGAAAAGCAGGACAAAACAGTAAAAAGCTATTTTTGGCTATTTAATTTATGCAATGGTAAAAAAAAAACGAAGTACTGGGATAAAAGTTTATAGTTTAAATAGTTGATTAAATAGTAGCAGTAGCGAGTATAAGTACTCTACAGTAGCGATCAAAATTAAAGTATCTTAACACTTGTATTGTTAATGACAACCCGTTTAAAACCCTTTAAGAATCCAGCGTACCGCCGGCGGGATAAACATGTGTAAAACACTAATTTTCTAATATATTGTTTATCAAATGCAAAATTTGGCTTGGTAAGGCTTCATTCTGTGATACCCATGTATTTTCCAGTTCATACCTCCCAGCTATAGTCATCTGCAGGCTTCTATTTACAAAATTATTTTAAATTTTTTTTAGTGTGTTCAAAGTGCTATTACTCAATATCAGTAAGACTTACAGTGATTCTGACTGTTGAGAAACAAACCTCAGAGTGTCACCTTTCAAAGGAGATCAACACCATGCATATCATCCAAATGGCCCAAGAACAGCATGTAATTTACTTTGAGTATGCCTTTTTAGGCGTTTTAGGCAAATTTTACAGGAATCGTAAAGGGTTAAAAAGTATTTGTCATTGAATCATTCATTCAGGAGATTCCAATAGTGAAAGAAGTCTTTATGAAGTGAGACACTGACTCCTTCAGTGAAATTTTTATTTTTATTTTGTTCAAATGAATATATATTTTTAAAAGACTTAAGCAGGGCTCTAGACTAACTTTTTGCACTGGATGCACTGGTGGTGCTAATGCTTAGGTGCACCCAAATATTCATATAGGCAATATTGACTAGTAAACGATTAACTAACAATCTGGTCAACATAAAGTTCTTTATTTGAAGCACAATTCTGCAAGAAAGGTAACTTACTGAAAAAACGTTGGAGCTTAAAGTGCTTCACTGAGCTGAGATTTAAACTTAAAACATCTCAAGATAAATTAAATAAAAATACAATCTATATTAAGTGTTTTAAGGGCTTCAAACTGAACATCTCATGGCTCAATGTCTTATGGACTATCCTCCATTGCAGTCACATGCCCCTCGGATGGCCAACTCTTGTAGTTTGGCCTTCTTGATCTTTGGCCTCAGCTAAACCAGCTGGCCACACTCTCTCTAGCATCAAAATCTTTGAGACTTGGTCCTCTACACTGATTCTTATCAGATCTTCCACTGTGTCTGAATGAAGGGATGCTCTAGTGCAGTGGTTCTCAAACTTCTTTGGTCGCGCCCCCCCTTAAACCTTTAAAAAAATCCGGCACCCCTATCCCACCTCAGACTACCAAATAATTTCACTAAACATTATGAAAATAAATAAAAAGTATTTACAGAAAAAAATACTGTTCTGTCTAATTGTCTCTCTGTGCTCATACTGTATTTTAATGCAGCCAAATTCTCAATAAAACTGTTTTACTTTATATATTTTACTGTTTCTCTTGTCAGTCAACGGGATTAATATGAAATAGAGACTGAAACACAGCCCTTTAAGACTACATAACCAGCTCTCCCTTCCAAGAAGTTAGTCTGCACAAACATCCTAATTTATAATTTTATTGAGCCGTTGTCTGATGAAATCAAATAATACACAAAATAAGACAAGACAAAGACAATTCCTGTGCTGTGATTTCGGCTATATTTGCATGTAAACTTAGAGAAGAATCTTAATTTTTTCAGAACTGTAAGAGAATCGTGATCTACAATTTATATAAAACAATTGTAATTCTCAATTTATCCAGAATCGTGCAGCTCTAATTTACATGTTGTTATTACTGTATATGATTCATTAAAATAGAAGTTTAATTTCATAAAGTACAAGTTATTTGCATTTTTCTGCATTTTGTGTTTTTTATTGAATAAAATAAATTAAATTGAATTTTTCCCTATATATTTAATCATTGAGGATTTAAAAAAAAAACGTCTCGTCACGTTCTCGTGAACTCAGTCTCGTGTCTCGTCTCATCTCGTGGGATAAGTGTCTCGTCACACCCCTAGGGTTGTAACGGTATGAGATTTTCACGGTATGATAATAGTCTCAGAAAAGATCACGGTTTCATGGTATACGGTATTAAACAATCAAAACAGGGTTTTTTTTGGTTGACAAAGCAATTCAAATTTTCAAATTCAAATTTCATTAATCAAAAACAATCAAGTAAATTTAATCATTGATTATATATTAGTTTAATAACTTATATTCATCATTACTAATTCATAACAATTAAACAAATTCTGGTTTGACATAATTTTTCTGGATTCGGTACTTTTATGATATAATACAAATATACTATCAAAAATGGTGGTAATAAAATTAATGCATAAAGCTTTAACAATTTAATTAATGTCTTAAAATGTAATCAAATGAAAATAACTTATCCTTTTATGCTTTCGTAAAGGGCTGCACAACAGAGATTTACTGAAATAAAAATGAGGGGGATATTATATTCCTTAAATGTTTCTATAAATTATTATTATTATTTTAGAAGTAGGCTACATTATAGTACAGTCGTCATTTCTGTAATTTTTTCGAGTTAAAAAGCAGACTTTTATTGTTAATTTTTTTTTTTTACATTTCGAATATTCGTCGAATTTCAAATAAAAATCCACATTCGAATGCAAAACGCTGCATTCGAATTTTAGAGGTCCGTCGGGCAGCTTTGCACACGAGATGCGATGACGAGGTGTCGTTGCATTTTAATGCTCAGAGAACATCAATGTGGAGATGTTCTTTACCTCAAAACTGAAACCAAGCCGTTCACACAGAACGCATATTTTTTGCATTTTCTAGAGGGATATCTATCATCGTTGCACTCGCGTCTCACACAAGAGAGCCCAAAGCCATGTCAAATTCATGTAAGTTCAACTTTAAAAAAGCATGTCATTACTAGATTAAGAAATTAGCTTGCTAGCGAACGTGCATATTAACAGCGTGAACAAACCTTGCGATCATATGATTAAATGCTAATAAATTGCGTGTATCAGCAATGATAAATCATTGAGTTTACAGTGGCTCTGACAGAAAGGCTGCGTGTGCCCTGAGAGACGTGCTGTTTGAGCTATGTGCTCTTTTCCTAAATGCATATCTTACATTTCACAGGTATATTCTCCATCTGTAAATGTTAGAAAGCCATGGCAATATTTCCATTTTGCTGCAGACGTGCACGATTCTCCACTAAACTTCACAGACTTGGTTCTGAACATGCGCCACCGCGCGTGTCAAACAGACAGAGCTCAATGAAATATGAGCGCAATAACATTTACATTTAGCAGACGCTTTTATCCAAAAGCTTTTATTATTTTATTATAGAGTTATCCATAACTGTGACTAAAATATACATTTTTCTGAAATGTTTGTAGTTGGACATTTTAAATCTACAAGTGTATTTGTATGATAGCACTAACTATCTCAGTGACTGTAATGGGATAATCAAAATAGCCTTTTTACTCAATTAGCCTAGTCTGTGCTTTTTGTTTTGTAAATTTAACTTTGCTTTAAAAGCATTATTTTTAACATTATTTGCGATTTTAACCCTTTTTGCACATTGCCTACATGGTTACATTCACTTTATTTATTTGTTTAATCCAAATACAAAATACAAAGATATGTACCATATCCCGCAAATCAGCCAAAAATACCGAGATATGAATTTTTACTCATATTGCCCAGCCCTACTTTGAAGAAACGTGCATTTGGTAATATTTTGCTCGATTCACCCTCTTGTGGCCTCAGGAGAGAAGCCAACATATTTTTTTTCCTAACTGAATTTATGCCTTTTAAATTCAAATATAATTCGAATTTTTATAAGATTTTGGTAGAAAAATTGAACGTAGTTTTTCAGCCCATTTGACATCCCTTATATATATATATATATATATATATATATATATATAAATATAAATAAAACAAAAACAAAGCAAGTTTATTTCACAAAAACTAAGTTAAGACTGTTAAGAATGACTGAATAAACATTAAATTAAAACATTAACTATTAAATAGCAGTTCCAAACAAATTTTTGTTAATACAATTAAGTTAGTATGAGCCACCACACTCATTTAAACCAGTGGTTCTCAACCCGCGGCCCATCAAAAATCTAAATGCGGCCCACCATGCTGAACATAATTAAAAAATAACTTTCAGTTTTACAATTAATTTTAGTTTTTACATTAAAAAATGTTCTAAACAAATATAAGCTATAATGTTTTTGTTTGCTTAAAATAATTAAGTTTTTCATATATAATTTTCAGACATGAGCAGACTATGCACTCAAGTAATTAATATTACGCATTTAACGAACACTTACAAGCGGAATTAAATTACACTTGACAGAATTACACTTTGGCAGAATTGAATTCAAATAATCCTCAGCAGCCATTAGTTCTGTAAAATTGAGCATCAGAATGGAACAATTTGTTGAGGGAGAAAACGAAATGTTGAAAATGCCAGCGAAGCAACGGTTTGCCCCACCACTCACATAGAAGAAACACCCATAGGCTACTACGCAGCAATCATCCTTAATTACAGAAATGTGGCAAAACATCTCGAGAGAACCTCAGATTATTAAATTTGAAAATGCTTTCCATATTTGGATCAACATAGGCTACATTTGTGAACGCACACTTTCTGCAATGTCGCGCTTCCGGTCGCGTCTTATAGACTGAAACTTACAACAATCGCAACTTCATTGTGCTGTTACTCCTTTCGAGCAGAATTTCACAAAATTCAAGATTCTTATTCGTCACATACATAATTATACAGAATATAACCAGCAGTGAAATGTAATTGGTCAGCTCCCGACAGCATCAGGTGTTTTATTAATGGATAGTAGAATTATTTATTTATTTATTTAAATAAATGTAATCGTTTAGATATCATAATATTTAGCCTATAAATAATATTATAAATCTGGTTTGTTGGTATTAGTGACTAATATGTAAATGACATGCGTGCGGCCCGTGAGACTTGCACTTGGACCATAGTGTGGCCCGGTGGAAAATAGGTTGAGAACCACTGATTTAAACATATAGCCTACAAAATTACACAAAGTGAAAATATCATGGTATTTTTGGGTTATGAAAACAACCTAGGTGACTGTTAATGAAATGTGGAAACTGCTCCTGAATAGAATGGATATCATACCTTCATGCAAATCCTTCTCAGCTAACACACGCAGTACACTTATGTGATTTATTGGTACTGTACTTTTATTTCACGCGTTGCATGCTCGTAGTTTCTGCGCTTTATTAGTGAAGTGATATACAGCCCGGCGCCGCGTTCGTGCGTGTTATAGAAGAGTGTGCGCTACCAGCAACATCTGACAGGACAGGAGGATAGTTAGCTTTTTCTGAGGTGAGAGGCTTTTTTTTCATAACAAGTTATGAAAATAACTACACTGATTTACTGATTACACTGACATTAAACCTGCCAACATCTCACCTGACCGCAGATACTGAATCGGGACAGCGCGTTTTTCTCAGGCACTCTTTCTTTACTTACATGCCTTTTACAATAAAAATCCCGCATCAGAAAATAATTTAGAATTACGTTTTTTGTTGATGTCGTTTCTTTGGCTGTATACAATCCGCGACCCACTTTTGGGCTGCACTTTTGCCCCACTAGTTGAGAAACACTGTAATAGATCGTGTTTAACACACAGAAGAGTGACGATTAGGTCAGCAGAGAAGTATAGAAATTCTACGTTGATAAAAAAAAAAACTGCGCTGGTATCGGATTGGATCAGTATCGGCTAATTCTCAGAATGTTCGGTATCGGATCGGTTCTGAAAAAATGGTAGCATTGCATCCCTACTTAATGGTGCATTTATATTGATTAAAACAAGAAAACCACAGATGAGCTGGAGGAACGTGAAGATCACCTCATTAGCACAGCTCTGAGCTTGTTCTGTCAGTTTGAAGAAAATCAAAGATCAAGACTTCAAATGTAGTACTTTAAAGAGCTGCTCTGTTAAGTGCTGGTGACATAAAAAAGGTGAAAGAACAATCTTACAGCCTTTTTTAAAAACCAAAACAGAAGACCTCACCATCAAGAAGGTAATATTACACTGTGTTACACAGTCAGAAGTGTCATCATCTTTTAATCACGCAATAATGGACACGCTCACCCCTGAGGGAGACAACACTCACAGTCGGTGGCCTGAACAGAACAAGATAAGCATCAAAAATTGTTATCTAATGACGCAAATGAAAATTTTACTGATGACCTAGGGGTGAGGCAAGAAAAAAATCTATGGATGTGTGCTGAGGTCAACAAGTATTCTACCTTTCAATCTATGCTCCTAACTGCCCTGTATACAGTGCCGGGTGGACATTTGTTTCTCACTTATCAAGTCCCTTATGTTCTCCGCTCCAGAATGCCATCATGAATTGGGTTAACACAAATTGTACCAAAAAAAAAAAACACTGTTTCCACCCAAGTTGTGAACTGACCTTATGGAAAATCAAAATATCACAAAAACAATATGCAAATAAAGCAACATTTCTTTCCCATGTGTTGAAATATTAAGCAGCATGATTTTTTCAACACTGGTAAAAGAAAATCTTGATAACAAAATATACATATTAGAATGATTTCTGAAGGATCATGTGATGCAGAAGACTGGATAAATGATGCTGAAAATTCAGCTTGCCATTATAGAAATAAATAAATGTTTTAAAATAAATGTAAAATTTTACAGTAAAATTTAATTTACTGTTTTCACTGTATTTACTGTATTTTTGATCAAATAAATGAAAATGAAAGGCTCCAATACAGAGCGGTTGTAACCGACTGTCGTAACCGAACGTGACACAGTATGAATGCTGAACTGAGGATGACAGACAGTCGCAGCGGAGAGAAGAGTTTACGTGAACTTGAATTTAACGACTTAAATATTTATCTGTACCTCAGATTAAACTATGGAACACCTTCAGAACACTTGAAATATAGTGCACAAACACTTTATGGTGCTTTATGATGTTTTTGTAGCTTTCGTGGGGCTTAAAAACTACACAGAATAGTATATGCACAACATCGGATTTGGATTGGTCTAGGGGTGTGCGATATTGAAAAAAAATTATATCTCAATATTTTGGGGGATTTTTTCGATAACGATAATTGGACGATATTTTGTAGAGTGTGTTATTGTGCTAATATCTGACTACCGTACACAGCTGCAGTTTTTGATATTCGTCATATTCTGTGTGGTCAGTTCACATTGATAGAATCACAGTGACAGTTCACAGTGATAGAAATGAATATTTTCATTTAAGTTTAAATAGATTTTTACCTTTAATAAAGCATTTTTTCTAAAAGTGTATATCTTTTGAGTCAAATTTTAACTTTTAATCAGTAAATTAAGATAACATTTAGGCAGTTACCAAACAAATGAAACCAGTATTATCAAAATTAATCTTTGCAGAAGTTTCCTCTGAAGTGGCATTTAGATGTATTTACACACTTAATGCAGCTCAGAGGATATTATGTGCTTTAACCTTCAGTTACAAATGCATAATTATTGACATTTTAAACATAAAACATTGAATACTGATATTTAAATTTATTTTAAAAACGAAAATAGACTTTAAATGTGAAATTAAATTCGCCAGTAGGTGGCAGAAAGTCACTGGTAATAAGTGAGTCACTGCGATTGAACTAAATCATTTAAACAATTGATTAATATAGAAAGTGAGTCACTGCGACTGAACTGAATCATTTAAACAAGTGAATCATTCAGGAACGAATCACCGTCATGTTGCTCAGAGACGCAAAACAGCGCTGTGGCTGTTTGTAATAATTTTTTTGTTGGCGAAATGGAGCAAAAACAGGCAATATGGTGTCTAAAACATAAGTATCTTAATATTAACTTATTGTTTATTGACCTGTTGTATAAAATCAATATCACATTTGTAATCATGCTTATTTTGAAGAAAAAACGGCACCCTTTGTGCGATTTTTAACTATGTGAAATGTAAATATAAATTTTCTGCCCCTATATCTTGAATTTTGCGATCATTCTTAATGCATTTTAATCGACTGAATAATGCAGTGAAAGAACACACTCTAAATACGCACGTGTACTGTTTAACTCATTCATCACCACGCAGGCTAATGTATGCGTGCTCTCGGTAGGCGTTTTGTTTGGTTTTTGCAAAATACTCGATAATGTCAAATTGCACATCGTTAAAACAACTATTAAGATAATATCACAAACGATATATATCACACACCCCTAGATCGGTCTCGTCTCACCGATACCTGCAGAAAAATCTGCAGAGAATTATAAACGCAGAAAACCCAATCCTGAGTATCGGATCAATGCATCCCTAATGGAAACCCAACACAATAAATAAATAAATAAAAACATTAATAAATAAAAACGTAATAATAGCCATCATTTGTGTATAAATGTTACTGAAATAGAATCAGTGTGAAATAGCAAATAAACAAAAACAACGTACTGTTGTTGTGGAAAGCAAATCAACTTTAGTCATTTTCCCATTTCTGTCACTCTTGCACGTACACGCTCAGACACACACAAATGAGAGAGCTGCCAAATGAGTGAGTAATCCATCATGGCTGCCATTTACCAGCCCTCCTTTTTAACAAAGCCTTGACGGATGGGAGGAGATAAGGGTCTGTGCGTGTTAGTGGAACTGTGAGCACAGTTCTTTCAGGCAGACACACACACCTGCACAAGTAGCAGTGGAAGCTGTGATAGTCACGTTCACTCATCAGTCTTCTGATGCCCTGTGAATGGTGGGGGGTGTGAACTCCTGCATAACCTATTCATGCCCCTCCTCCCCTCCAACATCTCCCCAAGGTCTCCCTCTCAAAGCACCGCAAACACACAGACAGACAGTGTGTGTGTGTGTGTATTTGTGTGTGTGTGTGTGTGTGTGTGAGAGAGAGACAGAGAGTATGTGAGTTGACCACCGCTCAACACAACTGAGCACTGAAGAACCAGTGCAAACCTGTAAAAACAACAACTCCCTTAAGGCAAGTCAGGTCACTCAGCGGCCATCTTGGTAAAATTCCTGGGAAGTTGTTTTTAATCCAGGTAATAGGTGAACAAGTACCGTTATAATCTAAAACTACTGTTAAAATTTGGGTTCAGTAAACATTTGTTTTTGGGAATGAAAAAAAAAACTTTTATTGAGCAAGGATGCATTACAGTTTTTTTCAATCGCTAACAAGCGTTTATCAATACTTAAAGTACTTTTTCTAAACTCTTAACACAGCAACACACCTACATCACACAGTTAGCCAAATAGTTCATTTTTTGGCCAAAACCACATTTTGTTAAATAAATACAAACTCTACATTTCAAAATGCTGAACACCTTTTTCTACATATACTAACTCAAAACACAGCAAACCTTATTCAAAATTGAGTCATTTGGTCAAAACATTAGCACTAGTTTCTATCCAACATAAATAGTCCATCATAGTGCATTGACTGTCAAAATGATAACAATTAATGGCATTACAAAAACGCCATTAATTGTCATGTTTCAGTTCTACCTGCATATAATAGACAATAGGGATGAGACGAGATCTCGTGGCACGAGATCCGATTTGTCTCGCGAGATCCAACTGGTCTATACATTTTTCCCTATATATTTCATCATTGAGGATTTCAAAAAAAAGTATAAAAATCTCGTCTAGTCTCGTTCTCTTGAACTCAGTCTCGTCTCATCTCGTGGGATAAGTGTCTCGTCACACCCCTAATAGACAATATAAAAATCCATAGTTTTTCATAATTTAGCCTTCAGTTTACCTTCTTCAACTGAAACACATTTTACATTTTTAAGTGTTGAATATGTCCATTCTTGGCAACATACTATCTAAAACTCTATAACTGAATGAGTCATTACTTTATAGAATGTACAATAGAAAAAATAGGGTCATCTATGCAGAAATTCAATTGGAACCTTGAACCTTCCAAGTTTACATCTTGCAATTCAGACATTATCAGAATTGTTTCTCTCTCTCTCTAATTCTGTGTTGTTCTGCATCCACAAAACCAATTCAAAGAGGTCTTTTTCATTCTATGTTGTTGTTGATGTAATGGAAAGAGCTTCAACACCTACCTATTTCTCCAACTGAGACTGGAATCAGTTATTTCTAAATATTTCAGTGATCTGTTACTTAAAAATGCTGATCAGTTGTTACAATGTTATATATAAAGATGTATTTTTTCAATACTTTTGAGCTGCTGTTGTTGCAGAAGTAGAAGCTTTATACTATATTTAAGGTTTGGAACATTAGGTCTTCATTTCTGACATGGTGTGTTTAAGCATTTGTAAATATGACTAAAAAGATCCATGATTTGGGTTTTGGGTAAGCTTGTGAGAAAATACAAATTAAGCAATTTTTACAAACATGGTAATTGACAGCATTTTGTGTGAAAACAACATGAATTGTGTCACAACAGACAGATGTTGTGTTAATTGTGTTTTGAAAATGTGACTACAGATTGGACAAAAGGATGTTAGCAACTGAAAAAAACAAATTACTGAGTTCATCCCTATTTTTCCCAGTCTCTGAAGCATATTTTGTACATTACTTCTTTTCTAAAAAATGTTTTGCTTTCTGCCCTTTTTACTTATTTAATTTTATATTATATCATTTAAAAATGAGTACTAAAGTGTATAATAAAGTACAATCAAAAGATTTAATTATAATCACATTGCAATTGAATAATGTTAAAGCTGTAATCTGACGATTGTCCTGCGGCCGACCTCATAGGCCTTCTGTCTTTTTATGATGCACGTAGGGCTTTACGATTACTCCAGAGCACTCGTAGAAGCATTTTCAAGTCGTACTTAAGTTACGATGATTTTGGGAAACAGACCATAATATTAAGATCAGTATGATAGTTTTTACGAACTTCTTAGGCTTACGATGCTTTTGGGAACAGCAGCCCTGCACGTTAAGCCTTTTCTTCCCCATAGAAAATGCTTAAGGTAGGCTAATGAAAGGTTCATACAGCTCATATGTTCACAATGGAGCGGTTCATAAAGTTTTTATTTAGAACTTGGACTCAAGTATGAAGAAATACTGTCAGTGGCTAATTCAAGGCACGGTTTTGGGACATTCTAAAATGCCCCAAAACTGCCATGAACTAAGCTCTAACGAATTTCTTTATTTGAGTCCAAGTTCAAAAGAAAACTCTATGAGTCGCTCCATTGTAAACATACGGAGCTGTATGAACCAGTGCAAGCTGTAAAGTAAACAGGAAGAATTTGTCCGAACTCAACTGGTTTTGCGAGAGAACGCACACATTTTGTGAGGGAAGGCAAATATGTGCAAAAAACCCTCAAAAATACGCAAAACATTTTAAACATATGTTTTCCTCCCACACTGAATTTATTCCACTCACCCTAAATTTTTCACAATATCCCTAAAAGGGCTCCATACATTGATTGCACATTACAGTGTTTGATATAGTAAGTGCTGCATGAGCAAATGAGCAACACATGCCATTAAAATGTAATTATTTTGTTAAGATTTTCTGGACTTCTCCAGAACGTCCAGATGGCCAGTCCGCCCCTGATGTCATGTGTGCACTAATTTTAAACCTGAGCTCCAGATGTATTCAAGGAAATTGTTAATAACCTGCATTTAAAAAATTAAAATTGAAAGTATGTAATTTCTGTAGCACATGTTTAAACACTTCCAACATTCTGATAGTGCCACTCTTAAACAGGTTAAGAAATGAAAATACAGACTTGTAGCTTCAATCATATCACACAGTTTTCATGTTTTTAGGCACACAGAAACTCTGACCTCAGTTAAACATTTTAGTGATTCACTTGGCGATAACGAACCTATAGCCTAATGCAGTTCTGTAGTTCAAAGTTCAAGGTTTAAAAGGTTAAAAATCAATTCAAGTTTATATAAGCATCAACCGAACTGTGAAAATGACTTCCCGAACATTGCAGACCACACATATTTCTCATACAGGATTTGCATGCCATTCTAAATAAATGTTTTAATGTTATTCATACTTTTCTACTTAATAATGTATCAGTTCTGCAGTATCAAGTCCACTAGTAAATTTTACAATTTTGGTCATCTCTAAATATTAGCATCATAAAATATAAAAAATAACATTAACCAAAAATGTGGTCATAATTTACTCATAGTTACCTGTATGAGTTCTTCCGTGAAACAAATGTTACACAATATTTTAAGAAATTAACTTTTTTTTTTTTTTGTATTTTTTTGATTGATTCTTTTATACTTTTATTCATTTTTCTAACCCATACAATGGAAGTCAATGATCACCAAAACAGTAAATATTGACAGAATTCTCTTTTTTTGGGGGGGGGGTACCTTTTTATGCTAAATTCAAATGTAACTTATGTAATTCAAGAATAAGAATAAGAATTTTCAATAATTAATATTGTTTTTATTATTGTCAAAATACACATACACCAACATTTTAATCAGTTCTATTCAGACACCTTAATAAATAAATAACTTACTAACAACTTTTTTATGATCTATAATCTACAGGTCACAAATGACAAACAGAGCTCAATTTGTGTATTTTAACCAGAGAAAATTGCAGACAGGCCTAAACATTGTCTAACATCAAGCCACGGACTCACTTTAACAATAATGTATTTTTTCCTTCATTAGAGGAACACAAAGTGCCGGACAGCAAGAGACAGTCTCCATTTTCTCTAACATTGAGGGATTAGCAAAACCAAATGCAGCTGTATTCTTGTGTCCACTCTCCCCCTCCCAATGCAGAAATATATACTATCTAGCTTGTCCTGAGAGGGTATGGCAGATGGATGAAATAGCACATAAGACTGGCATGCCACTGAGTCCCACTTTGCCCCAATGAAAAAAAAAATACGATGTTTTTTTTTTTCTAACAAGGATTTCTAAGGTAGAAATCATCTGCGCTGATACTAATCATACTTATTTCAGAAGAAAAGCCCCCACTGTACCTTTCCTCCAACCCTGCTGTTGGTTCATGTGGCTCTGCAATAGCTGATCCCATCAGACAGGCTGGGTGAAATGGGAGACAAACCGTAATGCAATTTACCCTGTGTCTCCCTACGTGCCTCTGCCGCCGCGCCACTGAGAAGGGCCTTCCCACTAGGAAAACGCTCAGATCAATTCACATCTTAGTAATGAGTTTTGCCATGCTGGTTATATCAGCTATAATAATAGAATAGTGGCCCCATGAACAAATCCAGCATCTCAAAGCCCTCAGTCAAGATTTTCTCACTAAACCACTATCACAAATGACCACAGAACGGAGCTGCACCTAGACAATGGCATTAATGAAGACCCATGAAACCAAAATTGGATTTCTGTGGCTTTAGTCCATGTCTATTAAATTTGAGGGCATCACTATGCTAATACAATGGTTCCAAACCTTTTAAAAGTCAAAGGACTTTCCAAATATGAAGTCACTTTATTCAGCAAGGATGAAATGAACTGATCCGAGGTGAGAGTAAATACATTTATACTGTTAAAAAAGAATGGTTGAATGCTGTTCTTTCGAACTTTCTAGAATCCTGAAAAACTATCATGCTTTCCCCAAAAATATTAAGCAGCACAAATGGTTTTAACATTGATAATAATATGCATTGTTTTTAAGCACCAAATCAGGAATATTATAATGATTTCTGAAGGATTTTTTGATAGTAGGGTTGGGGGATTTATTTATAATTGTATCGATTAATTCAAATAGTTTTTTTTTTCATTTAAATCAAGGAATCATGGTTTTGAAGGAAATATTAGCAAATGTTACACACTTAAGTGTGCTCTATGAAGGGCCGTAATATATTGTTAATCCTAAACAGCTTTTCATACAGAATGCGTCATTGCGTTGAAAAGCAAAAGACACGAGCAAGAGAATGGGAAAAATGCAAGGTTATGAAATGCAAGGTTATGAGACGCAAGTTGAACTTCTTTTAACTTGAATGGCCATATTTCTGAATGCTGATTCATGTGCGAGATGCTGCAAAATGCAAGATCAAACACGTCCGTCAAGTGCATGCTTACATGGAAAAGAAGCATAATGGTAAAGCAATGGAAAAGCAAAAACCTGTGAAAAAAATTATGTATGTTCGATATTTTGTTAATATGATGGTGACAGGCTTAAAGGTGCTATTTTCTTTTTACAACACATTTACTGTTAATAATAGCCTACTATGTACTACTACTGTTATACTTTGTGATGTTAAATAATCTTTAACCAGATGATTTAATTTTCTTTTACTTGAATCATGTTGTAGTTACATTTTTTAAGCTGAATGGCAGTTTTAGAACAACAGAACAAAAAAATCTGAATCCTAATCTTGAATCAGTCAAATGTTGTGAAAATTTATTAAAATAATAATAAAAAATCACAAATTGTGCCATATTGCCCAACCATACATTGAAGACTGGAGTAATGCTGACTGAAATAAAAATAAAAAATCCATCAGAGCAATACATTATATTTAAAAATATTACAATTAACTTTCTAATTTAAATATATATTTCACAATATTACCATTACTGTACTGCATTCTGATCAAATAAATACAGCCTTGGTGAGCATACAGTTTCAACAGAAAACAAACACAGCAAAGAAACCTGAATTAAAGAAATAACATTAAAGAAACATCTTTAATAGTACAGGAGGGTAATACTACAGGAAGTCCCTGGGAAGTACAGAACAGAAGTCCTATGTGAATACCATGATGCTTGAATGTTTATTTATTAATTATTATGACATTTAACATCTGACAATCTGACTGCCCTAGTTTTAACATTGGCAAGAAAATGCTGCATCAGAATTATCTTTATGCAACAGTGTGTGCTTTAGGCAACAAAGCCAAACAAAGTCTCCTATCAAAGTTGTACATGTTAATGTTGTAAATGGCGAATCTAACTTGGCACTTCCGTGTGGTACACGGTCAGCCAACACTGATATTTAATTGGCAAAAGCTTGGAATTTATGTAACGCACCTGCGGTCTCTTGGCCAACAGCCACAGCAGGATTCCCAACAGCTCAGCTTCTCACAAAACTGGGATTAAAAAACGGAGAGCTGGCGAGTTGGATACCACGCATTTCCCATCTGGTCCTGAACTGGACAATATAGACATTCATGTGGTAAAGGAATAAGTCTGGGAACTGGACCAGAGTAGACTGTAACACACTGTGTCACGATTGAGAGGATTGCTGACTCCCTCCATTTTGAGGACCCGGGGTTCTTTCACCTTGAGGCTGTAAGGGTCTAAGCAATTTACTTCCTTAACGGAGAGCCAGCATGATGAAAGATAAAAAAGTTAAAGATTTTGGGCACAAAATGCTAAATTTCCTCTCCTGCCTTCAGAGCTAGCAACCACTCAACATAATGCATAACCATCCTGACAAGATGTCATTGAGAAAGCACTTACCAACTAGTTTTGCCCTATTTGTTCTGCAAGTATACCAAAAGATTGTGGTTAATGTTTGAGTGATGGCACAACATCAAGCCTTGACAATTATGCGCTGGATGTAACAGCCATACCTCAAGCATCTGACTGCAACGAGCTGTTAGTTATAGTGTCTGACCTCAAACACCCATTTAGACAGGCCTATATCTAGGAAAATTGGATGGTACAGAACACGCAATTTTAGGTTTGTGCCTGTTTTTTTGATTTATAGGCAGTCAGTCAACTGCATGGAGGGAATTAAGTGATGGGTATAAACCAACTGAATCAAACATTCCTGCCCCTGTACATATAAATACAATACACACAATAGTCTGATGTTAAATGGATCAATGAAAGTGTCCACAATAAAGAAAATAAAAACAATCATAGAAATTTATTTTTTGTATTCATGTTGGATTCATATGGTTTTTAAAAAGGTTTATACTCAAAAATTGTCAAAAGTATTTTTAATGTACACTACCTTTCAACGTTGTGGGAAACAGTTCTTGTTATTATCCATGTTGAAAACAGTTTTGGTGCTTAATATTTTTTGTGGAAACCATGATATATATTTTTGCAGGATTTTTTAAATAAATAAAAACTTTTAAAAACACCATTTACCAGAACAGTTTCTGGTACTAATTGACTTCCAGTGTTTTTGGGGGGATTTGTTTGGTTTTCCACATTATTAAAAATATATCTTTTTTTTTTTTGACATGTGGCCAAGTATGGTTACCCATACTCAGAATTTGTGCTCTGCATTTAATCCATCCTAAGTGCACACACACATCAGTGAACACACACGCACCGTGAACACACACCCGTTGGCAGCAATTTATGCTGCGGCGCCCGGGGAGCAGTTGGGGATTCGGTGCTTTGCTCAAGGCACCGAACGTGGTATTGAAGGCGGAAGAGAGCACTGTACATTCACTCCCCCCACCTACAATTCCTGCCAGATCTGAGACTCGAACTCGCAACCTTTGGGTTACGAGTCTGACTCTCTAACCATTAGGCCACGACTTTTAAACTCGTACAAGTTTAAAACAACATAAGGGTGATGATAGTAAATTATGACAGAATTTTCATTTTTGGGTGGACTATGGCTTTAATATTTTCTAGCCCAGAACTAAATTATTTTAATGAGGCTTTTATCACCCTGGTATTTTTTACTTTATGCCCCCAAAAACATCAAAATGAATTTAAATTCAGAAATTAAAAACACTCATCATAGAAGATGTGTATTCAAGTCATTATATACATGAATATGAATAAAATTGATAGATCCAGACAAAATAATGAGTGTTGACCCAATTGTCTAACGAAGAAAGAATTAGGAGAGAAAGTATACATTTCCTGAAATGACTGAGATATTAGCAAGGAATGTAACCTAACCTCCGACTAGCTAAATCCAGACAAGTTTCCACAGCCATCTGCAGACAGACCGCACTTTTCTGAGGGTCCAAAGTGTTCAACAAAAGGATCACCTGCAAACAGGACAAGTGACAACCTGGCTGGCACCGTCATTTGTTACGTTTGGATTCCCATTACATCATCAGCTTATAGATAGCTGGGAAAATCCATCTCCTGGTGTCAGATTCCCTTACCACAAGAAAGTCACAGTCGAAACAGGAAGTCCCCAGCTGGAGTGTGCCAGCGTTCCACTTCTGCAAAGAGCTGATCTGAGTTGGCAGGGACCTTGGGTCTCACTGTACGAGTTACTTTTTCAAAGTGATGGAGATGAGGCTTTCTCCTTGAGGCCTATCCATTTGCATTTAGCACTGTACATTAATTATACAGCCTGACGCACAGGATACATTCAAGGATGGGGACTTATATCACCTTGTGACAAAGTGCTTACCATGAAAAATACAAATGAGAACTGACAATCCCTGTGATAGTTCATATATCCTCATGAATAAACTCCAGCACGGACCCGACGCAGACACACAAAAAATATTATTTATACAAATACAAAAGTTTTTACTAAGCTAAATACCACAGGCAACATAAATATCCCAGCAGGAGACACGTTCTAATGAATGAGAGATAAGCATTTCAGAGATTTGTTAGAGCATCACACTTGCAGTATGCTCAAGTAAAATACAAAGCACACATTTGTGTATTCTTGTGTGTTTCTCTTGGGAAATAATTAATGCTAAGCTAAGGCTATGTTGTAGTTGTTGCACAAAAGATATAACAGACGTTACAGTGTACTTAGTTTCAGGAGAGAGATCTAAACATCTTACAGTCAACAAAAACATAGCTTGTTCTTCTATTTCTAAAACAGGAAATCATCAGTCCCTTCTAGCATATTCCCATTATTCTTCACATAACTACTATATACACAGTTACTCCAGCTTTGACTGACAGATGTGATTCAGGCATCTGTGATTCAGCATCAGTTAATGCTACAGTGCGTTTCATCTTCTCAGACATTCTCAAGCAACTTCTGTTTCTCTTTATTTTACAAAGAGGAAAACAAATCAAAACAACTAACTAGCTTCACTGGGTTTTCACATGCCAATATCTAGAATACAGGATGAAAAATAAACTATAAAAGATGAGTCGTACACAAAATTGCTGAAATTAAATGAACCCTTATTTGTTTATAATCAGTTGAAACTTGTCCGTAGATCTAGCTCAGCAGAAAACAATAATACAAATTCAGCCAAAGTCGATATTAGAGGTGGACCGATTGATCGGCCGGCCGATCAATTGGCCGATTTTTTGATTTTTTTTATTAATCGGCATCGGCCGATTGTGCTGCAAATTAGGCCGATTAATATACAGGTGCGTCTGCAAGAAACACTTGACGATGCCTCATGAGGCAAGCAGATTGCAATTCCCTATGATGTCCCCCTCTGCCTGCTAACTTTTTGAAGAGAGAACTACCTCAGCCGCCATCACTGCGCCACGTGACGCTCCATTCAATGTTTTTCTCTATCATCATGCTCACCGGAAGAGCTAAGTCCACTCAAATAACGCACCGACAAGAAATGTCTATGTAACGTTAGTATACTTGTACTTGTTCCTGTTTGCAGTAGCGCTGCTGTGCTGTGGTGCAGCTGATCTCCTTCACTGATCTGCTCCCCGCTATGCTCTGCTCACATGCGCTGATAATACAGCTTATGAGATGCGCGTTTTCCTTTTGCACACACACACTGAATCGCGCGTGACGTCTCAATGAGGACATAAACACACGGACAACATCTCCAGAACTGTTCTGAGAGTCACTTTATGTTATGAAACCCTGCTTCGGACATTGCAGCATAAATATTTGTTCAGCAGAATGTACATACTACTACTACGACTGCTACTACTACTACTACTACTACTACTACTACTACTAAAATTATGAAAACTTGATTTTTTAAGGAATGATCACACATTTCTATCATGTTCTAATTTTAATAGTAAATTCCCTTTGTTTGCCAAACATTTTCAATAATTTAAAGATAAATTAAATTTATGTTTTATGCCTTCGTTTGATAACCAGATACACAACACAGAATTTCTGAGGAAAAATAAAACATTTCATGAAGCTATTAAAAAAAAAAAAAACATTAGGTGAGAGAAAATAAAACATAACTTTATAATCGTACTTTTCTTCAATCATATAATTATTATAACACCTAAAATACATTGCATGTAAAAAAGTGTTTGATTCAGGCATTTGAAGGGTACAAATGAAAACCCCTGTTTTCAGGACTATACATGATTTGGATAAATAACAACAACAACAGTTATGTCTGATTCTGTTGCATATAACTGAATAAAAATAATACATTGATATTTAATATTAATAAATTATCTGTCCAATTTTCTTTCAATAAAAGTGTGGTTATTTTATTGGCTTGTGTTTTTTGCTGGGTGCTACTGTCTAACACTACTCTTGTTTATTTTATTTATTATATTATTTATTTTATTTATGTAAGTTTTTGTGCACAAAAAAAAAGAAATTCCCTAGATTTTTGATTACCTGTTGTGTATTATTTAATGTATAATGTAATTTTATTTAAATTATACAAGTGCACTGATTGGAGAGGCTTGTTTTGTTTAATAAATGTTTAATTTAAGCAATTGTATGTATCACTTTACTTATTACTTGACTTAGATTTTATGAGATAAAAAAAAGAAAGAAAATCGGCCACACATATCAGCCAAACAAATCGGCATCATACACCGGCCATCGGCTGCCCTGATTTCTACATATCGGCATCGGCCAGAGAAAAAAACTATATCGGTCGACCTCTAGTCAAAATCAAATCAAATCAAATCACTTTTATTGTCACATCACCACAGCACAAGTGCCTTGGTGAGTGAAATTCTTACGAGCGTGCTCCAGACAGTGCAAAAAAACAAAACAATTTACATATGGACAGTACATATTTACAGACTGTACAGAAGACAATGTGCAAAATACACATACATATACTCTACACAGTGTACTATAAAGACATACTTAGTTACTAATACACATTATACACCGTATGTACACATCTACATTATGTACACATCTATACATAGTAATATGTGAAGGTGCAACAGATTATAAATTTACAGCAGATTGGTTGTGCAACAGATAGTTGTGCAAAGGTGCAACAGATTATGCATATGCAATGTCGTGGATGTGCTTTGTATGGTGTCCAGTGATAGCAGATGTGTTAGTGCAGTGTGTGCGTGTAGTCCGATAGAACTGTGTTAAAGTGCAGTGCATGGCATGTTGTGTGAGTGGGAGTGTGATGTAGGTGAGTTATTTCTGACTGTTCATTAGCCTGATAGCCTGAGGGAAAAAGCTGTCCCTCAGTCGGCTAGTGCGGGATCGGATGCTGCGGAGACGTCTCCCTGAGGGCAACAGAGAGAGCAGTCTGTGGGACGGGTGGCTGGAGTCTTTGATAATACTCTTGGCTTTCCTTGTACACCGCCTGGTGTAGATGTCCTGGAGGGAGGGAAGCTCAGAGGGAGGGAAGTCGATATATATATTGGTCTATCATTAATCGAAACAAATGCCAAAAGACAATGAGCCTTATTTATGAACTTGATCAGAACGAATTTGTGTAAATGAATTAACACAATAATTTACCTAAAATAATCATGCAAGTATTATAGTATATTTCTTGATGATGTTTTTCTAACAATTTTCCTCAGAAATATATTTATCCATTAAGAAAAAGCACATTAGTATACTACACAAATAGTTTGCGCACCATTTCATTTTGCTTTAAATTGACTATTGTCCCTTATTAGACCACATTTACATTAAATTTCCATCAAATTACAAAAATATTTTATGCTTCTGCTTCTGATTCAGTATTAATGTTTTTATCATTTACACTACTATTTCAAATCATGGGGTCAATAAGATGTTTTGGTTTTTAGAAAGAAGTATCTTATTTAGCCTATTTCATTAAAATACAGAAAAACTGTGATATCGTTAAATATTGCAATTAAACATTTTGTATTTAAATATATTTTTAAATGTCGAGCAGCCATTACTCCAGTCTTCAAGTGTCACGTGATCCTTCATTATTCATGCTAAATAAGAAACATTTTTTATTATCAATGTTAAAAACAGTTGTGTTTTTTTATATTTATATGGAAACGGTGTGAGATTTTCAAGGGTTCTTTGATGAACAAGAATCACTCACATCCAGTGCTCTCGCCATCTCAATACCATGACTTGAGGGAGACCCTTGAGCAAGGCACCGAACCCCAAACTGCTCCCCGGGTGCCGCAGCATTGGCTGCCCACTACTCCGGGTCTGTGTTCACAGTATGTGTGTGTGTGTTCTCACTGCTTTTGTGTGCACTTGGATGGGTTAAATGCAGAGCAAAAATTCAGAGTATGGGTCACCATACTTGGCCACGTCACATTACTTCACTTTCACTTTTATAAATGTCTTTACGGTCACTTTTTATCAATTTAATGCATCCTGTACATGAACATCAGAGAACATGCAGATAACTTTTCTATGCCTTCAGGTGTCTCTGACATTCTTGCAATGTCATGCCTTCAACTTGAATCAAAATACAATTGTTATATTCCCATGGTTGCTCCTATCACAGAATAAGGCCAAGCCCTTCTCATTCCATATGTTAAAACAGCTAACATATTTTAATTAAATCGAGCAACCACTTTGCTTGCTTTAAACTGGAGCTTAAGGAAACAATGATCTCTCCAGCTGTGAGATGGTGATGCCGGTTAATGCTGAGACAAACACATTTGATGGATTATATTATGGGATGTTAAGAGATACACACAACATTTCCTCCCATTTATGAGGAGAGATCAAAGCAGATCCGGGGGCCGCAAGAGCATGAGGAACAATGTCAATTCAGCAGAGCTCAAACAGGCTGAGACCCCAACTAGAAGAACGTGCCCTAAGGACGTTCCTTTTATCTTCCAGTCAAACAGCACAGTCTAACATGGTCACAAGAGTGCAAGCACTCTTTAGATATAACATATAATAAGTCTAGTTCTGAATGAAGGCATCTGCGTATTCCAGTTGACCTACTCAACTGTAGGTTGAGTGAATCGGAGTGAATCCACTCCGACATTCTTGATGAAACAACAAAGCAGCAATAGTCTGACAAAGAACCACAAGGGATCAGTCACCTTTAGGAAAATGTGGGAGACTGAAGGTGTGAGCTGAGTTTTAAATGTCTTGAAAGCCAAAAAACTGATGAAAAATGAGAAATTTCAGACAGGACTCCAGACTAACATGGCGCCAACAAGATCCCTATTTTGATAGCACCATCACTCCCTTAAAACATTTAATTTAATATAATTGTACTAATAATATAACAATATTTCATATACAGGTGCATCTCAATAAATTAGAATGCCGTAGAAAGGTTCATTAATTTCAGTAATTCAACTCAAATTGTGAAACTCAATGCACACAGACTAGGGGTCGACCGATTATCGGCGCCGATATTAAGCATTTTACCGATTATCGATATCGGCCATTTTAAAAACAGATTTGCCGATAATTATTATTATTATTTTTTTTTTTAATAGTAACAAACGTACTATTTACAGGTGACATTATTTATTGGTGAATAAATAATACAGGTGAAACTATTTAATGTTTAAATGCACTATTTGGCTCGATGCAGCCTGTCTGAGCTCAACACTCTGTGAGAGTGAGGCGATCTCTCAATCTCTGAGAGCAATCTCCGCCCACCGCTCATCTGATATGTAGGGAGTCACGAGTCCGACCAATCAACGCGGAAAACTGAAGGCAGTCTCACACCGAGAGCACTTGCTAACTGGAGCTGCGTCAGTGATCACGCATCAGTTGTCTCTCAAAGGTAAAGCAGCAGCAGGCGTTGCTGAAGTTGCAAAACACCTCAATATACCGCGACACGGAAAATGCGGGCGTATCGCGGAATGCAGTCATATAATGGAATTTACCGTATAACGCGGAATGTCATGGAATGTGTCGAAGTTTGGATGAATTAATCAAAAGTAGGTCAGTACACTTAAATCGACTCGCGCTATGGACTAGTATCTATAAATATTAAGCTGCAAAAACACTATTTAAATATGAATCCTGCATGTTCTGCATCTTTGTTAATGAATGACACAGACGTGCGGTTTCATTTACTGCATGCATACATACTGAAGCGCGTGCTGCTCGCGGTGTTTTCAGCATCTGCCGTCTCACTAAATGAGGACATAAATACATGAACAACATCCCCAGAACTGCTCGGAGAGTCAATTCATGAGCATTTGACCGTTTCATTTGAGTAAAACGATCGTCATATCATATATACATAGGCTACAGAAACTTAAAAGGTCCTCATGGCAACCTGTCAAAATATAAGTTCGGTTTAGCCGAATATATTACTGTATACGTAATACAACTACAACAATTATTACAACTTTTGTTGAGAATAATCACACAATACGCTAAATACGTTTACTTTAAGTTTTACAAAATGTTTACAGAATTCTTCTGGGTGATCTCTGTACTTATGTTATTATTAATATTATTAATATTACTGTTTATTTAATGTTGTTGTTATTAACAGTTTTCAGAATTAAAGACATGTTTAAAAGCATTTAAAGAACGTTTTTTGGCATTCATTTTCATTTTTACACCAGACACGTATATCGGTTCAAAATATCAGTTATCGGTCTACTTGATCTGTAATAATCGGTATCGGTATCGGCCCTGAAAAACACATATCGGTCGACCCCTAACACAGACTGAAGTAGTTTAAGTCTTTGGTTCTTTTAATTGTGATGATCTTGGCTCACAATTAACAAAAACCCACCAATTCACTATCTCAACAAATTAGAATATGGTGACATGCCAATCAGCTAATCAACTCAAAACACCTGCAAATATTCCCTGAGCCTTCAAATGGTCTCTGAGTTTGGTTCACTAGGCTACACCATCATTGGGAAGACAAGGAGGGTAAGCCACAAATATTCATTGCCAAAGAAGCTGTCTGTTCACAGAGTGCTGTATCCAAGCATGTTAACAGAAAGTTGAGTGGAAAGAAAAAGTGTGGAAGAAAAAGATGCATGACCAAACGAGAGAACCACAGCCTTATGAGGATCAACAAGCAAAATCGATTCAAGAATTTGGGTGAACTTCTCAAGGAATGGACTGAGGCTGGGGTCAAGGCATCAAGATCCACCACACATAGACGTGTCAAGGAATTTGGGTACAGTTGTCATCAGAGGCGTCTTACCTGGGCTAAGGAGAAGAATAACTGGACTGTTGCCCAGTGGTCCAAAGTCCTCTTTTCAGAGCAAGTTTTGTATTTAATTTAGAAACCAAGGTCCTAGAGTCTGGAGGAAGGGTGGAGAAGCTCATAGCCCAAGTTGCTTGAAGTCCGGTGTTAAGTTTTCACAGTCTGTGATGATTTGGCGTACAATGTCATCTTGCTGGTCTTGGTCCATTGTGTTTTTTGAAAACCAACATCACTGCACCCGTTTACCAAGAAATTTTGGAGCACTTCATGCTTCCTTCTGCTGACCAGCTTTTTAAAAATGCTGATTTCATTTTCCAGCAGGATTTGTCACCTGCCCACACTGCCAAAAGCACCAAAAGTTGGTTAAATGACCATGGCCTTGACTGGCCAGTAAACTCACCAGACCTGAACCCCATAGAGAATATATGGGGTATTGTCAAGAGGAAAATTAGAAACAAGAGACCAAAAAAAATGCAGATAAAAAACCTGGGCTTCCATACCACCTCAGCAGTGCCACAAACTGATCACCTCCATGCCACGCTGAATTGAGGCAGTAATTAAAGCAAATGAGCCCCTAACAAGTATTGAGTACATATACAGTAAATACTTTCCAGAAGGCCATCAATTCACTAAAAAAAAAAAAAAATTGTATTGGTCTTATGAACTATTCTAATTTGTTGAGATGAATTGGTGGGTTTTTGTTAAATGTGAGCCAAAATCATTACAATTAAAACAACCAAAAAGTTAAACTACTTCAATCTCTGTGCATTGAATTTATTTAATAAACGAGTTTCACAATTTGAGTTAAATTACTGAAATAAATGAACTTTTCCACAACATTGTAATTTATTGAGATGCACCTGTAAATGCATTTAGCATAGGGCTGCTCGATTATGACAAAAATCATAATCACGATTATTTTGGTAAATATTGTGATCACAGTTATTTAAAATGATTATTAGTGGGCCATATAACCAAAAAATATATAATTATGCAAGTCTAAAATATTTAGTTAACAGCCTACTATAGAATTTCAATAATCAAAAGTAAGATAAAACAGCATAGTCTTTACTGTAAGAATTAAACTTCCTTTGTTTCTTATTTCTGTATTATTGATACAATTACTTTAAAATCTCTCTAGTAATTTAACTTTAATGTCAATGTATAGTTCCTTTTCTATGCAATTCAAGTGAAATAACTGAACATAAATATGGGAGTGTGAAAGAAATGCACATTTTAGAATAAAAATTCACGGCACTTAGACGGCACTTAGAGGCTTTTGCATCTGAACTCTTCACATATTCTAACATAAATAAAGGTCACTTCAGTGTTAGAAAAGCATATTATGTAATGTAATTACAATTATTATACAATTAATTGGTAACACTTTACAATAAGGTTCATTAGTTAACATGAACAAAGAATGAACAATACTTCTACAGCATTTATTGATCTTAGTTAATGTTAATTTCAGCATTTACTAATGCATTTATAAAAATTACAAGTTGTGTTTTTTAACATTGATAAATGTACTGTGAACTAACATGAACAACTGTATTTTTATTAACCAACATTATCAAAGATTAATACATAAATGTAATAAATGCATTGTTCATTCATGTTAATTAATACATTAACTAATGTTAACAAATGATGCCTTATTGTAAAGCGTTACCAATTCCTTATACAAATAAATGTATTTGGCACACAAAATGAGATGACAGGCAGAGACACTCTCACCATTTAATTAGCTAGATGAAAAAGTAACTGAATGATATCATTCTGCCTAAAATCTCCTTTTGTAAGTCATATAGATAAGAAACAAAATAAAGGTAAAAGTGACAAGAAGACGCTTTGGATAAACTATTTAATTTACAACATAATGTCTCAAATTACCTTATAGGATTATGATAACCAAAACAATCCTGAACTAGATCAATATTTGATCTCTGTAAACCAAACTGTCACTTTAATGACATTTTTCTTCCCTCAAATAAAAATATTTTATCATTAGCTAGCTCCACACCGGAGAACTGATTTATGACAGAAAATCAATTTGTAATTCTAACTGACAGCAACTCGCTGTCAGTTTTGTTGTGGTTTTGTTTTTTGTTATTGAGAGGAAAGCAAGCAGCATATATTTACATTTTCATCCAAACAACGCTCAGCAGCTTCAGGTTCGTCCGGCTGGGTTTGAAGCGCTGTCTTCTCTTGAATTGCATCCAGGATGACTTAACCAGTCTTGCGCTACAGCGCCACGCTGGTCAAACTGCAGTATTGCAGGCTCTTACATTAGGTCCTATCAGATCAAATGACTACTCGGCAACAAAAATATTTCTCAACAATTTTTTTATTGTCGACGTTGTCGATAATGCCGACTAATCGTTGCAGCCCTAGTCTTCAGTGTCACGTGATTCTTCATCATTCATACTGAATAAGAAACATTTCTTATTATCAATGTTAAAAACCAATTAAAAAATTGTTTACTGTTGTTTGTGAAAACTATACATTTCAAAAAGTAAAACAGCATTTATTTTAAATACAAACATTTTCTGACATTTTAAATGTCTTTACTGTCACTTTTAATCAATTTAATGCATCCTTGCTGAATAAAAGTATTATGTCTTTCAAAAATAGAAATCATACTTACCCCAAACCTTTGAACGGAACTTAGCATACACATATATATACACAATGAAGGCTAATGGGGTCCAAAAAAGTACTGGGGTCCCCATATAATTTAAAAGCATTCACAACTGATACCAAGTAGGCGTGGGCAATATGACCAAAATCTTATATCACGATATGACAAATTTTATATCACGATAACAATATATATCACGATATAGTGATTTTTTTTCTTTTACAAAGGTTTTTATTATATTAAAATCTTTGATACCATATAATTTTCATAACCCTAGTCACCAATGTCAATATCAAACTAATACAAGCCTAAAGAGAGAAAAACTCCACCTCACTGAAGATAAATAAATAGTCAGTGATGAAATAAGGATAAGAAACTAATTGCAAGCAATAGGATAAAAACTACAATAAATAAGAAACGCTACATACATTGTGCAAATTAATTAGTCTTCACTGTGTTAATTATATATATATATATATATCTATTATAGATATAATTAACACGTGTGTTATGTACAGATTCTATACATATTATAAATATATCATTATTATTGTTATTTATTCTCATTAAAGTTACAAAAGTGATTTAGTCAAAAGCAGTGAGAGATTTTCTAGTAGTGTGCTATGATTAACATGAATGATAGACAGAACGAATATTGGAAGGCTTCCCTGTAAGACAGAAGTCCGGATCCAATATAGCTAAGTTACTGTTACATTTATGCTTTCTCTTCGTCCTGCTTTTCTCTTCTTAAGACTTAAATCGCTGTGTTTATGAGGACACTTGCAAAGATGGGGATTCTGATGCATATAAGTGTGTTTATGTAATTGTTCAAAGTCGGCGAAAGAAAAAGCACGCTCCTCTCACACAGAAAGAGATGTCGCATGCGTATAGCTCTGTTGTTTGTGTTTCAACGGCTTAAAATCGGTTGTTTTAAAACTGCAGTGCATAAAAATGCGTGAACATGCTACAGATGTAGTCCCTCGTTTAGGAACGAGCTCCTGGTTTTGTCCTGGCTGGTCGCTCTGTCTCCCCTTTACGTCCCGTGGTGGGCGGCATAAAAAGATCGTAGTCACTCAATGAAAATGATGAAAAGATATTACCGTAAACAATGTATTTTGCGACACCACGAAATAAACGATAGAACATCATTATGAAACGATAGACTTTCATCAATCCGATACATATCGTCATATTGCCCAGCCCTAATACCAAGTAAAAAATTGGTTGCTGTGCCATTCACTAGTATGCACCATGCTCTCCATTGGTTTATGCATACTGGTCATCACTAGGGGTCGACCGATATGTGTTTTTCAGGGCCGATGCCGATACCGATTATTATAGATCAAGTAGACCGATAACCGATATTTTGAACCGATATACGTGTCTGGTGTAAAAATGAAAATGAATGCCAAAATTAATAATAACAAGAGCTCTGACAAAAAACGTTCTTTAAATGCTTTTAAACATGTCTTTAATTCTGAAAACTGTTAATAACAACAACATTAAATAAACAGTAATATTAATAATAACATAAGTACAGAGATCACCCAGAAGCATTCTGTAAACATTTTGTAAAACTTAAAGTAAACGTATTTAGCGTATTGTGTGATTATTCTCAACAAAAGTTGTAATAATTGTTGTAGTTGTATTATGTATATTCTACTGCACCACAGTAATATATTCGGCTAAACCGAACTTATATTTTGACAGGTTGCCATGAGGACCTTTTAAGTTTCTGTAGCCTATGTATATATGATATGACGATCGTTTTACTCAAATGAAACGGTCAAATGCTCGTGAAGTGACTCTCCAAGGTGTTCTGGGGATGATGTTCATGTATTTATGTCCTCATTTAGTGAGACGGCAGACGCTGAAGTCACTGCGAGCGTCACGTGCGCTTCAGTATGTATGTGTGCAGTAAATTAAACCGCACGTTTGTGTCATTCATTAACAGAGATGCAGAACATGCAGGATTCATATTTAAAGTGTTTTTGCGGCTTAATATTTATAGATACTAGTCCATAGCACGAGTCGATTTAAGTGTACTGACCTACTTTTTATTAATTCATCCAAACTTCGACAAATTCCATGATATTCCACGTTATACGGTAAATTCCATTATATGACTGCATTCCGTGATTCCGCCCGCATTTTCCGCATCGCGGACATCATAGGTTATATTGAGGTGTTTTGCAACTTCAGTGTAGTGGATTGTGATTTATTGCAACTTCAGCAACGTCTGCTGCTGAGAGACAACTGATGCGTGATCACTGACGCAGCTCCAGTTAGCAAGTGCTTTCGGAGTGAGACTGCCTTCAGTTTTCCGCGTTGATCGGTCGGACTCGTGACTCCCTACATATCAGATGAGCGGAGATTGCTCTGAGTGTTACGGCCACAGAGTGTTGAGCTCAGACAGGCTGCATCAAGCCAAATAGTGCATTTAAAAATGTAATAATTTCACCTGTATTATTTATTCACCAATAAATAATGTCACCTGTAAATAGTATGTTTGTTTGCATAATAAAAAAATAAATAAAACAAATCGGCAAATCTGTTTTGAAAATGGCCGATATCGATAATCGGTAAAATGCTTAATATCGGCGCCGATAATAGGCCAGGCCGATAATCGGTCGACCCCTAGTCATCACTGCATGTTTAAATTAGGTAGCACTGTTACGTCCCACTTATTTTGAGTTGTTTGGCTTATGTTCTTTATCGTGTGCAAAATAAAATAAAAGGACACTTTTTGGTACCAGTGGTGCTACCAAATCTACTCAACATCTGCAAGAAAACGTTAACCAGCAGCAAAAATGCCAATGAAACGTGACCATTTTGTTTTGAAGTGGAGTCCTGTCAGATATGTTCTGTTGTCATGGGATGGTACTTGACCTGAATACCTGCTGACTGACAGGCTGACAGTGCTGGTGGCAAGAGACTGGCAGACCTGCTGAGGAGGCCCTTTCATGCTAACACAGGGGCTATTGAGTCCCCACACACAGTGTGGCCCTCTAAACACAATCCCTTGCCTTGAGTGTGTAATAACTTTAGTAAGCACAGGGAAAAGTGTTGAGGCTGCGGTTAAATTGGTGGGAGACCAGATCCCCAGGCTGCGGGGTGAATGGCAGTGGTGAGGCCAAACTGTGGAACGGTTAAACACTTGATATGCTGTATAAACCGCTTAATGTGTCCACATCAAGATGGGAATGCGTGACGCTAAGCTGCAGAAAACTATAGCCTGATACGGAGTCATATTTTGGACATGAGAGGACTTGTTACTGTTGCGCATCGAATCGATCGACCTTGGCTAGATAATATGAAGAGGTGCAACAATGCAGCATCTGCTGAATTCAGCAAAAGTTATTTCCTCAAACGGGATGTTGAGACACATGAGAGTCGCTTCTCATGCACTGTTGCACACAGGAGGTGGGAGTTTTGCATGTTTCTCACGGGTGAGCTGGAAAGAGCCTGCCACCATCCAAGACCGCAAAAAGAGCCAACTCTGCCTCAGTACTGATAAAACACTTGCCTGCCTTGCCATGCAAAAAAACAACTGCATACCAATGCATTTATATCTAGATTTGTATTATTATTTTTTTTTTACACAGAATGTGTGAATGCACTTGCCTATCATGCATCGATCATGTGGTTGCCCTGGTCGTCATCCGGGGCAGACGGAGGTGGGGGGGGGGGTTGTATATCGTATACAGAGAATGTAGACAGTCTCAGGCACAAGTTCATGCTGCCGAGAATAAAGGCCCCTGAGTGATTTTAGTTTGTTTCTAAGGTGGTTACTAGAGCTTTGTAGTTGCTTTCTGGTTAAAAAAAATTCAACCATGTAAATCTCAAGCCCTTTGAAGCAAATTTATAAAAATTTTAAGGAATATTCCAGACAATACCAGTTAACAACATGACAGTAAATGAGGCCAATCCCTAAACATTAAATATTCACTGTTTCATCAGTATAGCCACAAGATGAACGAGTTTGTTAACATGATTTCAGTTAGAAAAATTCCCTAACATCTTCTGTGTAAATATAAAGGCTATTCAATTTGATACCTTTGTTGCCATGAAACGTGAAATCTAAAATGATATGAACTGTACAGCTCAAACTTTTATAGTGTTCTGTCAACACTAGTTTTAACAGAACAATTAAAGGCATCATTCACCCGAACTATTAAAGGCATCGTTTTGTCCATATAATGGAAGTCAAAGTCATTCCAAACCATTTCATGACCAACATTCTTCAAAATAGGTTTGGAACTATATTAGGATGACAAAATTTACAGAATTTTCATTTTTGGCTGAACTATTCCTTTTATAGCACTTACACATTTCACATTTCTACTTTTACAATTTTCAAAAACCAGCCCCATTAATTTCCATTGTAAGAGACTCACTGAATGGTACTGGTAAAAAGATAAAACGCTAAGTGGTAATCAGCATTACAGCACAAATATGATTCTATTGAACCAGGAATATTACTTTAATTGTCTGTCTGGTGAAAACATGGCAACCTGTTCAAACAATGCTAAGTTTGAGCAATAGTAGTGATGATTACCTTAGTAAGACATGTAACCAAATCAAAAAGAGATCTCTAACTGGCTAAAAGAGAAATATGTGCCCTGTAAATCTTCCAAAATAGTAGCCATTTTCGTCAAAAAACACAAAAACGCAAGAACTAGATGTTTTGACCTAAGTGTGCGCAGCAGTTTGGTTAACATTATGTGGCACTTGTCTCCACATTGGTAATCATGGTTGAGGCGAGCTCTTTTATAGACACTGCTGTCATTGCTTTAAATGCCTCCTGCTCTTTTTTGAGACTTTCAATCCCTCAGTCTAGACGCTCAGCTGGTCCGAGACCAAAACCTACACACCAATGACACAGACACTGGCTCTATTTTCAGCATGAGGAATGAAGATGAATGGAGGCCCAGAGAACCACAACATCAGCCCAGACCCCTACAAACACTGATTCTGAGAAAAAAATCCATATACCACTTTACTTTATGGCTCTATATTGTCGATAATGACAAGCCTGGATCTGGAACATGCTATATACTGATAAACCCACTCTTAAGGCATTAAAAATAAACAGAAATAGGTCTGAAAAGCTTTTTGTCAATGCACTCTCTGGACGAGAGAAGCTAGTATTTTGATGCTGGTCATAGAGCAAGAACAATAACTTGCATTGGCTGAAGGATACTCTCAGCGAGAGGGCCTACTCCTCTCAGGCTTTTGAAGACCACATCACAATAAGCTGAGTCCAAGGCTTTTTGTCGAGCTTGAGGGGGAAGGAGAAGAGTGCTGGACCCTTTCTTTTCTCCTCAGGGTGATGGGTTCCTTTAAAGTGGTGGTTGACTGTTTTTTTTCTAGGCTTGATTGTGTTTATGGGGTGCAGTCTAGCATGTGTTCATGCTTGTTTTTGTTTTTTTACGCATTATTTTTCACATAATTTACCTTTATTCCACACCTCTCTGTCCCTTCTCTGACAAACGCCTCAATTTATTTCCTGGTTTTATGAAGCTCCTCCTTCAGAAATACGCGATGGGCTGAGATTGGCTAGCTGGCTCAGTGTGTTGTGATTCGCTAAACCGCCTCTACTGCATGTCTGAACTAGGGATGGGTCACGATTTTCGAATATTCAAATATTCTATTTAATTATAGAATATCGATTAGGTTGTGCGATTATTTTCTAAAGGTGTACCAGGGCTTGACAATAAAGACTGTCCGATGGCGTGAAGGACGCTCGGATTTGTCACTTGCCAGATCGGGCCACTGCAGGTGGTCACTAAATTGTATCATTTGCATGCGATTTTAAGCCTTGTTTGTTTAAAAATGTAAGCGATTAAAAAGCATTTGGGCGCGAAAGACAACTCTTTTCAGTACATGCGCGTTGTGTTCTGTTCTGTGTGAACAGCGCGAGCACAGACTGCCGTGTCTCTGACACCGCGAGACGCCTGAACGGGCAAATACATGAAGTATGTCAAACTACCCCTCTTGGCAAGTAACTTTAGCAATAATTCATCTATATTGAATTTATATACTGAAGTACAGATGCACAGATTTATTTTAGAGCATGCGTGCTTGAACACAAACTGCACTGTCGGCACTTGGGCGCGGCACACATATAAGTGTGTACACAATACATACACACACACACTATAGTGTGAGCGCTAACCATGCTAGAGAACGGAACTTCTGATACGTGCAGGCTGATTGCGTGATCAATAGATGTTAAGCATTATATTGCGAGAGGGCCGTTTGTTACAGCGTCCCAAACAACTCAAAATAATAAACCAAAGTTAACAAAACAATGCACTCCAGAGTGCTTCTCTGCCGCCTTCACGTCCTGTTTCCCATTAATGAAGCCGTGACGAGCTCCCTGCATTCAAATTATTCGTTTTTTGCTGAAATAATAATGTAATATTCCACTGGTTGATATATTATATTTATATGCAAAATATTTGTGTTGTTTTTCGTGTTAAATGTGAAGAATGACCGGTTGGATGCCACACTTATTATTATTATTTTGGCAGAGTATACAGGTGTAATTTTAACTTTAACTTCAGGCAATGTAACATGATTTTATGATCGTAATTTTGACTTTATTCTTAAAATATTATGACGTTAATTATTTAGTTATTTATTTGAGAAGGATAAACTGATCAAACGTGCGCTGGCCGCTTGGTATTTAAAAAAACAAAAACTTGAATTTAACAAAAATAAGATGTTCCAATCATATTTCTAAATTAAATTAATAAAGAAAGGAAACAAAATAATGACCAATTTGCTATTAAAAACCGAAACTGAACTATTTAAATGGCTCAGCTAGAGAGAGAGAGAGATAGAGAGAGAGACACGGGCTCAGCCGGAGAATTCTGAGAAGCTGCAGGGATCTATATTCCTTCCCTTGTTTCAATTCAAAGTTCACCGAACTTATTGTGAACAACACTTCCGTCTTCTTCCCGAGCATGTGAACATGTTCATTTAATATATTTGCATATATGAAATAGGTTATTGTTATGAAGACAGACGTTAAAATTAATGTTCACATAATAAGTGCGTCATTCAGGCGGTTCACAATGTTTTAGCGCGTAATATGTTTTAAGAATGATATTCTGTTTAGCGCGCAATATGTTTTACGCTTAATATTCATTGATGCATTAATCAGATTTAAGATTTTATTATTAATAATATGAATGTTCATGCTCATTTTTAAAATAGAAATGTCCTAGCCTTATGAGCAGTTGATAATCGACGGACTGTTCTGTTAATAAATGCCGTTATTAGGTTAAGTTATATTAATATGTTTCAGCACTCATACTTTACAACCATTCATTTTCTTGGGTTAAGATAGACTATTCTCTAATTAATTAAACAGTTTATCATACAGATTGAAAGCCTGGATGGTCTCTCTCCCCCTCTCTCTCTGTGTGTGTGTGTGTGTGTGTGTGTGTGCGCACGTGTGTGTGTGTGTGTGCGCATGGGTGGGTGGGTGTGTGCATGCGTGGGAGGGGAGCGATTTTCGAATAGTAATCGAATAATACCCAGCGATTATCGAATATTACTTTTGCTTAAAATGCCCATCCCTAGTCTGAACGTCCCGCCCCTCACCTCAGTGGCATGTGCTCCGGTTGAATTGTAAACAGTGGTGTTGTCTATAATGCTTATCAATTTGAGCCCGATTGAGACCCAGAGGATATTAGTGAAGAGGATCGTGCAGAACCTGTGCAAGCACGGCTCTTAATGATATGTTTGGTTGTTGTTGTCTCATACTTTAAATACGCTGCTATTTGTAAGTGCTACTGCTTCTGTTAGCTTTTAATATACGGTTTTATCCTGATTAAAGCTTTAATACAGCACAGCAACCACACAAGTGTCCATTTATAATGCTTCTCATTGCTGTGTGAAAATAAGTGTATAGTTGGAACAGTTTGTTGGAGCTGATCTGACGATCTGAATGAGAGAGAGAGATGCAGAGCAGGGTGATGCTTTAATGATTTTGAAACTTGTGAATCCATTAGAATCGTTAGAAGACAGAATCGCGATTCAAATGAATAGATTTTTACGTGCATCCCTAGTTTTCTCTTCCTCTTCTCTAAAGCAGCGCAGCATGGCCTCGCCCTTTTCTTTACATGTTCCTGGGGGCAGGGTTTATCTGGGTTTGTGAAGTATCAGACCCGGGAAGTAACTCGTTGTAGTCCCTTACCAGTCGTTTTTGTAGGCATTAAACTTCCAGAATTTTAAAAGACGATATCTCCGTTTGCATTGAACTTTCAGCGCCGCAACTCGGCAGATATTGTTTATGCTCAAACAGCAACATTACACACTAACTAATGTTAAAAAAGTGAAATCGCAATCAACGACCCCTTTAAGAAATTTGTTATGGCAGGTTTTTAGTCCTCTTTCTATATCTCAGACTGACAACATTGTTTCTCTCCTACTTCATGCAAGATGAGGTCAATCCACACTGCAGGACTGCCAGCATGCTAACTGACATAACACTTTTATCAATGCTAGAGCTTGTTAACTAATGTTAACTTCTTTTAAACACAGGAAGGAGGACTGCATTTAGAAGTGAAGACAGAAATACTGGTCTCTCAGTGGTTTACATTATGTACAATGTATCATTATGTTAACATTACAGTGGTGACTCATTTTACACCAATTCTTTCTTGTGAATTGGAATGTGTGCAATGGACTGTGGAGGATTGGAGGATAATTGGCACATCCTTTAAAATACACCAAATGTGAAACTAAGGCTGCCAGGATCCTTTAAACTGAGATGGCCTAACTGGGATCGAAAAGCACCCAGTGATCTGGAAGACTTTGACCCCTCCAAGAGCAGAACTGGACACCCCTTGCATTTACAGCATTATATTAACAAAGAGGGGAATCAAAGAGGACCACAAAGGCTTAGAGTGTCATTTTAGGATAGGTTTTAATTAGGGGTGCTCCGATTGATCGGGTACCGATCATTGTCGGCCGATAATCACGTTGGGATGTTTGATCGGCGGTCTCTAAAAAGGCCGATCTCAAAAAACTATCTCAAGCTGATGATGCACGTGCCGTGGGAGGTTTGGCACGACATGTAGCGGCACTGTCTGTCTGTCTGGCACGGGTGAAATAATTATAATGCTGAAGGTGAAGTACAATTTATATTTATTCATTAATTAACATATCAATAATTTGAAACTTTCTGTGAGACATTATTTCATAAACAGCCTGTGTAAATCACAGCATGCGCTTTCCCTTTCACAATGCGCAAATGGCTTCAAAACACATCGCGTCTGCATTATAGCTGCACACTGCATAGTCGACACAGGAATTGTCACTTGCACAGTAGAGGCAGTGTCACATCGTTACTAACGTTTATAAATTGCTTTTCTTGTAAATTCTTGCCAGTGTTTAAACATTCTGCGCTCATGCCTTTGCAGCACATACACATAATGCCAGGTTCACATTACTCCATTTGCAGTGCATATGGTGCAGTCCGGTAGTGCGTTTCAGGAGAAATGTCTAAAAAGGCAGGATTACCCCTTTAAATAAAAAAAATCACCTAAGAGGGGAATTCCCTCCATTTTCAAAAATGAAATTCAGGCACTGAATTAGGGCTGCAACAACTAATTGATAAAATCGATTATTATCGATAATGAAAATCATCAACAACTATTCTCATTATCGATTAGTCGGGTCTTCCCACAGTGCACGTCCAACTTCAGCCAGTTGCATCAAATTACAGCACTGAATAACGCATTTCTATCAACAAAATGCATCTAAAAATAGTGGAGGAAAAAGATGCTGCAGGAGAACTAGGCTACGTGATCCAAGCTGCCCAAAATATGAGAATTCTTTATTTTAATGCATTAGCATAATGGCTTGCCCTGTCAGGATCTTTGACAGATGCGTGTGCGTCCTCAGTGCAAAAACGTTCAGTTTATGTTCATATCCTTATCTATAAATGTCACAGATTCACGCTAGCATTTCCATTTTTGCATAAAGGTCCGTCCTGACAGCCTGTGTTAAGTTTAAAATACCGAATGAGCGCCGGGCAGGCGATAAGTGATAACAGCGTGTAATTCTGAATATAAATATCAGACACTTCATAGCTGCCTTATTACAGGATAAATAAATGACACGTGACTGTGATCAAAGTCAACGCGTGTTCCTGCAGAAAATTACTCTTACCTGTTGGTAAACACTTTATTATCTTTATTATTATTTACATTTTTAATAGAGATTTAAACTATATTCACTATTACAGTGCTTAACAAATGTATTAAAAGGTTTTTAACACATGATGTAAGGTTTGTGCCACTGCTGCTCTAAACTAACAGCATTGGTGATTATCAAAGTAATTTTTTTACTTTCTGTGATGGTTAGTCCTCCAACATGCATAAGCTCTTTAGTAACAATAGTAGGCTATTTATAATGCTATGATATAATTATTGCTGTTATCTATGAAAGAAAGGCAGAGCGCTTCATGGTGTTTTTTTTTTTTCAGATACCCAATTACAGTCAAAAAGTACATAATGGCAGCAAGAATGCAAGCTGTTGCAAGGCAGAGGAGGCCATTTTTGTTATAGTGGGAATTAATAGTATTTGGTTGTTTCAGTTTTTTTATTTGCCCAATAAATGAAAATAACATTTTACAGTCCTACACTGTAGCCATTAGAAACATTGAGCCCAGAGTTTCCCTGGAGTAACACTGCCTGTAGAGACGAGGCAAGAGATGCTTGGACAGCCTGGCAGATCTCCACTGCCCACATCAGCCCAATGTCGTCACAGTGTGAGGGTGAAGCTTGCTATCACTGTTATTATTCAAATCTATGGTGTAATGAGGCTTACTTTTTGAACAAAAGGTTTTAGATTAAAATTCTATATTTATCATCACTGAGCAAGGCAACTTAACCTCTGTCAGGTTGCCACAAGAGGAATATCTTTATAGAAAAATGTGCCAGAAAGTTGCTCACAAGAATTAAAAAGCCCATTATAAACCTGTATGTTAAAAGACTCAAACACTCTTTAACATTTTCCCTGAACATGACAAATGAAAAATGAAACCATCCATTTAAATCAGTTGAAACAGGCAAAATATTTTAAAGGCCTTGCTGTGTTGTTCACTACACCCACACTGATACTTATTTAAAAAGCATAAAGCATCATCTCATCTATCATCATTAAGAGTATAAGACACCTGCAGAAAATGACATATCTGCTCATAACAAAACAAGTGAACACATCAAAAGTGCTCACGTTTATTCACTTCAAAACCATTCATCCAGGAAACAATAGGTTGCAGATGCCAGAGCTGCTGGATTCCCATATACCTGAAGTCTAATAACAGGCTCAACATGAAAGTACATACTGTTCAAAACATAAAAAGTACATACTTCACAACAAAGTAAATATTTTTTAAAGCATAAACGGAAAGCAGACATTTATTTTGACAACTACTTCCACTCAGACAACATTTCCAAGAAGTCTACAGACTGACATATCCATTATCAGCAAACACTTGTTGGTAATTAACATTCATGACAGAAGCTAAATTAGAACATAACAGATAATGAACAAACACATGCTGATAATGACATGAAATGGATTTAGCGGAAGTTTAACAGTATACTAAAACTAGAATTTCACCACACTACAAGGACACAATTAGTACATTGTTTAAAAATAACGTGAGGAAGTGTTAATTCTCACATTCGTATTTGGTGCCATTATACAAAAATATTAAATTTGATTTCCTTCTCGTTGTTGGGCTACTGCCATAAATGCTTTTGGTGAATTGTCAAACTATTAGAATTTACTCCCACAAGAGCTTGATCATTCAAAGACGGACAAAAAAGGCTAGTCAATTATATTTCATACTAAAGCATGTATTGTTTGTTTTGTGGCAACAATATTGAAACAATTAGTAATTAACCACATTCACTTCAATTGTAAGATTTTAGTTTTTTTTTTAAGAGGGATAAGTGGGAACGTGTATATGTGTGTGCTTGCATGCGTGCATGTGTGTGTGTGGTACTTTCCACGAGTGCAGTTTATTGAGCATAACCTGTATTGAAAACAGAATATTCCTTTAAACACGTACGTTGCTACAGTGGAATCGATCTATGTCTTTAACCGCCCTGTTTACTTTACTATTTCTCTTGCACCAGCGTGCATTGCAAATTGTCCATGGCTTGGTTTAATTAACTATTGCTCTGAAGACTGAGCAATGATGTTAGCATAGTGTTCACTTAAGGTCTTTAAGATGTAGTATTGATACAGACCATGTGATTCGGTCAATAAAGCAGAGTCATTTTAACTGCTGAAGCAAAAAGACAGATAATCAAATTCTGGACGTTCCATTAACTGACAATTCAATGCTGAGTGCAATTTTGAAAGAAAAAATGGAAAGTTTGATTTAAATGTGTGATTTCTGTGATTACTGCTCTGTGCATATACCTCTATCCTTTGGTTTCATCATATAGTTATTTTCTTTCCAATGCAGGCGTTAGTTTGCATGGGCGGAGTGATTTGTTTTCCATAGATTGGGAATTCAATATTTCTTCTGTCTGATAAGCGTTGTGCCTTCAAGAGTTTCACTTCAGAAGACATTAATTCAAATTCCAATTAATTTTTCAATTATAATTATCTCACTTCTCATATTTACTAGACATATTCAGATGTTGATTTGTTTAGACTTTATTTTTCCTCTAGGAAACTGGGCAACTCATTTAATTCAAAGCACAAGGCTTTTTTTGCACAAGGAAAACAGGATAAGACTTATTGTCAAAGAAAGGCGACAGGCGTCAAATGTTTGCATGCAGATCTTTTGCAAAAGTAGGATCATCGTCGTAAAAAAAACAAAAACAAAAAGAAAGCAATGATTCTAGCTCAAATTTACTGGAAACCAATTAGCTAAACAAAATCTAGACCTGACCTAACACTTGCCCTGTACACAGACAACTCCATTTTCATTTTGTCCTCACTTTTTATTTTTTAGATCCCTCTGGCATCCTTTAGTTGTTAAATTGCATATTTAGTTACTAGCTGAAAAGTAATTTCCACTACACACCACATGCATTTATTCAAAGGAAATTTTGGATCTGTCAAGAAAGTACATTTAAATGTCCATAAAATAGGTTACATTGGGAGAGCATGTGGGAAAGCAACATCCTTCACCCATCGCATAAAGGAAATTTTAGAGGTGAAAGCTAAACTTTTCCATGTATTCATTTTGACATAAACTAATGCTCTGATATTCAATTTAATTTGCTTAGTCATTGTATTTTTCTGTAGCAAAGCACAGTGTCAATGTATTTGAGTAACTGAGCCTATAATTTCAACAACAATGATGCATATATTGAAAGCTGATACAGTATCTCACAAAAGTGAGTACACCCCTCACATTTCGGCAATCAATTTAGTATATCTTTTCAAGGGACACTACTATAGAAATTAAACTTGGATATATTTTAGAGTAGTCAGTGTGCAACTTATTTACTAATATAAGTAAAGATGTACTGTCCTCTGAAAATAACTCAACATACAGCCATTATTGTAAAAAAAGCTGGCATCAAAACTGAGTACAACCTAAGTGATAATAACAGCTATCCATCGTTTAACCATGCAAAGTCACATGTCCTATTAATCATGTTCATGATTTGTCTGCTTGACAGGACCATAGAAATTTGTGTATCTTGTTTTAGAGCAGTTCAAATTTGGTTCTTTGAGTACAATTCTCTCATACTGACCACTGGATGTTCAACATGGCACCTCATGGCAAAGAACTATCTGAGGATTTGAGAATTAGAATTGTTGCTCTCCACAAAGATGGCCTAGGCTATAAGAAGTTCGATAACCAGCCTGAAACTGAGTTACAGTACAGTGGCCAGGGTCATTCAGAGGTTTTCCAAGATGGATTTCACTCGGATCAGGCCTCGCAAAGGTCGATCAAAGAAGTTGAGTCCTTGTGCTGTGCATCAGGTGCAGAAGTTGGCTTCAAAAAACAGACACATGAGTGCTGCTAGCATTGATTTAGAGGTTGTAGAAGTGGAAGGTCAGCTTGTTAGTGCTCAGACCATACACCACACACTGCAAAAAGTCGGTTTGCATGGCCGTTATCCCAGAAGTAAGCCTCTTCTGTAGCTGGCTCACAAAAAAGCCTGCAAACAGTTTGCTGAAGACAGCCTGGTCAAGAGCATGAATTACTGGAACTATGTCCAGTGGTCTGATGAGTCTAAGGTAAACTTGTTTGAATCAGATGGTGTCCAGCATGTGTGGCGACGCCCTGGGGAGGAGTACCAAGAAAATTGTGCCTTGCCTACAGTCAAGCATGTGGTAGCCTCATGATCTGGGGCTGCATGACTACTGCTGGTATTGGGGAGCTGCGGTTCATTGAGGGAAACGTGGATTTCCAACATGTACTGTGACATTCTGAAGCAGAAGTTGATGTCCTCCCTTCAGAAACGTTTTTTCAACATAACCACCCCAAACACACTGCCAAGATGACAACTGCCTTGCTGCTGAAGGTGATGGAGTGGCCAAATATGTCTCCAGACCTGAACCCTATTGAGCAAATGTGGGGCATCCTCAAGCGGAAGGTGGAGAAGCACCATGTATCTAGCATCCAGCAGCTCCGTTATGTCATTATGGAGGAGTGGAAGAGGGTGCCAGCAACAACCTGTGCAGCTCTGGTGAATTCCATGCCCAGGAGGATTAAGGCAGTGCTAGATAACAATGGTGCCCCTACAAAATATTGACACAGTTTTGACATGTTCACTCATTTTTGATGCCAGTTATTTGGACAATAATGGTTATATGTTGAGTTATATTTAGAGGACAGTAAATTTGTACTTCTATACAAACTGCACATCGACTACTCCAAAATATATCAAAGTTTAATCTGTGCAGTATTGTCCCTTGAGAAATTATACTAAAATTTTTGCTGAAATGTGAAGGGTGTACTCACTCTTGTGAGATACTGTAATTGTGAATCTCACATTGAATTTCTTCAGAAGCATTTTCTTTTATAATGATTAATATCAAATGTATTATCTATTTTAAAAACAATGATACGATGAAAACCTGCTCGAATAATCAGTAGGTCTTGAATATAACATTCATTCATTCAGTAATATTCAGAGCAGTCGATTTTTTAAAAGTAATGGATCAATATATAACTAGGGATGGGTATTGTTAAGTTTTAACGGTATTACTACTCCTACCGATACTGCTTATCGATTCGGTACTTTAACGGTATTCTTATCGGTACTTTTTGTTATATATATATATATATTTATTAGGGATGCGCGGTATACCGGTACTGTAAAATTACCGGTATTTATTATATTTCAAACAGTACGATATCATAATTTTGCACAATTAGGTATTTCATATGCTGCTGTTCTGAAGTTCACCTGTAGGTGGCAGTGCTTCTCAAATTGATGCGCATCCGGTAAATGTGACACCAGAACAAGTGAACAACACTATGGATCAAACTATTAACGCGCCTGAAACAAACAAATGAAGAGAACACTACAAGTGAAATATGGCATTACTTTGCATACAAAACATATGATAAAGGTGAACGAACTGACCACAAGAGGCAAGACAACCAATCTGGCTAACGTTAAGCATTGGTCGCTTGCTCATCCTATTTTTTTCTGAGAATTAGTGAGCGCATCATAAATTCATAATTGTAAGTTTTATTCACAACTTTTTGTTGCGTGTTTTAAAGGCTTTCCGCTTAAATGTTTCATTCAATGGTGGTCAGACGTGCACTTTTTCTGAGCCCGTAACGTTGCACCTGGAGAGCGCGCACTGAAAAGCTTGCCTAACAGCGCCTGATAACTGAACCAAGTTATCTTTTGAGCCACTACTGTCAAAACACAACAAGGTTTATGTATAGACTCAGTTGGTTATGTCTAAAATGAAAGCCAAGACAAACAGGTGCGCGCCTGCATATTAGATGCACGCAGGTCTTAAAGGGACAGTACTAAACATGCCGCCGACTGTAATTAAAGGGATAGTTTCCCCTAAAATTGTATTTCTGTCATTATATTTACTCACTCACATCTTGTCCCAAACCTGTATTCATTTCTTTCTTGTGCTGAACACAAAATAAGTTATTTTGAAGAAGGTGGAAAACCAAACAGTTGCTGGTCCACATTGACATTGATAGAAAGAAAACAATACTATGTAAGTCACTGAGGACCAGCTACTGTTTGGTTTTCCACGTTCTTCAAAATAGCATTTATGTTCAGCAGAAGAGAGAAACTAACTCAGGTTTAAAACTAAACTCGAGTGAGTAAATGATGGTATAATATAAAACACTTTGACAGAATCGACAGAATTCTTATTATTTAATGCTAACATTACAAAACACAAAGAGAAAAAATAACTCGCTACTTTTGACAAAAATAATACAGCTGCTTTAATAGTTTAATAGTAATTTCACAATCTATATTGTGTTTTATTTTTATATTTGTTCATTCAATTTCTTGAATGCTCCTGCTAAATATGCCTATTGTACCTAAAAATAAAACACTGTTTGTTTTATTTGTATATTATGTGTATTTGTAATGTGTATCTGTGTTCTTATTTTTAATAACAAAGATAAAATAATGACAAAGATTTTATCTTCCCCTACTTTGGTCTAAATATCCACCATACTTTTTTATATTTTGTTACCTTGAAAGGATTTGTCTTTGTAATAGGGAAATTATTTTGGCCTGCACTGATCAGACAAAATAGTAAAATCAACATGACAAAGAATTGTGATATTTCTAAAAATAATTGTGATATGATATTTTTGCCATATCGCCCATCCCTACTTTGACTGTTAGAATAACACTTTAAAGAAACATTTGTTATAATTCATTAACAGCATTGACATTATTATTGCACTTATAAATGTAGGTCAATAATAATTTATGAATTATAAAACAGCTGTAAAATATCCTTTACACACATACAAATACAGATTTATTGTGTTGCTGTTTTCCGCTCTGCTCACTCACACACAGAACATTGTGTTGCTGTTTTCCGCTCTGAAGAGAACACTGAGAACAGCTCTCTCTCTCTCTCTCTGTCTCTCCCTCAGTCACTCAGGTTCGCGGGTTTTTTCCGTTAACGTTTAGGGTTTCTTCAGCTTCTGGTTTGTTTTTTACTTTGGTTTGTAATACTTACTTATTAACCAGTAGAGTTTTGGTAAACGTGGGGTTTGTTCAGACGTGGTGCTTGGTAGAATGCGACTCGTGTCTCTGCCTGTCGGAGATTTTTTTTTTCTTTTTTAAACCATCAGCTGGCTCTAACCAGTTTTTTTTACTTCACGCACTGAGTGTCTGACACTTTCTTGCTGTATTTCATAAAAAAAAAAAAAGGAAGTAGTGGTATAAAACTATATTACAAATTAATTAGCTACACACACACACACACACTCTCTCTCTCCCTCTCTCTGCCGGTCATCTGAGTTTTTTTTTTTTAAACCTTCTGCTGGTTCGAAGTAGTGGTATAAAAAAACTATATTATAAATTAATTCGCTACACACACACACACTCTCTCTCTCCCTCTCTCTGTCGGTCATCAGAGTTTTTTTTTTTTTTTTTATACCGTCAGCTGGTTCTAACCAGTTTTTTTTACTTCACGCACTGAGTGACACTTTCTTGCTGTATTTTATAAAAAAAATAAAGGTAGTTGTGGTATAAATAATATTACAAATTAAGCTACACACACAAACACACACACACTCTCCCCCTCTCATGTAAATAGTTTTCTAATCAGCAATAAATATAACAATTTCTGATCAACCCATATCAATTGCATGCTTAAAATAACATACCGGTTACAGCCCCGCCCATTTCAAGACAACCCGACCCACTTCCATGTTAAATCCCGCCCACTTCCGGGTTAGGCCCCGCCCAGTCGGCTAGGTATACAGTCCGAGTACAGATACAGATAATTCATATGGTTAACAACAGATACAGATACAGATACAGATACAGATAATGCTGTACTCACTCATCCCTAATGTTTAGTATGTTAACATTATGCATTAAACACATACCTAACATTAACCAAGTTTAATAAATACTATATATATTATGATCAATCACTTTTAAATTTTTTTCAGTTCACTTATTTTTTTTGTTATTTTCTGGTTATTTGTCACCTATGGTATCGATATAGTATTGATACCGAGGTACTACATTCTGGTATCGTACCGAAGCCAAAAGTATGGTATCGAGCCATCCCTAATATATATATATATATATATATATATATATATATATATATCGGCGTTAACGTGCTGCGTTAACGTGAGACTCTTATCGGCGATAAAAAATATCGCTAATCTATTCTCAAAGTTGGGTTGGGAGCTGGGTCTATACTACGCATGATGACTTTCACCCTGATATTTTAGCGGATGTATACCTAGCCGAATTGCACTGTAGGGCGAGCGAGTCTTGAACTAGAGGCTCGCAGTCCGTGATGGACAGATTGTTAACGGCTGGTCTGTGTGGTAATACAATCGGGCAGGACATCCAAACGCTCACCTATCATTCATCAACCTCAAATATGGCTTTTCATCTGAAAGATGTATGTAGTAGCAACTTTACATGGCCGCTCAATATGATGTTAACCTAGAGAAATGTGCGCTATTGAAGTGTTTGTGTGGAAGCGTTTGCTGCAAGACAGGCTCGGTGCGTTCACTTGCTCTTAAAATCTCCGTCATTCTTGGTCATACAGATAAAAGTAGCCTAATACATCTTTCGAATCTGTAAAGACTCTACGTTATTTGTGTGCACTCAGAATAACAACGAATCGTTGCGCTTTTAAGCAAACAGGATGCGCTTTAGGTCTCATGTGAACTTGAAAACTGAATATATCTAAAAATACAGTACATAGAAAAATATATCTATAGAGAGTGAAATGTCAAAAAATAAAAATAGAAGACGTGTGTGTTAGCATGGATGATTTACATGAAATTTAATCTGTGCAACACTGTGCATAATAAGATGGCTTTCAGCTCAATATAATAACAAAAACTACATTTTGGGTTTTATTCAACTAATAAGGTGGGCACGCTGTGATCTGTACTATATTTTACTGTAATTGACAGTTATCGGCAAAAACAAAAAACAACAACACGGAGTGGGAGGGAATGGGAGTCATTCTTCCGGGAGTGGAGCAGGATTTTCCACCAGTATTTTCGTGGGATTGGGACGGGAAGAGATTAAAGTTTGTGATGCATTTTGGAAACAGGAGATGAGCCCTGGTCTAATCGCGCCACCTGGCTTGAGAAACCCGTTCTCAAAGACTTACTTTTAGTCATTATTTGGGTAGCACACATATTCTGAATGCCTTCGGCAGAATTCAAATGAGTCATTTTAATCTAGATTAATCTAGATTAATTCCAAAATTAATCTAGATTAATCTAGATTAAAACAAATAATCTATGCCCACCTCTAATATATATATATAACAAATTAAGAGCTGAATTAACATTGCTTTATATTCTGAAATGTAAAATAAATATTTAATGAAATGAATGTAAAGCATCAATTTGTAAATGCACCAGTGTGCAGGCATTTTTTGTGTTTTATACATATTATAAGATACAGTAAGAACATGAACAAAGAAACAAAGTAAAACAAACTGACAAATTTAATAAAACAAATATACAAATTAAATGAAATAAACAGTGCTTTTTTCATAAAGGTCCACTAACATTACTGTTCAGCTAAGTAATACCCAACACAATTAGCTTGTCCGTTTTGGACCGTTTTGGAGGCGCACACACACACACACACACACACACACTTCAGCCTGGGGTACAGCGTCTCTCGTGCGGATTGTGCTTTCAACATTGTATTATCAAACATGCAATTTAGCAACAGTAAAGATGGCATTTTACAACAATCACCAATTGAGCTGCTTCTGACGTTAAGTTTGGGTTTTAGGGAGGAACAAACGTGTACCGCTGTGAAGGGAAAGAAGAAACACGGTTATAATGCTAAGAAGCCAAAATCGAAATAAAAATAAAATTAGCAGCCACAGCCACAGGCCTAAAGTGTAAGCAGATGTTTAAATGTTTAGTTCTCTCTTCTATCATAAACAGGGCTTTCATGTTGCGCGTGCTGAAGCTCCTCCGCATGAGCGTGATCTCGCATCTGAATTGCGAATAGCAAAAATTCATCATAGACAAATGTTTGAATATTAATGTATATAAAAACAGCTGGCGACTCTGGCGAGATAGAATTGGCAAGATAATGTGTATGCAATAATATATGTATGTGTGTTTTCTTAATTTCTCCAGTACGGATAGAGGAACCGTTAACGTCAGAGCTTATCGATACTCCGGTCTTTCATAATTTAGCCCGGGACTGATTAAATACTGGGTTTCGGTACCCATCCCTATATATAACTGTAAAAACCATTAGAACAACCACCTTGTATAAGAATAAAAAATTATGACAGTGAGTAAGAAACTATTCAAAATGAACAATGATGAGTGCCACCTGTTCAAAGTGATAGTACACTGAGAGAAACAGTGAAAAACACCATGTGATAGAGTCTTTCTAAAGCAGCACAGAAACATGTCTGCTGCCTGCAAGAAAAAAAACTAGAAAAAACACTAATGCTTTAAACTTCATACTGTAAAAGCACAGAATACCAAAAATTCCAGACCAAAAACAAGCTTTTTTTCAGTACACGGACACTCTTTTCATGATGTGAGTAACAAAAGCTTGATATTTCCCTCGAAACAGGTCTCATCTTTCCATTGAAATTAAAAGAACCGATTTAATTCAACATCCAATTATGATTATATTCAGCATGACATTCAGTTTTAACCAAAAACTGCACCATACATTTTTGTTGTAGAAGTTAGGCCGTGACATTTCCTCACGCTTCTTTTCCACCTACAGTGTTAAGGCTAACTGAAATATCACTGTCAGTGTGCAGCTATTTCTATTCAGAAAGTTTAGTTTGAAAATTGGATGAAATGCCAAGGATTCCTGTTATGGCGGCTGGGCCAAACAAAAATGCCAACTGCCTTGAGATCAATGCAGCTGGGAAAATACATTATGTCATTAGAACCAATTTGGGGCCATTATTAAAGCTTACATTAAAAAAGGATTCTAGTGACTGATTTTCAATATGACACTGCAAAGTTCACAATAAAGTGTTCCATTCCAGATATGTTGTTTATAAAAACTATGGGATGCACCAATATTAAATTTTTGGCTGATACAGGCCATAAAAGATTTTTGAACAGGCCATTAATGATTTTTTCATTTGAATAATGAAATTAAATGAAATGGATAGATCGTAATAGAAACAAATAATCTTTGGAAGGTTTAGCTCAATTGGACAATTTTTTGTATACATTTAGTAATTTCTGCCACAGATTTTTGCCTGCATTAATCGGCCCTACTTAAAAACAACTTTGTTTCCAGGCCATTGCATACAAAATTCACTAAGCCCAAAAATCTGAGGGGGCACATTTTTTAAGTCTGAATGTGCCTGACATCTCTGGAGTCAAGTAGATCTTATTCCTCACATGTACTCACATCTTGTGCACTTCTGGAGAGGAAGGTTGAATTGTGTAAAGGGTAATTTGGGTGCATATCCCACAGCTTGATTCGTACGAAGAATGATTTCAGCACACAAATCAAAGGGCAAGCCACATCCTGCTGTGTTCAAAGTTGACGGGACAATCAAACCACAACGTAACCTTTGAGTCAATACAGGGCAATAAACACTTATTACACAACATATTCACTAATAAACAATCTAGAGCAATGTTTTTACTATCACTGTAGTGTTCTAACTAACTTACACTCCCTTATTATATGTTTTAAATCACACTCACACTCACCCTCACGTGGTAATGTAATGTACAACAGCCTATGTCTTTTTAACATGCCATTCAGTCAACAAGAGCAAGAGGGAGAGGCAATCTAATCAGCATTCAAAGACACCATGCCGACTCCCTCCGACTCAAGCTCCTAAATCACCAGATAAAGATCTGCCTGACACGACGCCTTTTAAATAATCCACTTGCAAGTACGCCATTTAAAAATATTAACACCATCCTCCGAGAAATGCAAAACTCTCTCATGGACTGTAGGAATAAAGGAAAAAAAAATGTTTATACAAAAAATATGTATATAAAGAGTGTGACTGTCACTAATTACAACCTAAATGACATACAAGTCCTGAAGTCTACACACCACTAACAGCAACATAATAATGAGGCTTTCACTCTGAGTTGCAGCTGGATTGCAGTGGTGGAGAGTTCAGGCAGTGATGGCAGGTGATCTTGAAAAAGCATCCTCTGTCAGTTAGCATTTGAGATGCTCCATGAATTCAGTCAGAAAAACTTAACGTTACCATGTTCCCTTTCCAAATTCCTCTGTGTACGGCTGGCTGTGCATTCAAACTTACTGGTATAAACACAATAACAGAAAGCAGTTTGAAAATATACTGTACCTCATGATAAGCATGGCAATATTATGTATGCATTTAGCAGATGCTTTTATCCAAAACGACTTTCAGGTCATATATTTTTTTCTCAGTATGGAACCTGGGAATTGAACCCACAAATGTTTGCGCTGCTAACACAATGCTCTACCACTGAGCCACAGGTACACGAGTCCCTCCGACTCCAGCTGCTAAGTCACCAGATAAAAATCTGCCTGAGACACCCGCCTTTTAAATAATCCACTTGCAAGTACGCCATTTAAAAATATTAACACCCTCCTCCGAGAAATGCAAAGATATCTTATGGTTCAGTTAATATCCAGTTCATTCAGGTATATTAAAGCTGAAGTGATCATTTCTGTACCACGAGCAGTACAAACTGAATTTTTTTTTATTTTAAAATGGCTTTCTCAAACATATTTACCAGTCAGTGTTATCAGAATTTGGAAACTCATAAAACATTTCACTTTCAAAAAACTTAAAAGATGAACATTTAGATGAATATCAATGAAAAGAATGTCCCTGCTAATCAACTTTGTCACTGTGGGCAATTGGTGTAGAGACTTGAAGAAAACAAATGAAGAAGAAAGACTGAATTATAGGGTTTTTTGTAAAGCATACTCATCTTAATTTTTTACATCTTTTAAAAAATATGACAGTATTTACAGTGTACAAAAAAAAAAACAGAAATGCACAAAAAGTATTGCCAATTTATTACTGATTTATATATTTTGGTATTAAATATTTCAATATTATTTTTAAATAGAGTCTATTTTGATTTCAAGTCTTCATGAGGGGTTGTTTGTTGGATAGGAAAGATTTAATCCACATGATTAAACACATACCACATGGTTTAATACCAGGTGTAAAAAATAAACAAATGCACATTACATTATGTGAATAATGGCTGTGGATCTCATGTTACTTGTAAGTGTAAATTAAGTTTTAGTCGTTTGATGCTAAAATACAGAGAGCTAACTCAGAGAATCACTCTGCCTGCTGTCTGTCCTTTGAAGCTATTGTGGCAACATTCCTCTCATTCATTAAGAATAGCTGTGAGGTTTCATAGGCTGTTTAAATTCATTTTAATTAAAATGAAGATTATTGATATCCTCAGATGGAGACCGTGTGACTGTTTTCTGATGACTGTTTATTATTTGAAGCTCACTATGTTGAGAACAATAATGTACTGATTTGATGGGCACAATTAGTATAAAACTGCTTTTTTAAATAAATAGGCTACAATTCAAAATTTTCTTTGTAGCCCAGTGATCGTTCTTCCGTGTAACTTGTACAGTTTCTGCTTTAAATGTTTCAACAAACAGTTTCATAAGGATACTCCAGCTGAACTCTGAAGTGACCTGACATTTTCCATGTTGTGCAGCAAACAAATTTCTCTGCTCTCATCTGCGCTTTCTGAAGGGAGAATCTTCTTTCAGGAGACCGTTCATGATCTTTACATAATCGCCTGATTAATTAGGGATTGTGATTATTTTAAATTATTGTGCACTTCAAATCACTCATTACCATATGAATAGAACCCAAAAAAAGGGAAATGCAAATACTATTTCATAATAATTATATTACTGTAAAACAACCTTCAATGTGGCTGGGTTCCAAAAAACAACACAGTGAATGATGGAAAGTCCAAAATATAAATGTAAATCAGTACCTGAACTATATTAGATCTTTAGGGCCAGAGTTGAGAATCTCTACTTTAAAGTAAATTATACTATTGAAGTTCAAGGTCAAAAAGAAGAGTTTATGGAAGTAATGCAGGGGGGTCTGGCAATTGTTTTACAAAAAATACAATATCAGGGTTAACCCTAGTAAACTGTCTGTCGTCACGCCACGATGCATTCATGTTACTGTAACTCTTCAACTGTTTGCGCCATAGAAATAATAAAAAACAATCCTGACAGTATACAGCTTTTACTTTTCTGCAATATATGGTAATATCAGCCCTAATATATATATATATATATATATATATATATATATATATATATATATACAAATATTTACGTATTTTGATTTTGCAGAGAGAAGACTCAATGCCATTGATAGTTCTTCACAGGAGTAGGGTTGGGAATCGTTTGGTTTTTTTTCGATACTGGTGCCAAATCGATACTTTTAAAATGGTACCGGTGCCTAAACGGTGCCTGAACCGATACTTATACATTTTTTTTTTTTACCAATTAATAATTGGATTGGCCATTAGCACTAAACACATGGGCCCGATTTCACAGACAGACAAGACAGGGCTTAGATTAACCCTAGACTACACCTCTCTTTATCAAAAATTTGATTATTCACTTTTTCTAAATCTTTATCTTCCTCTTTATCTTTCTCTCCTTCCCCTTAGCTTGTACTTATTTGAACAATGCCTGAGACTTGGTGTTACGAGCACTTCCTCTATCTGTTTGCCTCTCCAAGATTAATCGCTTTATGCATTCCCCAATTGTAAGTCGCTTTAAAAGCATCTGCAAAATGACTAAATGTAAAAGTAAACCAGGATTAGATCATAGTTCAATTATGACATTTAAGTAATTTTTATAAACATGCTCCGAAAAAAAACATTACTGGTGTGCATCTTGAGACAAAACAAATGCACTGATATATTTTAGGATCAGTCAGTGCAAGTTTATTTCAGTTAAAACAGCTACGAGTTACATTTTAGTCTAGCACTAGGTTCAAGCCTGGTCTGTGAAACTGGGGGGTGATGTCTTTTTCATTCATACTGGACACTAGAGGGCACCCTCGCACAGAAAACCCACAGATCCAGTCACAGAAGTAGCGAACTCTTGATCGATGCTCCAGGGAAATGGATAAGTAAACAGAAGATATAAACGTTTTGAATGATAAAATAAATACAATAAACACACGAATATGACTATGTATAGTTTATCTGTGTTATTCAAGCCATCTCGGGTATTTTCATAATAATTAAGTATATAATCCATTGCTAATCGATGTATTAGTAGCCCATGGAGTAGTAGTAGCTTAGCTAGTAAATGGAAGGCTAGCTGCTGTTGCCGTCAGAGCAAGTGTAATCACTGCATTCACGCGCTCCTCAGATACTCTCATTCCCCGAGTTGTGCTTTTAAGTCTGAATGTGAAAACCGCACACTCGGGTTACTATAAAGATTTGTTGGACGTGTATTATTAGAGCTTTTTGAATTAAGTTCATGTGCATTTTAGTCGGAAATTATTTTGCACGTGGTACCGGTGATGATGCTTTTACATCCGCTTTCGGAGAAACAAAGGACAAATATTTCAACCGATCGCTCAGGCATGGCAATCAAATGAGGCAATCAAATATGCGTTCTGATTCGGTACATACCGGTTCCATAGGTTCCATAGGGAAATTATTTTGCACGTGTGGTGCCGGTGATGATGCTTCTTACGTCCGTTTCGGAGAAACAAAGGACAAATATTTCAACCGATCGCTCGGGCATGGCACCGAAATGAGGCACCGAAATTAATAATAATAATTTTAATAAATTTAATAAATAAATAATTTTAATTTTAATTTTAATAAATATGCGTTCTGATTTGGTACATACCGGTTCCATAGGTACCGGTGCCGTGTTTCGGTACCCAACCCTACACAGGAGTGGGTGACGTTTTTTTGGTGTGCTCACAACAGGTCTGTCTTTAAAGGTTAATAAGTTTTCATTAAAATAATTTCCCATATGAAGACAATGAATGGGATTTTTTTCCCACAGAACCCAGCTGTTGCACTCTATTTTCTGAACTCACATGTCAGGCTGCTCAAACAAAGAGAGCGATACTGAAAGTATCAGCGTTTAAACTCGTCTCAGAAACCAAGTTAAGAGTGGTTTACTTGTAGCTGTCTCTGCACATTATGCTGGGAGAGCAGAAATTATCTACCAGCATCCAACACTGCAGCAGCGTTAACTGAAAAGCCACATGTATCCTCTTCAGTTCATTACTGTACAGTTTCTCAGTATAAGGACAAGAATAGCTGGAAACAGTGGTAGAACTTTTCCAGTGTGACTAATATATGAATATAGGCTGCTATGAATTGCAGCCTATATTCTGCAAAACACTGACCACCCTATTGATATTCCTTCCGTTCTCATTATAGGAGCCGATTTTCATTTCCATAAGAATTATTATGAAGTGCAGTTTCCTATAGCAACGGAGAGATAAAGTGAGTTGAGAAGAAAGCAAAGATTTGGATTAGTGTATGCATGACAGCAGAGGATTTAATAGAAAAGATGGAGGCGAGAGGTGACTAATAAAACTGAGACGTGCAATAAAAAGGTCACAAATTTGAGAAAAAAAAGCAAATGACTACTTCCTAAAAAGCACAGTTTTAACTGGAACGATTATGCAGAAATGAATTTCTATGATAAAAACAGTGCAAAACAACTATGTTTATTTGAGATTTTAGATGCAGTCTTGAGGGTTGAAAAAAAAAGTACATACACCCATGCAAGAGATTGGAGCTAAAGACTTAGAATATCTTGGGTAATAAATCAGAGTTTCTTTGTGGCCTAAAGCATTTTCAAACCTATTTGCAAGAGATAATGCCACCAATTCCATTCAGCCTGAGAGACCCACAACAAGCCCGGCTCATTTATCAAAAGCCTTTTAGGAGAGCGGTCAAATGACACTCATCTCTACCTACTAACTAGGTTTATCATCTCCTCTGCTAGCACTTATGATTTAATAATTTACCTTTTCAAATACAGGGCCTACACTTTCACTCAAATGTTTGGGGTATGTTTTTTCTTTGTGCTGTCGCATCCAAAATAAAGGTTTTTGTTTACATAATATATGCATGTATACTGTATATATTTATTATGTATGTATGAATACAAACTAGGGGTCGACCGATTATCGGCGCCGATATTAAGCATTTTACCGATTATCGATATCGGCCATTTTAAAAACAGATTTGCCGATATATAATTTTTTTTTTTTATGCAAACAAACATACTATTTACAGGTGACATTATTTATTGGTGAATAAATAATACAGGTGAAACTATTTAATGTTTAAATTAGTGGTGGGCGTTATCGGCGTTAACGCGCTGCGTTAACGTGAGACTCTTATCGGGCGATAAAAATATCGCCCTAATCTATTCTCAAAGTTGGGTTGGGAGCTGGGTCTATACTACGCAAGCTATGATGACTTTCACCCTGATATTTTAGCGGGATGTATACCTAGCCGAATTGCACTGTAGAAGGCGAGAACGAGTCTTGCGAACTAGAGGCTCGCAGTCCGTGATGGACAGATTGTTAACGGCTGGTCTATGTGGTAATACAATCGGGCAGGACATCCAAACGCTCACCTATCATTCATCAACCTCAAATATGGCTTTTCATCTGAAAGATGTATGTAGTAGCAACTTTACATGGCCGCTCAATATGATGTTAACCCAGAGAAATGTGCGCTATTGAAGTGTTTGTGTGGAAGTTTGCTGCAAGACAGGCTCCGTGCGCTCACTTGCTCTTACATCTCCGTCATTCTTGGTCATACAGATAACAGTAGCCTAATACATCTTTCGAATCTGTAAAGACTCTACGCTTATTTGTGTGCACTCAGAATAACAACGAAACGCTTGCGCGTTTAAGCAAACAGGATGCGCTTTAGGTCTCATGTGAACTTGAGCGAGAAACTTTGAAACTCCGTCTTTGAAAATATATCTATAGAGAGTGAAATGTCTAAAAAATAAAAATAGAAGACGTGTGTTAGCATGGATGATTTACATGAAATTTAATCTGTGCAACACTGTGCATAAGATGGCTTTCAGTTCAATATAATAACAAAAACGACATTTTGGGTTTTATTCAACTAATAAGGTGGGCACGCCAGATCTGTGTACTATATTTTTACTGTAATTGACAGTTATCGGCAAAAAAAAAAAAACAACACGGGAGTGGGAGGGAATGGGAGTCATTCTTCCGGAGTTGAACGGGATTTTCCCCAGTTTTTCGTGGATTGGGATGGGAAGAGATTAAAGTTTGTGATGCATTTTGGAAACAGGAGATGAGCCCCTGGTCTAATGCGCCACATGGCTTGAGAAACCCGTTCTCAAAGACTTAATTTTAGTCATTATTTGGGTAGCACACATTCTGAATGCCTTCTGCAGAATTCAAATGAGCCATTTTAATCTAGATTAATCTAGATTAATTCCAAGATTAATCTAGATTAATCTAGATTAAAAAAATTAATCTATGCCCACCACTAGTTTAAATGCACTATTTGGCTCGATGCAGCCTGTCTAAGCTCAACACTCTGTGAGAGTGAGGCGATCTCTCAATCTCTGAGAGCAATCTCCGCCCACCGCTCATCTGATATGTAGAGAGTCACGAGTCCGACCAATCAACGCGGAAAACTGAAGGCAGTCTCACAGAAAAGCACATGCTAACTGGAGCTGCCTCAGTGATCACGCATCAGTTGTCTCTCAAAGGTAAAGCAGCAGCAGACGTTGCTGAAGTTGCAAAACACCTCAATATAACCTATGATGTCCGCGATGCGGAATCGCGGAATGCAGTCATATAATGGACTTTACCGTATAACGCGGAATGTCATGGAATGTGTCGAAGTTTGGATGAATTAATCAAAAGTAGGTCAGTACACTTAAATCGACTCGCGCTATGGAGTAGTATCTATAAATATTAAGCTGCAAAAACACTATTTAAATATGAATCCTGCATGTTCTGCATCTCTGTTAATGAATGACACAGACGTGCGGTTTCATTTACTGCACACATACATGAAGAGCGTGTGAAGCTCGCAGTGTTTTCAGCATAAATGAGGACATAAATACACGAACAACATCCCCAGAACTGCTCGGAGAGTCACTTGATGAGCATTTGACCGTTTCATTTGAGTAAAACAATCGTCATATCATATATACATAGGCTACAGAAACCTAAAAGGTTCTCATGGCAACCTGTCAAAATATAAGTTCGGTTTAGCCGAATATATTACTGTATACGTAATACAACTACAACAATTATTACAGCTTTTGTTGAGAATAATCACACAATATGCTAAATACGTTTACTTTAAGTTTTACAAAATGTTTACAGAATGCTTCTGGGTGATTTCTGTACTTATGTTATTATTAATATTATTAATATTACTGTTTATTTAATGTTGTTGTTATTAACAGTTTTCAGAATTAAAGACATGTTTAAAAGCATTTAAAGAACGTTTTTTTTGTCAGAGCTCTTGTTATTATTAATTTTGGCATTCATTTTCATTTTACACCAGACACGATATCGGTTCAAAATATCGGTTATCGGTCTACTTGATCTGTAATAATCGGTATCGGTATCGGCCCTGAAAAACACATATCGGTCGACCCCTAATACAAACACATGCATGTATATGTTTAAGAAAAATATTTTATATATATATTAAAAAATATATATTTATATATATGAAGAGCTCTTTTCCAAAACGCAATAAATCAATTTTAATAGTTTTCATGAAAATGACATTTTTTTACCTAGACCCATACATTGTTAATATTCAATTTATCCTGTTAAAATGGTCTGTTGGCTCAGTCTGAACATGTTAAACAATGATTGTTAAATGAAACAACAATATTGTCGATTATAAATGCAAAGTTTTTTTTTTTTCTACAAATCCATCCTTTTTTTTTTTTTTTTATGTTGGTTTATGTCTTAAAAAAAAAAAAAAAAAAAAAAGAGAACATGCAACATATGACATCAGGGACTCATACTATAAACCGGTCGCACCAGCCTTAACCCTAACCCTAACCTAGAGCTGGACGGTATGACCAAAAATGTATATCACGGTATTTTTCTAAATTATACCGGTTTCACGGTATATGACGGTATTTATTTTTTTCATGCATGACCGGGTGTTAACCACATTTTCTACTTACTGAGGAAAAACTGCAGTAGATTGACTTAGAATGCCATATTTTAGTGTCATGATGAGTGAATATTGTAGAAAAAGTCCACACTAAATACAGGGGTTAAAGCAAAAGAAAATATTTTGACTGAAAATATTTCCTCGGCCAAACCCCATTCCACAGCCATACGGCTACATTCACACACACAGTTTAAGAGCAGTGTTTTTCTTCTTGTAATTAGGAGCGCTTGTCCTCCTAATTAAAAACATTTAGGAGTACCTTCAGATCAATAAAAATAAATTCTGATAAAAAAATTAGCCTTCCGAATACGAGGTGACATTTGACTCCTTAAAGTGACTTACAGGGGTATTTAATTTTTACCTTTGCAATGGCATGATTTTCATCTACTTCAAATTCAAAAATTTATGTTTATAAGCTTTTTAAAATTTATATTTAAAACAATATAATAAGTACAATACCACAAATAAGTTACCAATCATGAAATTAGTATTAATAAAAAAATTATTTTTATAATTTGGCACAGAAGAACACAAAAGTGGCTTGTACGTACATTTTCAGACGTTTAATTTGGCTCAGAGGTGGCATGAGTGCAATTACAATCATAGATTCATGTGGACATTAATGTTTTACATATAAATTAGCTTTTAGTGATGCACAACGGCTCAGTTGTTACTTTATTTTGAACTATTTTCATTGATGAAATAGAACAAAATCATGCAGTACTTGTTTATTGATCTTTGTATTAAATCAATATATCACATTTGCAAACTCCTTATAATTATTAAAAGCTGTCTCCTGATCGCGATCTGTGGGCGCACAGAAATTAAGAGCGCATGAGTGAGCTCAAGAATCAAAAGCACGTGCAAATGTGATGCATTCTGTCGGAACCTGTGGGAATGAGTATAATTATTATTAATAGCCGCAATCCCGTGCCGAAATTCAAGTTCTGCTCGGTGTTCTCTGCTAAGAACCCGACTGTGAATGATGCGAGTTACTATGTTGTTTGCCGAGGCGGGGATGATTTTTGGTGTTCCGCAGAACAACAACAGTGTGCTACATGTTTCCTACATGTTTCTTTCCCCTCAGTAATCCCCGATAACGTTTAAATGGTGAACACGGAGCAATTTTTTCCCGTGAGCGGGAATGTAAAACCCGGAGTGGATCCAGAGCGGAGTGATTACAGAACTCTTAGAGTGGAGAGAGAAACGTGCTTTAATCCACTCCAGGCTTTGATCACACCCCCCTCAACAGACTGAATGCACCTCCTCCTTTCTTCATTTAAGACCTATTCAAGCTAAAATCAAGACATTTATAACACTATTTGAGAAATGTAAGCGTATTTACGGTCTTAAAATGATGAAAAGTGAATTTAAGAAGGTGGGAACCCTGCAATTGACGGGAATCCGTCGTATCAACGGAGAACTTTAGTTTGTGAGAGATGCGGGAGCTGATGCAGCAGATGGTGGATATTTGTGGCGGTCAATGTGGATATTGTGGATGACTTCTTCTCTCTCATTACATTCTACTAGTGCTTCAGTTTCGGAACTTTCACATAGTAACACATACAGCTGTATCCTCGCCAAAATGCAATAGTGAAAAGAGACCCCTCTCTAACAGCCGTTTCAAACGTTATTTAAATGACATGTATTGCGGTATTTTAAAAATTCATATCGTAAGAAAAATAAACACTGGTATTCGGTATGAACCGGTATACCGCCCAGCACTACCCTAACCCTAATAATAAGTGTGGCATCCAACCTGTCATTCTTCACATTTAACACAAAAAACAACACAAATATTTTGCATATAAATATAATATATCAACCAGTAGTGCCGCGCCCGAGTGCCGACAGTGCAGCTTGTGTGCAAGCACGGAACAGAAGATGCTCTAAAATAAAACAAGCAAATATCCTGTTGATCTGTACTCCAGTATATAAATTAAATATAGATGAATTATTGCTAAAGTTACTTGCCAAGAGGGGTAGTTTGACATACTAGAGACGCGGCTGTCTGTGCTCGCGCTGTTCACACGGATCAGAACACAACGCGCATGTACTGAAAGGAGTTGTCTTTCGCGCCCAAATGCTTTTTAATCGCTTACATTTTTAAACAAACAAGGCTTAAAAATGCATGCAAATGATACAATTTAGTGACCACCTGCAGTGCCCCGATCTGGTACGTGACAAATCCGAGCGTCCTTCACGCCACCGGACAGTCTTTATTGTCAAGCCCTGGTACACCTTTAGAAAATAATCGCACAACCTAATCGATATTCTATAATTAAATAGAATATTCGAATATTCGAAAATCATAACCCATCCCTAATATATATATATCAAATATAAGAATATACATATATACATATATATATTTTTAAAATATATACTGTAAGTGTGTGCATTCAGATAATATTTTTTTACTGAAATCACCGGTGTTGTGATTGAGAGTTGTGCTTAAAAAAAGTATCTTTATCTCCTCTGACAAGCGTTCCGCACATGCAATTTACATAAAACTTTCAATAAAAGAAAAGATTTAACCTTAATAATAATAATAATAATAAAATATTTAGCCTTAATAATCCACAGTAGCCTAATTTCAGGTTATTTATATGACAATGTGTAGCAGTGTTGCCAACTTAGCGACTTTTCAGACCCCCCTAGTGACTTTTTTCCCCAAAAAGCGACTAGCGACAAATCTAGCGACTTCTTGGACAAACTTTAGCGAGTCTCTCTGATCGTTGGTACTGCCACAACGGCGCGAGATCAGCACGCACGCAGTTCTTTCTCTGCATCTGCTCTGTTCAGTGAGCGTCTGAGAGGAGCAGCCCGTTCAGTTAAAACAGATATTATTGCTTCTCTAATTTTACATGCAAATATAGCCAGTCACAGTACAGGAATTGTCTTTGTCTTGTCTTATCTTGTGTGTATTATTTTATTTCATCAGACGACGGCTCAATAAAATTATAAATTAGGATTTTTGTGCAGACTAACTTCTTTAAAGGGAGAGCTGGTTAAAGGGATGTGTTTCAGTCACTATTTCATATTTATCCCGTTGACTGACAACAGAAACGGTAAAATATATAAAGGAAAACAGTTTTATTGAGAATTTGGCTGTATTAAAATACAGTATGAGCACAGAGAGACAAACACATGTAAACGGCAATACGACGCGATGACGTCATGAACATCATAATTATACGTATGATGTCATCTAGCAACATTTAGCGACTTTTCAAACTGGCTTTAGCTACTTTCCATCGAAAGAAGCCAGCTGCTAATTTTATTCAGATGTATGGTAGAAAATTAGACTACTAGTTAGGGCTGGGCGATAATTCAGTAACGATAATTATTGCAAAATAATTTTCCTCGATAAAACGATATGAAGAGTTCAATAAATGTTCCATATAATGTTTATGCGCCAAAAGCGGAACGAAGCCGCGCGACTCATTTGAATCACGTCACACGGACAGTTTATCCGTTCGGATCACAGTTCAAAATGCCGTGCGTTTCCTCGGTCACGTGAACACTGAGCAGCGCAGTGAGATCCAGTCAGTGTGAAACACTTGAATTCAGAGCAGGAGAAGCACTGTGTGCAACGAGACAGTGAGAAGGCTTTTCAATCTGCATATCGCCATTATTTACCATGGATTTACTGTAGTAACACTCACTGCACCATGCTTTTGTGGCAGAAAATGTAGGATATTCGCATTTAATTTTATTACAGGAGTAATGGTATATAATTACAGTATGCATATGTGGTTAAGGCAGCTATAGCATGTGTGCATTTATACTGAACGGTTTTAGACTACTGTTTAAATAGGCTACCTAAAAACCATATAGTTATATTTGTACCATGTTATTGAGGTGCTATATGTGTGGTTTTAACTGTTCATCATGATTTAAATGTATGTGACTATGGGGGACCAATGCAAAATAAAAAAAACCTTGGTCAGAATAAATTTTACCATATAAAACTGAGGTTGCTACAATTTTTACAGATGTTACTGATTTTGATAATGAGCAAAATGTACCTCTGCATCCTAACTCAAGCGACTATCAAATGTGCATTTCTAAGATACAAAAAAGTGATATTATTAATATTATGAGGCAACCCAAAACTGTTTCTTGATTTGAAATATAACTCATTAGAGCATGCATAAACTAAGAAACTATTTGTTCCATTTAGATAGTTATTTTGTTAAGGAAAATGAATGGTCTGGTTTCTTTGGAGCAAAATTCTGGCTTTAAATTTGAAAGAAATAAAGATTTAACATTTAAAGGGATAATTAACGATATCAACTGATATAAAAAAAAAATCATGATAATTTTTTGGGCCATATCGCCCAGCCCTACTACTAGTTAAATATAAATGTTTTAATGCTACCTTTAAATGCTTTTTTCAATATTGATATAATTATAATTGCGAGGTGTAGCAAAGAAGGATCCTATCTTACAAAAATATGAAAGCCAGTTTTATTATATTCCCTGACAGTGGCTGTCTTTTCTTTCATGAATAAACAATTTAAAATCACAAACTGTTTCTTTGCATTTATTTTAGTAATGGCACTATTGGGTTCGCAGATCACATGGAGAGGGTACTTTTTACTGTGTGTGTGGATGACCATCAGTGACCACCGAAGATCTTTTTTGACCTGGAAAAACTCTGTATTTCATGCATGTTGAGTTATTTACATTGTTAAAGTGTTGGATTATCATGCTAAACACGGACAAAGTTTCAAAAAATTATTTAGATGTAGAACGAATAATTTCTGTGTCAGATACACTCCTTCCGGTTTCGTAAAAGTTTCTTTCGAGCATGGCTCTTTATGACATAATGAATGGTGGAACTCCTTATATGGTTATTTCTCCCGGAAGAGTGTGCACAATGCACATATCGTCCAGGGGTTTGTTTCCCAAAAGCAACTATGGTCGCAAGTTCCGTCATTACCAATAGAGTTCAATGGAACTAATGACCATAGTTAGCAATGCATTAGGGAAGCACACCCAAGAGCGAGAGCAAGAGCTTTCATCCAGCAGCGCTGCACAGGACTTGCTCGAGAAGAATGTCTCCAAAGAAGTGTGTTTTTGGTTGTAAGGTTAAGATAACCTTGTTCAGCTTCCCAAAGAACCAAGCATTACGTAAACAGTGGATGCAGTTTGTTTTCCGGGGAAGTAACAGAGTTTTGCAAGTGTGTTTGTTGACGTTTTATAAACAAGGCCCAGTGTGACACTGGATTTGCACATCGTTTGATACTGAAAGATGGAGCGATGGAGCAATAAAAAATCGGTCATGATTCGAAACTGTAGTAAACGAATAGTTTTATTTCAAACAAAGGAGAAGCAGGCAAGTGATTGGTCCGTGGCAACACCGTGTGCACATGCGCAGCTGATTCACATCTATGTCAGCTGCCGTGCGGTCACTGGAATGTGCTGCTCCTCTCAGCCGGAGCCAGCGCTCACTGATCAGAGCAGACACAGGGAGAGGTGTAACTCAAGATCTCGTGCTCGAAGGACAGTACTGGCGACATTTGGAAAGTTGCTACGGTTTTTCCAAAAGTCGCTAGATATGTCGCTAGGCGCTTTAAAAAAAAAAAGTCGCTAAAGGGGTCTGAAAAGTCGCTAAATCTAGCGACTAAGTCGCTAAGTTGGCAACACTGATGCGCTGGCGTCTGAGAGACAAGTCCTAAGGGACCGTCTGCAAAATGCGAAACGCGAAAAACGTTACTAATAAAATACTCAATACCTTCACAGTAACTCATTGTAGTGTCACCAAATTTAGTTCACACGCCACTGCTCTCCTGCTGGTTATACTACAACAGTTATTTGTAAAATAATTGCTTTTACACATTTTTTATGAACCTTTATTATGAAAAAGAGTTATTAACTTCACTGTTATTGGACATAATAGATAATAACTTTACTGTAACACGCTGTAGTCTCACCAAATTCACTTCACACATTACTGATCTTATGCTGGTTATACAACAACAGAAATTATAATATCAGCCATTCATAGTGTTTTAAAGTCTAAACGTTTGCACCTTCTGTCACGTCCAGGACTTGAAACCAGCGTGTATAGTTGAAAGATCAAAGCACTAACCACTGTGCTATGGAGCAGTGTGGACCCAAATTTGCAGAGAATTACAAGAGGCAGGATTTGAGGAAAGCAAATAGTCTTTACTGAAATTTCTTCTAATTAGTAGAAGCATGGGTCTCAAAAAAAGTCTTAAACCAAAATTTGCATAGACTGAAGAACTTCAAGCCTGAGCAAAGTTACAAACAAATGCAGGTCTTATATATACACACACCCTAGCTATAACAAGCCAGGCACAGGTGATATCATTGAGCTAATAATTAGCAGGAAATCAGGAGGATGTTGTGGAAGGTCTTGTCCGCTGTCTCCCTCTGCTGGACAGACCGTGGTGTGACAGGGCCCCCCCCTTTACGGCCGGCTCCCGACGGCCCAGGACAGTCAGGATGCAGGCGATGAAATGATTGGATCAGGTCTGGGTCCAAGATGTGTCTGGCTGGCACCCAGGTACGCTCCTCAGGCCCATATCCCTCCCAATCGACCAAATAATGGAAGCCACGGCCATGCCGTCTTGAATCTAACAGCCTCCTCACTGTATATGTGAGACCACCTTCTATAGTGCGAGGAGGGGGAGGGGCAGGAACTGGAGAAGACAAAGGAGAGGTTATTACAGGTTTCAGTTGGGAAACATGAAAAGTGGGTCTTACTCTCATAGATCTAGGTAAAGCAAGCTGGTATGTAACAAGGTTGACCCTTCTGGTGATTTTGAATGGACCAACAAATCTTGGGGCAAGTTTTTAAGGCAAGTCCTTAGCAGAGAGCCAGACCCTTTGTCCTGTTCTGAAGGATGGAATATCCCTCCTTCTCTTATCAGCTTGCTTCTTGTAGCGGGTTGAAGCATGTTTCAAAGCCAGGTGAGCCCTTTTCCATGTCCTTTTGCAACGTTCAATTAACTTTTTGGCATTAGGAACTCCTACCTCTACTTCTTGACTGAAAAACAGTGGTGGCTCAGACCCGAATTGACACTTGAACGGGGAAAACCCAGTGGAGGAGCTACGGAAGGTGTTATGTGCCAGCTCTGCCCAGACCAAGAACCGACTCCAGGAGGATGGCTGATGAGATGTGAAGCAGCGAAGGTATTTCTCCAGTTCCTGATTTACCCGTTCTGTTTGACCATTTGACTGGGGGTGGAAACCTGAAGAGAGACTGACAGAAGAGCCAAATAGAGACCAGAAAGCCCTCCAGTAGCGAGACATGAACTGAGGGCCCCGATCAGTGACAATATCCACTGGTATTCCATGGATCCTTACAACATTTTGAAGAACAATCTCAGCAGTATCTTTCGCAGAAGGGAGTTTAGGTAAAGCAATGAAGTGTGCAGCTTTAGAAAAACGGTCCACCACCACCAGAACAACAGAGTTACCTTCAGATACTGGCAAGCCAGTGATAAAATCCATAGATATATGGGACCAGGGAAGCTGTGGGATTGGCAGGGGGTGTAGGAGACCGGCAGGACGCTGATTAGAAGACTTCTGCTGAGCGCAAACTGGGCAGGCCTGCACAAAAGAGCGAACATCCCTTAACATCTCTGGCCACCAAAACCGGCGCTGAACAAAATCCAAAGTCCTTTCCATCCCTGAATGTCCAGCAAGAGGAGAGGTGTGGCCCCATTGAAGAACCTCCAATCTTGTTTCCTTGGGAACAAACAAACATCCTGTTGGAACTTCATCTGGAATATATGCACCATGTAGTGCCTCACGCACACAATCTTCGATGGACCGCCGAATAGGTGCCAGAATACGGTTTTTGGGTATGATGAGTTCAGGAGAACGGTTCCTTTGGGCACAATCATACTGGCGTGACAGAGCATCAGCCTTAACATTCTTGGATCCAGGTCTGTACGAAATCACAAAATTAAAACGGGTAAAAAAGAGGGCCCACCTAGCTTGCCTAGGGTTAAGGCGCTTTGCCTGCTGTAAGTAGGACAAGTTCTTGTGGTCTGTCCACACAATGAATGGATGCTTGGACCCCTCCAACCAGTGGCGCCACTCTTCTAATGCAAGTTTTACAGCTAAAAGTTCTCGGTTACCCACATCATAGTTTCTTTCAGCTGAAGACAGGCTTCTGGAAAAGAAAGAGCATGGATGAACTCTGTTATCACTGATTGACCTCTGAGAGAGAACTGCTCCTACTCCCACTTCAGATGCATCCACTTCAACAATAAAAGGCAATTCAGGATCTGGGTGTAGCAAAATTGGGGCAGAAGAGAACAGTTTCTTTAATCTGTCAGAGGACTCCAAAGCTTCAGCAGTCCATTGAATACGAGTGGGTGAACCCTTAGTAAGAGCTGAAATGGGTGCTGCAATTGTACTGAAGTTGTGAATAAACCTCCTATAGAAGTTGGCAAAGCCAAGAAATCGCTGCACCTGCTTCAGTGTTTTGGGCTGGGGCCAATTGGTGATGGCAGATACCTTCCTAGGTTCCATCTGGATGCCTTCTTGAGAGACAACATAGCCTAGGAAGGACACTTGTGAAACATGGAACTCACACTTTTCTAGCTTTACGAAGAGATGATTCTCAAGTAGCTTCTTCAGAACTTGTTGGATGTGATCAATGTGTTCCTGTAGAGAGTCTGAGAAGATTAATATGTCATCCAGATAGACAAACACAAAACGATTTAACATCTCCCTCAAGACATCATTGATAAAGGCCTGAAACACTGCTGGAGCATTTGCTAACCCAAAGGGCATAACTTGGTATTCCCAGTGGCCAGTTGTGGTACTGAAAGCTGTCTTCCATTCATCACCTTCCTTAATGCGCACCAAGTTGTAAGCACTTCGCAGATCTAACTTTGAATAAATCTTAGCTTTCTGAAGCAATTCAAATTCAGATGACATAAGCGGAAGAGGGTAACGATTCTTGACTGTTATTTTATTAAGCCCACGATAGTCTATACAAAGGCCTAGGCTACCATCTTTCTTAGAGAAAAAGAAACCAGCACTAGCTGGTGAAGTTGAGGGGCGAATGAAGCCAGTCCGTAAAGCCTCCTGAATATATTAATTCATGGCCTTAGTTTCAGGGGCAGAGAGAGAGTATAAATGACCTCTAGGAGGGAGTGTACCAGACAGAATTTCAATAGCACAGTCGTAGGGTCTATGAGGTGGTAAACTAGTTGCACCTTGTTTGCTAAAAACCTCTCTCAGATCATAGTATTCAGGAGGTATAGATGTCAAATCTAGTTGGTTATTCCAGGAACAAGCACTCACCTCTTCAACTGCTGCCAGAATTTCTTTACTCCCAGCCACACAGGAAGCAGGAGGGGTACAGGAGTCCTTACACGCAAATCCCCAGCAGAGCAGAGTTCCTGAGGCCCAAGAAAACTGAGGATTGTGAAGCCGCAACCGGGGTAACCCAGGATCAGGGGTTCTTTAGAAGATTCAATCAGATAAAAGGAGATAGTTTCACTGTGGTCATTTTCAATAGTTAAATGAAGAGGAACGGTTCTAAATGTAATCATTCCAGACCCAATAGGTCTGATACACAAATTATTTGCCAGTTCGATGTCCAAAAAATTATCAGCTGCTCCTGAATCCACAAAAGCCTTCAAAGTAACCATCTTCTTCTTAGTATCCCCCCAAGTAAGGGTAGCTGGCAAAAGTAAACGGGAGTGAGGAGTGTCAAACTGGGCAGACCCACTCACTAGAGTCCCCACACCCCCTAGTGAGCTTTGGCTTTTAACGCTAATTCAGGACAGGAGGTTCGCATGTGATCAGACCCCCCACAGTAGAAACAACGACCTTCTCTCCTGCGTCTCTCTCTTTCCTTTGGGGACAGGCGAGTCCCTCCCAGCTGCATGGGTTCATCCTCTGTTTGTTGGTTGAGATGGGCCATTTCGGGAATGTTTGGAGGTGTTGCAGAGTATCCCCGATCTGGTTCACAGCATCTGTTAGCCTCTGAAACTGTGTCTCATGTGATCCAAGCAAGACTCCTTGTTTGTTGAGGGCTCCATGAATCTGTTCAGTCTCTGCTGGGTCCATCATGTTGGCTCAGGCTTGCTGTCACGTCCAGGACTTGAAACCAGCGTGTGTAGTTGAAAGATCAAAGCACTAACCACTGTGCTATGGAGCAGTGTGGACCCAAATTTGCAGAGAATTACAAGAGGCAGGATTTGAGGAAAGCAAATAGTCTTTACTGAAAATTCTTCTAAATAGTAGAAGCATGGGTCTCAAAAAAGTCTTAAACCAAAATTTGCATAGACTGAAGAACTTCAAGCCTGAGCAAAGTTACAAACAAATGCAGGTATTATAAATACACACACCCTAGCTATAACAAGCCAGGCACAGGTGATATCATTGAGCTAATAATTAGCAGGAAATCAGGAGGATGTTGTGGAAGGTCTTGCACTCGCTGTCTCCCTCTGCTGGACAGACCGTGGTGTGACACCTTCTTTGACAGTTTTTTTTTGCCTGTATTAGATTTAATTAGATTAGAGGAATATCTATTACCTGTTTATTTTAGTATGATCATTACAAATATAAATTATAAACAAAATAGCATTTCTCTGGGGGAATGTTATATCGTAAGAAATATCATTATTGCAATATTCAAAAACGTTATCGCATATCGCATATTTTCCCAATATTGTGCAGCCCTACTTCAAACACTTAATTTAGATTTTATTTTTATTTCATTTATCTTGAGATGTTTTAACTTAAGCTTTAAGCACCAACACTTTTTCTGTAAGTTACCTTTCTTGTAGAATTGTGCTTCAAATAAAGAACTTTATGTTGACCAGATTGTTAGTTAATCGTTTACTAGTCAATATTGCCTATACGAAAATTTGGGTGCACCTAACTTTTGTGCTGGTGCACCTAAGAAAAAAAGTTAGGCGCACCAGTGCAACCAGTGCAAAAAGTTAGTCTAGAGCCCTGTATTTGTATTAATCAACATAAACAAAGAATATTAACTACTGCTACAATTAGCTATTGCACATTGTTTGTTAATGTTAACCTGCTTTAACTAATGTTATTTTTCTAAAGTGTTACCTACGGTGGCCGAGAGAGCTCAAGGTGCTGCAACTTCAGAAAACACATGCAAATAGAAAAAGCACCAGCAAATCAAGAAAACATCTTCATTAGATTTGACAGCGGGCACTGCAAATGCTTACAACGCAAACACATAAAGAAACGTGATGCAAATGCTCACAACACAACCAAATAAAGAACCTTTGTTTCTTTATTCTAAAAATCAGTTAAGAATGAGGAACAAACAATTATGAAACAAATAATATTTATTAGCAAAAATGAATAAGAAAGTTTGCAGGGACGGCATACACCTTGATGTACAATAATGGGGAAAAAATCACACCGTTTAAATAAAATAAAAATCAGCAAATACTGTGGAACCAAATAAATAAAAAACAAATGTTTTTTTTTTTAAAACATCACATAAATCAGGGCCAATAGATTGATCGTGAAAGCAATGCTGGAAGATCGCGATTTAGGTCAGTGTTTCTCAACCAGGAGGGCGAGAGATAAAACTACAATATAATATATTCACTAATATTATGACTCACATGTTAAGTCATGTAAAAAAATATATAGCCAATAAATAAATAACAATACCACCTCTCTACATATTATGTGTTTCTGAGGAGAAATACGTTTGTATGATAAACAAACTACAGCTCTCGGCTGGATAAAAGAAGCCAGTGTCACACTAGTAGCCTAAAGTTTTAATGGACGACTATTGTAATCAAGGTAAAGATGATTACAGTGACATACATGATCGTGCATTAGGTGTGCGTTATGTCCGTTATAAATGATGCGCAAACTAACCGTGTATGTGCGCTCTCTTTAAAAGATTTAAAAGATTAAAGATTTTGAATTTGAATTGCCCTGGGACGGGCAACCATCGGAAGTTCCAGCTGTGGACTTCTGGTTCAGAGAGAGTGAGAGGGTCTGGGACTCAGCACACGTCCAACTCCAACAGGTAGTCCGGAGACAAAGGACCCAAGCCGATGCCCATCGCCTATCTGCCCCTCCATACCAACCTGGCGACAAGGTTTGGTTATCCACACGGGACACACATCCGTCTCCAGCTGCCATGTCGTAAGCTGAGTCCCCGGTTCATCGGTCCTTTCACCATCAAGAAACAAATAAATGAGGTTTCCTACCAGCTGGATTTACCACCCACATACCGCATCACACCCACCTTTCACGTCTCCTTACTGAAACCTCACACTGATCCTTTGTCTCCTTCTTCCCAGGGCCTGACGAGTCGGAAGTACCTCCTCCTCCTGAAATCGAGAACGAGGAATCTATCTACAGGGTTAACACCATCCTAGACTCCCGGCCGAGGCGGCCGCCTCAAATACCTGGTGGATTGGGAAGACTATGGGCGGAGGAAAGGTCCTGGGTACCTAGGGATGACATACTAGATCCCTCTCTCCTAGCAGAATTCCACCTGCTTCACCCTCATAAACCAGCACCCAGAAGACGCGGCCATCCAAGTCGTTGGCAGCGGGCGTCAGGAGCCGCCCGTGAAGGAGGGGGTACTGTCAGCGAACCATCAGCTTCGTCAGGTCCCAACACTCAGCATACACGATCACAATCACCTGAATACTAACCACGCACACCTGGCATCTCCTGATCACCACCTGCATATAACCACGAGCACTCCCCACTCACCTTTGTCTGGTAATGATCATCGAGATCTTCAGACTCACCTGTTCCTCCTGCCACCAGTCTCCGTGTCTCCAGCTACTGCCCTTACCAGTCTCCGTGATCGCCTGTCTGTTCCAGCCCCTGCTCCGTACTCCTGCAAGAGAGCCACGACCTCTAATCTTGAACCAGATAAGTCCATCCGACCACTCCCTGCTTCCTGCTACAGCTGCTCCGCAGCCATCTCTCTTAATTCAATAAACCTCCTTCTGTTAACCACATTCTCCCGAGTGGTCTTCCTCTATTGTGTGACAGTACTGCACAGTAATGAAGCAGCACCATATGGCAGATGAGATAAACAAGAAAGGCTATTAATAATCTTTCATTGCGCAAAAATATTATAATGTGCAAGGCTCCAATACAGAGCGGCATGAAGCGCTTATGCGCATCCCATGCGCAGAATGATGCGCTTGAAGCAACACTGAGTCACAGTGCGCAGGAACAGCGCTCCGAAGTCCGCATAGAGAAGTTCAAAGTACAAAGGAAAGAGATATTAATGCATAGTGTGTTAAATCTGTGCCACAATTTATTGAGCCTTTCCTTTTAACCATTTTAAATTTCAGTTACTGTGCTCATGAAGAACCATTCATAGTGCTCTCTATAACAGTGTTGTGATCTAACAGACACCCGGTAGAAAGTAACACGATTTAGAAACAGCACGAGACTGTAGCTAGTAGGGATGGAGCTATTGACCGGTTTTACTATTAACCGCGCTTTAAAATGTCACGGTTAATTAATCGTAAAGGTTCCGCTAAACCGAGTGTTTCTGTTGCACAGAGCGGAACTGTTGCAGCTATGTAAACGAAAACAAAGTTACACAAGTGGTGCACCAGCTTAAAATGTCAAGCTTATCAGAGACACGGAGGATACTACAAACAGTAGATTAACTATGACAGAGGATCCAAACAGCGATCCTTTATTTCCACCAGAGAATGTCTAAAGTCGATAGTCTGGGACCATTTTGGGTGTGACAAGAATGTCCAGATCGTCATTTAAATATTGCCGTAAAAATTGGTAAAAGAGTATACGTAAGGGATAATGCACGGCTAGCCAACCTGTTCTCGTTGTGAAATGCAGAAAGAATATAAAATATGAAAACACCAAATACTTTTGTGATCTCTTTCCATTTTTATTTTCAAAAGGGAAATACTGACACGTTTACAGAGCAGAGGTCACCTTTTTAATTCCAATAGGAGAGATGGACATTTTTCTTTAGTATTATTATTTTGTGCTGTATTATTGGTTACTGTGTTATTTCTGTTTCAAAAGGCAGCAACAAATAACACTTTAATATCTAAAGATTGTTTATGTAATGTTGTGAAATGAATAAATGCATAATAATTGTAATAATCATGAAACCGTGATTATTCCTCAGACTATAATCGTACCAACAAAATCTATAATCGTTGCATCCCTAGTAGCTAGATAATATCATTTTATGCAAAACCGTTGAACTTTATTTACAGATCAAGACAAGTATAATAGGATCAGTGGAGAGTTTTATCGTCTTAACTCTAGTAACCGAACGCGCCACGCAGTTTGAAAGCTGAATGGAAGATGACAGACAGCTGCAGCAGAGAAAAGTGTTTACGTGAACTTGACTTAAATATTCATCTGTACCAAACATTAAACTATGTAACGGCTTCAGAACACTTGAAATATAGTAGGGATGCACCGGTTGACCGGCCAAAGATCGGAACCGGCCGGTTTTTGCTTATAATGCGCGATCGGCAACCGGCCGGTTTTTGTCTTTTTTTCGGCCGATTTTTCCGAAAGTGCGAACATGTCATTTGTGTGGAAGACATTCGGCAGGAGCACAACAAACACAGAAAAACAGATACAATGAAGCGAACTGCCGTTGGTGTAACATTACTGGCACACAAATAAGAGCCGCTTTCATTTGCTGCTCTAGCTGAAGTTGCTAGTGATGGGTCGGTCTTGAACGATTCATTCATTTTGAACGATCTTTAATGAGACTCGAGAAGAACGAGTCATTTCGGGAGTGATTCGTTCAGTCGCGCATGCGCACCATCCTAAAGGTTCTGTACTGGAATTAGTTCACCTGTTTCGAGTCTTGGGTTTTTCGAGTCGTTCGTTCATCGGCGTGACTAATGCAGTATGAGCCGGAAAGATAATTGATTAGTTCACTTTTTGAGTCTTCGGTTTTTCGAGTCGTTCTTTCATCTTGAACGAGACTCAAAGGTCCGAGTCGGTAAAATGATCCGAACTTCCCATCACTAGAATTTGCGGCGTATCTGTCCACGCCCTGCACAAGAATAGACCGTGAACAGTTGTTCAGCGCAGCTTCTCACGTGTTGGATGAGAAAAGAAACAGACCAACTTGTGACAAAGCTGAAATGCTACTTTTGTAAAGAATAAAACGTTCAAACGTATAAACGTCAGTTCTGTACAAGATTATTATTTTTATTTTACCTTAAAATTACATTGACTTAATTCGATTTAACAAGCACGAGCTGTAGCATCTTTGCTTTTGCTCGTTGCACTAAACATTATTTGATTTAACATTTTGGAATAATTTATTTATATAGCCTACTTTGGTTTTATTTAGTTTCACTGGTAAATACCTTTTTTCTTTACACCAATTTTAAAAATGACAACAAATGTTGATTAAGTAACATCTTTGTTTGGACTGTTGAATGTGTGTTGGTTGTGTTGTTTAGATTGTAACTATGCAAATGTTGCCTTTAATTTCACATGGTTACTGTTAATGTTTTCATTTAAGGCCAGCTTTATGTAGTTTCAACCCAATTTAAAACCATCTTGGTCCATCTTCAACTGGGGTTGACCAGTTGAACATGAGAGGCAGAATTTGTAAAGATGCTTGTTTGTTTTCTAATAAAATATATTGATAGGCATTTAAAATTTGTTTAATATGCTATATCCATTAAAATAAAAGCTTAAGAACATTTTGAATTGTAAATAATTTTAATCAAAAACTTGTGACACAGCCACTATGTCATATTGAAGTAACACCACAGACGTAATTATAACACCACAGACCTTATAACGCAGTTACTAAAGGCTCTGTGTTACCAGAAAATGCATTAACACCAGAGACAGTAACACCACATACAAATCAGCTTAGACTTTTCTAAAATGGAGGCTACCATCATGATGATTTCAAGATCAGGGACATTTTGGAAATATCAACAAGTATGTATTTATATTTTTTTATTAAAATATGCCAGATCTGCAAGTTATCAACATAACACCACATACACTAATGACAACACATGAAATTGTCAGAGATTTAGCTAGCTTCAAAATGTATAAGAAAGAATGTACTCCCATGCACCCCTCAGATCAACCAGCACCTGCAGTGACCGTTACACACAGGAAGTAGTCCAAATAGAATTCTCCCTTTTCTTAAAGGGGTGACATCCATTGTTGAAACACCACAGACATGAATTTGGGGGGCAACTTTTTTCTTAAATATATATATTTTTTAAACAAATATTATACATGTTAAATCAAATATATATTCACTATATAAACACTTTATTTGTGTTAGAATCTTTCATTATTTCTTGTTGGTTGCTTAAAGGAAAAAAAATCGGTATCGGAATCGGAATCGGCCAGTTTGCTCGAAAAAAATCGGTATCGGAATCGGCCACGAAAAATCATGATCGGTGCATCACTAAAATATAGTGCACTAAAACTTTATGGTGTTTTTTTTCATACAATGTGTTTGTGGCTTTTGTGGGGCTTAACAATAACACAATAGTAGCTATGCGGTCTCGTCAGACCGATTCCCCGATCCAGCAGAAAATGCCAATATCGAAGCGATACCGATCCTAAATATCGGATCGGCGCACCCCAAGAAGAAACTCTCAGATATTCTGTGGGAAAACATACTGGCATACAGACATCCCAGGAAAAGATTCTGACAGAGTCTTTTATGAGTTTCTTATTGCTTTACCTTGGTTAATTTTATGAGAGTCATTTGCTTCCTGTTAACGTCTGGATTAAATCCAATCATGGCTTTCTGAGAACCAGTCCAGTCCTTCAGTAAGAGTGGGAGACATCCGGCATAGAGTTTCCAGACATACAGTTTGACCACAATATCACTTGCGGTTTATGAAATGATTATGACAATAGCTCAAAAATATTAAATCAGTAGAATCCATAAAGTCTCAAAGTTTGGCTGTCTGCAACTGCAAGTGCATTACAGTAATTACAGAGCAAAAGACAAAGCATTATAATCATGTCTTGGCTTGAAACATGCTCCCACTAAAGTAAGTTGCACTTTCTTTATCTGCTCTAAACCAGTTATAGTAACAAACATATTAATCACAGCTCAACAAAAAGTATTTTGCTTGCTCACCCATTTGGTCCAGTAATTCACTAGCTTTGAGACAAAAAAATTGTTCATTTAAATTATTATTCAAATAAATATGTAATAGAGTACTTACTGCTGCATTTAGGACTAGCACAAGGTCATCTTTATTTTGAGCCTAAAAAAATTGGCTAGTCATGTTTATATATATATATGAACCAAATTAGTTTCTGCAGAGCTCAGTCTTTGAATACAAATTTCACATGCATGAAAAACCATCCATCATTTTGCCACGGTTGCTTTTCTGATTAAATGGACTTTTCTTGCCTTTGTCCAGAGGACAGACACAGTTGGAAAGAGGGGGGAGCCCTTCTGTGATAGTTGGGCAGTCACCAGCACCCCCTCTATGCCAGGACTCCCTCTGTCTTCTCCATCTGGCACACCAGTGGGAAGATGAAGTGCCAGAACTGCATCTTTCCGTTCTCCTGCACGCTGCTTCCTCTTGTCCTCATGATACAGTCTGGAGACTGCACTCAGTGGGACACACAAACAATAAATCGAAACCATTTCCATCAAAAACTACAAACCCTGTCCATACCCTTTAAAAACTGCTTAAGACAGCACCTAGCTCCCATCAACACTACTGAAGCTGTTGCTGTATGTTTTGTGGAAGATTTCTTTCTATAATGGCAGACAGAAAACTGACTTGTTTTCTGCATTCAGTCAGGATGAATTGAGAATATTCCCCAGTTCACTCTAGAGGTGACATACAGTGAGAGGAGAAAGTGCTAGCGGAGGTATTTTTTTGCTGAGCAAAAAAAAAACAATCTTTGCTAAAATAAAACAAACCCAGATTTGTTTCAGAGCAGCTGGCCAGTGCTGACCTTTTGATTTGAAGCTGGACTGCAATAATGCCCAATTACTTCACTAAACCATCCCTATAATAGTGAATACCAATATTGATTAACCAAGCAAATAAGATTAAAATCTTTACACTGAAGACTTGCATTGCGAAACTGACCCGAGTCATATCTAGAGACTTTGGACAAAATAGATGCTGAAGACCACAGACTTAAAGGGATAGTTCACCCCAAAATTCTGTCACTGATTACTTCCTTCCAAACCTGTAAGATCATCATTCATCTTTGAAACACAAATTAAGATGTTTTTTATGAAATCCAAGAGCTTTCTGACCCTGAATAGACAGCAATGCAACTGACACGATAAGGTAGTAGTATTAAGGACATCGTTAAAATAGTGCATTTAACCAATCTGCGTACACTTGTTCCTATAGAACTGTTTTAGACCCTACTCTGAAGTAGGAGCAAATTTAGTTCCCCCAAATGGAGTTCCTAGAACTATAGGGTTGGGCAATGTCTACAAAATTGGCATCTACAGTGAAACATTGCAATGGACGATGACATCGGGGGCGGGGATAGTTAGGGTGTGTGCAAGCGTAAATCCATATTCAGAAAGACATGGGAAACATATATTGCTAATGGTTGCCTGTTACATTACAGTACATAAAATTTAACTTACCACATAAACAGAGTAAGGAGAGATGACGGAGGACCATGAGGGTGAGCAGATAACACATATAGTGACCTATCATCATTTAACAGAAATGTCTGGCCTCTCATGTAACTAATAATGGTGGGTAGCAGGCTCGAAATTATGCGACCATTTTGGTCGCATATGCTCCCGAAATGTAATTCAGCGACTCAAAATATATTTGGGAGCATTTGTGCGAAAGTGCAAATAATTGCTGTGGTGCGACCTCTACAGTTCTCTGCTAAACGCTCAAGAATTACTGCACAGCATGTGCCACGTGACCGGAGCTAAAGCAGGTTAAGCTTTTCATTTGCGCTTGCCTAAAGTGTGCTTTTTCTGAGCTGCACCAAACGCGCAACTAAAAAAAAGCCTGTCTAAATACAATGCAATGTACAATGCTGTCTAAATTCAATGAAAAATACAATGCAGTAACGGTCAGTAACTCTGATGCAATTTGAACGGGAGCAGGCAGTCTAACAATATCCGTTCCCCGACGCCCTTTTCAGGACAGCATATCTGCCTTTATTCTTATCGAGCACAGCCTGCACTCGGACAGTTATGCACGCACTACACGCATGTTTTATTTGCGGGGCCTGAGCACAACATGTTCAACGATGCTCCGAGCAGAATAGCAGATATAATATACAGCTCTCAGACAAAACTGGCAGGTTGTGATGAGTGACAGAGCAGGATAAGGATAGAGAAAAGTGTCTTTGTAGACTGATTAATTATTCATCTTTTGCAATTAGTTAAAATATTAAGTTATACTTATTCTAACATAAATAAAGGTCAGTTCAGCTTTAGAAAAGCATATTATGTAATTACAATTGTTATACAATTAATTGGTAAAACTTTACAATAAGGTTCCTTAGTTATCATGAACTAAGAATGAACAATACTTCTACAGCCTTTATTCATTTTAGTAAATGTTAATTTCAGCCTTTACTAATGTATTTATAAAAAAACACAAGTTGTTTTTTTAACATTGGTAAATGCACTGTGAACTAACATGAACAAACCATGAACAACTGCATTTTAATTAACCAACATTAACAAAGATTAATGCATTGTTCATTCATGTTAATTAATATATTAATATTAACAAATGATACCTTATTGTAAAATGTTGCAATTCCTTATACAAATAGATGTATTTGGCAAACAAAATGAGATTACAGACCGAGATACTCTCTAACTATTTAATTAGCTACATGAAAATGAAAAAGTGACATCATTCTGCCAAACATCTCCTTTTATAAATCATATAAGAAACAAAATAAAGGTAAGTGATAAGACTCTTTGGATAAACTATTTTATTCACAACGTAATGTCTTAAAATACGTTTATATGGTTATGATAACCAAAAAAGTCCCGAGCTAGATCAAACTTTGATCTCTATAATCCAAACTGTCACTTTAATTAAATTATTGTATCCCCACTAATAAAAATATGTTATCAATAGCTAGCTCCACACTGGAGAACTGCTTTATGACAGAAGTTGTAAATCTAAGTGAAAGACTGAGTCTGTATTTTTATGTTTAATAATGTAAAGCTGCTTGAATTAAGCCTATTGCATAAAGTACTATATAAAAAACATGATGTGACTGGACTTTACTGAAGTACATTACTGAACTGCTGAGCTCATGCAAACATCCACATCATAGTAATCAGATGCCTTTTTAACTGCTGCTTTGAGTGCTTTCACACTGTTGTCAGTTTGTGTTGCGTTATTTCGTTACTGAGAGGAAAGCGCAATATACTGTACATTTACATATTATTCCAAACACCACTCTGCAGCTTCAGGTTCTGCTCGCAGCATTTGCTTTCATGCTCTGAAGCGCTGACTTCTTCTTGAATTGCATCCAGGAGGGCTTGCGCTTATAGCTCCATGCTGGTCAAACAGCAGTATTGCTTAGGCTTAAGTCATATTTACATTTACATTTACATTTAGTCATTTACAGATGCTTTTATCCAAAGCGACTTACAATTGGGGAGTACATAAAGCGATTAATCTTGAGATCAAACGACTACCGACAACACAAATATTTGTTAACAATTTTTATTGTCGATGTTGTCGATAATGTCGACTAATCGTTGCAGCCCTACTAAATACATTCCTCATTCCTGCGGTGCAAACATGCAAAAATACAGGTACATTCGCCAACAGATCTAGGAACTATGCAAAGGTTTTTCCGGTGCGAAAGCCCCTTAAAAGGTTGAGAACCGCTGGCCTTGAGTAACTCTTTTTAAAGGGGGAACTTCCATTCATATGTTCAAAACTAGTGATGCACGATCATGATTTTTCGTGGCCGATTCCGATACCGATTTTTTCGAGCAAACTGGCCGATTCCGATTCACCGATTTTTTTTTCCTTTACAACCAACAAGAAATAATGAAAGATTCTAACACAAATAAAGTGGTTATATAGTGAATATAGATTTGATTTAACATTTATAATATTTAATTGTTTAAAAAATATATATATTTAAGAAAAAATTTGCCCCCCAAATTCATGTCTGTGGTGTTTCAACAATGGATGTCACCCCTTTAAGAAAAGGGATAATTCTATTTGGACTACTTCCTGTGTGTAAGGGTCACTGCAGGTGCTGGTTGATCTGAGGGGTGCATGGGGAGTACATTCTTTCTTATTAATTTTGAAGTTAGCTAAATCTCTGACAATTTCATGTGTTGTCATTAGTGTATGTGGTGTTATGTTGATAACTTGCAGATCTGGCATATTTTAATAAAAATAATATAAATATAATGTTGATATTTCCAAAATGTCCCCTGATCTTGAAATCATCATGATGGTAGCCTCCATTTTAGAAAAGTCTAAGCTGATTTGTATGTGGTGTTACTGTCTCTGGTGTTAATGCATTTTCTGGTAACACAGAGCCTTTAGTAACTTGCATTATAAGGTCTGTGGTGTAATAATTACGTCTGTGGTGTTACTTCAATATGACATAGACATAAGTGGCTGTGTCACAAGTTTTTGATTAAAATTATTTAAAATTCAAAATGTTCTTAAGCTTTTATTTTAATGGATATAGCATATTAAACACATTTTAAATGCCTATCAATATATTTTATAAGAAAACAAACAACATCTTTACAAATTCTTTGCCTCTCATTTGCCACCCCAGTTGAAGATGGACCAAGATGGTTTTTAAATTGGGTTGAAACTACATAAAACTGGCCTTAAATGAAAACATTAACAGTAACCATGTGAAATTAAAGGCAACATTTGCATAGTTACAATCTAAACCACACAACCAACACACATTCAACAGTCCAAACAAAGATGTTACTTAATCAACATTTGTTGTCGTTTTTAAAATTGGTGTAAAAGAAAAAAGGTATTTACCAGTGAAACTAAATACAATCAAAGTAGGCTATATAAATAAATTATTCCAAAATGTTAAATCAAATAATGTTTAGTGCAACGAGCAAAAACAAAGATGCTACAGCTCGTGCTTGTTAAACCGAGTCAATGTAATTTTAAGGTAAAATAAAAATAATAATCTCGGACAGAACTGACGCTTATACGCTTGAACGCTTTTATTCTTTACAAAAGTAGCATTTCAGCTTTGTCACAAGTTGGTCTGTTTCTTTTCTCATCCAACACGTGAGAAGCTGCGCTGAACAACTGTTCACGGTCTATTCTTGTGCAGGGCGTGGACAGATACGCGCCGCAAATTCTAGTGATGGGAAGTTCGGATCATTTTACCGACTGGACCTTTGAGTCTCGCTCAAGATGAACGAACGACTCGAAAACCCAAGACTCAAAACAGGTGAACTAATTCCAGTACAGAACCTTTAGGATGGTGATGTCTTGTGACTGAACGAATCACTCCCGAAACGACTCGCTCTTCTCGAGTCTCATTAAAGATTTGTTCAAGACCGACCCATCACTAGCAACTTCAGCTAGAGCAGCAAAGGGAAGCTCTTATTTGTGTGCCAGTAATGTTACACCAACGACTGTTCGCTTCATTGTATCTGTTTTTCTGTGTTTGTTGTGCTCCTGCCGAATGTATTCCACACAAAATGACATGTTCGCACTTTCGGAAAAATCGGCCGAAAAGACAAAAACCGGCCGGTTGCCGATCGCGATTATAAAAAAACCGCCGGTTCCGATCTTTGGCCGGTCAACCGTGCATCCCTATTCAAAACATGTGTTTTTCTTGCACGTCACACAGTAATCTAAACAGAGCTGCACAAGAGACCCAATTATCAATATTCAGAGGAACCCACAGCACATTTTTTAAATCGTTAAACACTCAAGGCCATTAATGCTGCATAAACGTTAAAGAATCCTCTCTATAAGTACTGTGACTCTCAACTCCTCTACATTCATCTTCCTGAGTGACAGCGCACAGGACCACATGCATGTCAATATGACAAGTGGCTGCCAGGGTTTATTGGATTATTGAAAATCGTGGTGACAGAAAAGAGTAGCAAGAAATGAATCAACAAAGACAGCGAGGAAACTGTGTACATGTGTTCGCGTGTTTGGATTAGGATATGGAGTGAAGTCACCTTCACACGACTCTCTGGCAGTAATCGTACCTTGGACACGTTCTTCTGCCTAATGGAGCCACCACAATGGTGACGGGGCCCAGTGACTAATGACTAATCTAATAAGTCACACACAAAACCACAAACTGGACATGGCCTGTGGCGTCATCGGTGCACTATAAGAGCTAGGTGGGTTGTATGAGTAGAATCTTATATAATGGTAGGAGTAATATTAGGTCTGCACGGCTATGACAAAATCATAATTGTCAATTATTCCCTTAAGATTGTAATTGCGATTTTAATAATGATTATTTTGAACAGGAAAAAAAAGGTAAAATTATGCATGGTATAATAATGTTATACTAAAACTAAAAGAAAAGAAAAAGAAAGAATGGTTTACTAAAGCTATATGTTTCGTTTACAATTGAGCAGACAGAATTTTAAATTACAGTAACATTTTACAGAGCAATTTATATTATGAGGGCTCCAGATTAACATTTGAAAGCAGTGGTACCAGCACCTGATTTGGTAAACACTGAACATGTAATATTATAGAGATGTAACGATTGATGATAAATCATGATAAAATTCCCGACGGTTAGTATTACCGTTTCATTTTTTAATTATCATTAAAACCGTATTCGATTACCACGATTTGAACATCTCACGATAAATAAATACTGTCCAGCATAAAGCACAGTTCTGTGTAACAGTCTCACGTGCGCACAGAGTAGTTTAGTTTTGAGTGAAAATAGGGCGGAAAAGCTGGGATGTTTTAAAAGAGAGTTGAGGGAATTATACAAATGAATATATGAAATTAATTATATGAATGTACCTCTAAAGGTTCTGACTGTTTTCAAAAACGATTCGATTGCATTTTATTTTTCAACTTTGCTCAATGTAATACGTAAAGAAGTGTTCTTAATCTCAAAACTGCTTTGTCCACGGCTTTGACGGGAAACAGCTGTAATTCAGCTTTTCCATATAAAGCGCAACCTGCTATCAGAGAGTGGATTTACAGAGATTCATATTTACATTCAGCCTGTGTGCGGTTTCTGTCTGGACAAAAATGGACCGAATTTGCATGGCCTGCTGTACATTTTGAGCAGTTGAGGAAAAACAAGCTTATGTGGATTCTACACATTTAAACAATTCAGAAAAGTTATCTAGAATTATTTTTGGAGCAGATAAAATACATAAAATAATGTATTAACCAATTATCATTTTGTCTTAACCCTTTTCTTTATTTAAAGGCTGAATATGAGATTCTTTTTCAAAGATTTAATTGAACATTTACATTAGATATTTGAACATGCTATTAAACTGTCATTGGCAATCATTGGTAATTGTATTGTTTTAGTGATTATGCAAACAAAGTTATTTAGTTGTTGTTTGTTGATTTTTTTTTATACAAAACTTGGTGAAGTGATTTATGTGTTGGTGCTTTTTGAACATCTCCAGCACATTTTAACAATACCGTGATAAAACTGATAATCGTGATTATTTTGGTCACTATAATCGTGATAAGAAATGTTCATACCGTTACATCCCTATTATATTACAAGTTTTCTATTATGAATTGGTAACACTTTACAATAAGGTATCATTTGTTAACATTAGTTAATTTATTAATTAACATGAATGAACAATGAACAATTAATTTATTAAATGTATGTATTAATTAGTGGTGGGCGTTATCGGCGTTAACGCGTGCTGCGTTAACGTGACTCTTATCGGCGATAAAAAAATATCGCCGTTAATCTATTCTCAAAGTTGGGTTGGGAGCTGGGTCTATACTCACGAAGCTATGATGACTTTCACCCTGATATTTTAAGCGGATGTATACCTAGCCGAATTGCACTGTAGGGGCGAGAACGAGTCTTCTTGAACTAGAGGCTCGTAGTCCGTGATGGACAGATTGTTAACGGCTGGTCTATGTGGTAAAACAATCGGGCAGGATATCCAAACGCTCACCTATCATTCATCAACCTCAAATATGGCTTTTCATCTGAAAGATGTATGTAGTAACAACTTTACATGGCGCTCAATATGATGTTAACCTAGAGAAATGTGCGCTATTGAAGTGTTTGTGTGGAAGCGCGTTTGCTGCAGGACAGGCTCCGGTGCGTTCACTTGCTCTTAAAATCTCCGTCATTTTTGGTCATACAGATAAAAGTAGCCTAATACATCTTTCGAATCTGTAAAGACTCTACGTTTATTTGTGTGCATTCAGAATAACAACGAAACGTTGCGCTTTTAAGCAAACAGGATGCGCTTTAGGTCTCATGTGAACTTGAGCGAGAAACTTCGAAACTCGAATATATCTAAAAATACAGTACATAGAAAAATATATCTATAGAGGGTGAAATGTCTAAAAAATAGAAGACGTGTGTGTTAGCATGGATGATTTACATGAAATTTAATCTGTGCAACACTGTGCATAATAAGATGGCTTTCAGTTCAATATAATAACAAAAAACGACATTTTGGGCTTACTTTTAGTCATTATTTGGGTAGCACACATATTCTGAATGCCTTCGGCAGAATTCAAATGAGCCATTTTAATCTAGATTAATCTAGATTAATTCCAAAATTAATCTAGATTAAAAAAATTAATCTATGCCCACCTCTAGTATTAATCTTTGTTAATGTTGATTAAAAAAATACAGTTGTTTATTGTTTGTTCACATTGCATTTACCAATGTTAAAAAAACAACGCCGGCGGGACGCCTAGTGGGTAAAGTCAAACAAAAACAACTAAATAACTTTGTTTCTGACAGGGTAAAGTCGTCAGAAACAAAAACTCAACAAAAAAAAAGTTGGACATGTCATATATCCATGGAAAGATACAATATCCATTTTAAGATACAATAAACACAGCATGTACAATCAGTGTCTTTATCCGAACACTTTTTGTTGACATAATGCAGACATGCATGATAGTACATACATACATAGGAATAACACAGAAGGGATGCAATATAACACCAATAAAAGAAAAAAAAACACAAATTAAATAATGTACTATGTACAGAAATAGAAATATAGGAAAAAAAAATATTTAGATTATAAATTATAAATATATATGTAATTTTAAAAGTGTACACATTTTGGATTCTATAAATAAATGTTACTTTAATGTGTTTATTCTTCAGTTACTATGTGTCAGCAATTATTGACAGTGAATCTGGATGAGAAATTGAATAGCTCTATGTGTAACCTTTCATTAGAGCCCAAAATGATAACTGTAGATTAAAGCATTCAAGAATTACAGCATTGTATGTGTCGTTGGTTACAAAGGGTCACTTGGAGTCTTCCAAGTGTACTTTTTTTGGAAGCGTCTAGACATAAAATTAGATAAACATATGTAAAACACTAATTTTCTAATATATTGTTTATCAAATGCAAAATTTGGCTTGGTAAGGCTTCATTCTGTGATCCCAATGTATTTTCCAGTTCATACCTCCCAGCTATAGTCATCTGCAGGCTTCTATTTACAAATAAAATGCAGGCGGAATTTTTTTTTTTGTATTCAAAGTGCTATTACTCAATATCAGTAAGACTTACAGTGATTCTGACTGTTGAGAAACAAACCTCAGAGTGTCACCTTTCAAAGGAGACCAACACCATGCATATCATCCAAATGGCCCAAGAACAGCATGCAATTTACTTTGGGTATGCCTTTTTTAGACGTTTTAGGCTAATTTTACAGGAATCGTAAAGGGTTCAAACATGGGGGGGGCTCTTCAAAATATGCTCAGCTACCATTCTTATAAAGGGTCTGGGCCGTTTCTGGCCCAAAATCTGTTTCCACTTTTCGGTAAATGGAGATGTCCCATAAAACTGTGGAGTAAATAGTTTATAATGCCACCAGCAGGCCCAATAATAGAGAACCTGTTTTCAATCAGCAGTCAAATTACTACAGAATTAGCTTCCAGACACTTAACTTCTTCACAGGCCTCTAAACACTGAAGAGGCTGAGAAATATGAAAACTTTGTAATTTCAAAATGACAGCAACTTGGGTAAAGAAAACACAATGGGTGACTTCCAACTGGCATTCGTAGGGTCATAGGGCTCCAAACAAAATTGAGCAACACAACCCTTTCACAAACGGCCAAGTTAAAGGCCATAAGTGAATTGTACAAATGATGGTCACTTTAAAGGATTAGTTAACTCGTGTTTGTAAGAATTCATGATCAAGTCTTTGTGAATAATTTTGAAACATTACAAAAATTTAATTTAATCGAAAAGCAAAAGTCAGATATAGCCTAGGCCTACTTTTTATATTTTGTTGAATTTTACCACATGGAGGTACACCAGATGGAGAGACAGTATGGAATTTTAAATACATTTGAAATAAAGACAATATTCATTTATTATTATACACTAAAATAATCGTTGCATATATTTATAACATTTATATTCTGGAGAGTATAAAAGGTGCCAAAATAAGCCGTTTAATATACTACGGGCCGTGCATGTGAAGCAAGAAAGAAAAAACCTGTGTTCAAGGGCAAAGCAATCAAATGTAGTCTTTCAAAATTTGTGCTCGTGACCCTTGGAGTGAAAAGAACTTCCCTAAAAAACAGAAACTTTTACAACACTGAAAAATATTTCGACCACACTGACTGTGCCACATGACTCCTTAAAAGTGTTGACTAGGCTGAATTGTTTAAATAAAAACTGTGTATTCCCATGCCAGAGCCCAATGTGCCACTGAGAAGTCCAAAAGGCTCTCAGTTCCCAGATATGAGTCCTATAAATGTTGATCCCCGACACCACAACCGATGCATTACAGAAATAAAATCTCTCATTAGAGCCCAGGCCCTGAAATTACCCAAATTCAATGCATATGGAAACCATAAGACAGCGTCAGCAAGGAGATAGTTTGCACCAATGGATTTTCAGCATGTGGCAACAGAGGGCCGAGCATTTGAACGTGAATTAGTTCCCTCTACCAGATTAAAATAGGTATAGAGGGTGGAAGAGGGTGGAAGAGGGTGGAAGATATGGAACATAAACAAAACTGCTAAAAATACTCAAAGATCCATTAGAAACAGTGTATATTGCTTACAGGGCATCTGCTATGGTTTCATGCTCTTTACTGACACCTGCCATGACTCTTACATTATTCACTGTTCCTGGCTGGTGGAATGAACTTCCCACCCCTATCAGGAATGCCAAGTCCCTGAAAATGTTCAAGCGACACCTTAAAACTCAACGATTCCGTCTTCACTTGACTTCTTCTTCTTAAAAAAAACACCTTTGCTCTCTTTCCTTAACCTCTCCTTGTCTAGCTAGTTTTTGCTCTGAACAATGCCTGAAATGTTGTATTATAAGCCCTTCCTGTAACTGTTTGCCTCTTTATAATGTATCGCTTATTGTATTCCTCAATTGAAAGTCACTTTGGATAAAAGCGTCTGCTAAATGGATAAATGTAAATTTATGTAAAACATGCTGACCTACAGATAAAGTGCCCCATTATAGGTTATGAAAGATTCATATTTTGGTTTTGGGAGGCCCCAACAACAGGTTGACATACATTCAAGGTCAAAAACACTTTCATTTTCTTATAATATGCATTTATTTTTACCTTCTTTGCCCAACGACTCCCAAATGATTAATTCAACGATTCATTTTTCCAAACCCCTCCTTTGCGTGATGCTAATCTGCAGAGATTGGTCTATTTAATTTCAAGCAGTGTTCGTGAGCTTTAAACGCTCCAAAAGTGGCACCTAGTGGCAAAGAATGAATTTGCAGTTTCATTCAGACCAACGGGAAAATCAAGTTTTCCCAGGTCTGCGCGCACAACAAGTGGGCGTGCAATATACTGTTTCATGTTGTGGTCGTTAAAAAAAATGACTCGTTTCAATGATTAAGAGTTGACTCTTTCGTTTGAGAGACAATAACTTTATACACGGTGCACTTTCAGATTTAAAACTTGTTGGATGTTTCATTTACTTAGAACTGTGTTACACACTAGTGCTGGTTCGATACATGGATACGAGGATGTATCGTCACAGAGATTTGATGATACGAGTATTGATCTAGCTGTGCCTGTATTGATATCGCGATACTTGCGCTGCAGTGGACCGCACTTAATTTGAATACAAGAACACCATTTAAAATGGAGTGAAAAAGTGCAAGGTTTCTAAAAAATAGAGTATAATATATAGGCTACAAAGCGGTTTAATCTGGCCGCAGAGGAACCGGGGTTGCCTGATAAAAGAGACGTAATCCCCGAAACAGAGCTTCGCACTTGCGCAATACGGAAATATCTACTAAGTGTTTTACTTGTTTTTGTTAACCTGGCAACCATGCACTTGCTTTCTGAAAACACTTCAAAATTCTATTCTCAGAAAAGTGTAATTTATCATTAGTTCATTTACAAGAGCGAGAGAGAGAGAGAGAGAGAGAGAGAGAGAGAGAGAGAGAGAGAGAGAGACAAGAGGCTGTGTATGTATGAATTACCATCGTTTTGTCATGTTTATCTATTAACAGTGAAGCTGTGGCTTTAATTGCTTTAGAACCGATGATGTTACCAGCTCCTTGTAGAGAAAGACAATGTAGCTCTTCAGCACTTTATTTTATTAGAACATAATATGAAACGATAGACTTTTTATTTCGTCCATCCGATATATATCGTCATAACGCACAGCCCTATTGCGCGCACGTGCACAGGCATTCTTTTTAGCACTCAAACAAACTAGTGCTGCCCCGCAATTTTATCAATAAAATAGATAATGTCTATTTTATACCCTATAGAAGAAGGAAAGGCGGTGCAAAAGCTTCAAAAAAAAAAAAAGGTTCTTAAATCCGACGCTGCCAAATGCATACAATTTATCTATTTTATTGATAAAATTGCGGGCAGCACTAGTTTGTTTGAGCGCTAAAAGAATGCCTGTGCACGTGCGCAATAGGGCTGTGCGTTATGACGATATATATCGGATGGACGAAATAAAAGTCTATCGCTTCATATTATGTTCTATCATTTATGGTGTCGCAAAATACATTGTTTCCGGTAGGGCTGGGCGATATGGCTGAAAACTGTATCACGATATCAGTGTTTCATATCGGTCGATATCGATAATTATTGATATTTTTTATGACCCATTTAAAATAAGGACCAGGAGAAAAATATATTACATTTAAACATTTGTATTTTAAATGTAACCTTCCTCTGATCATAATCCCCTCAGTTATTAAGACAGAAATGTCAACAACCATGGAAAACTCAAATAATTAAAATGTAAACATAAGTCTAAAGTCACAATGAACACTTAATTATCTCTTAACATTTGTTGTTGGTTGAATACGGCTGTGCTCCAAAGGGTGAGCACGGCTAAGGTGGTACATCAAGTTCGTGGTATTACCATTCTTGGCGGGGACGACGGTCTTGCATAATTTGCAGACGACATTGGTCTGATTACGGTCAGACTTATAATATCCCAAAAAACTGCCATACTGGCGAGCTGACTTTTCCTCTTTTATTTACAATTTCCTCGCTCGCTGCGGCACTCGTTTTCTGCTTATGAAAAGGAATCCAGCAGACCAGCACGAGACAATGATATGGCGCAACCAAACATGATACGGTTACATGATTGGCTGTTAGCGTGTCACTCCCTACGTTGCTAGGTTACCAGAGAGCGAGTGCCTTTGTTAATGCAACCAAACTTGCTTCGCAACCTCTGTTTTCTTCCGACGAAGAATAAAAAATATCGAACGTTTTATCGAACACATTTTTTATTGATATCGATCACGTGTCTATCGCGATACATATCGTTATCGTTTTATCGCCCAGCCCTAGTTTCCGGTAATACATTTTCATCATTTGAGTGACTGCGATCTTTATACGCCGCCCACCACAGGGCGTGAACGGGAGACAGAAACAGGTGGAGAACGACCAGCCAGGACAAAATGAGGAGCTCGTTCCTAAATGACAGACTACATCTGTAGCATGGTCACGCGTTTTTAAGCACTGCAGTTTTAAAACAACCGATTTTGAGCCGTTGAAACGCAAACAACAGACCTAACGTTATATGCGTGCACCATCTCTGTGTCTGTGTCAGAGAAGAGCACATTTTCTTTTTTGCCGACTTTGAACAATTAACGTTACATAAACACACTTATATGCATTAGAAACCCCGTCTTTGCAAGTATCCTCATAATCACAGCGATTTAGGTCTTAAGAGCGAGTAAACGGCAGAAAGAGAAAACGCAATGTAACAGTGTATTAGATACGGACTTCGGTCTTAAAGGGGAAGCTGTCCAATATTCGTTCTGTCTGTCATTCATGTTAATCACTAGCGGTCGACCGATTATCGGCGCCGATATTAAGCATTTTTACGATTATCGATATCGGCCATTTTCAAAACAGATTTGCTGATAATTTTTTTATTTTTTATTTTTATGCAAACAAACATACTATTTACAGGTGACATTATTTATTGGTGAATAAATAATACAGGTGAATTATTTAATGTTTAAATGCACTATTTGGCTCGATGCAGCCTGTCTGAGCTCAACACTCTGTGGCCTAGAGCAATCTCCGCCCACCGCTCATCTGATATGTAGGGAGTCACGAGTCCGACCAATCAACGCGGAAAACTGAAGGCAGTCTCACACCGAAAGCACTTGCTAACTGGAGCTGCGTCAGTGATCACGCATCTGTTGTCTCTCAAAGGTACAATACGATTGCAATAAATCACAATCCACTACACTGAAGTTGCAAAACACCTCAATATAACCTATGATGTCCGCGATGCGGAAAATGCGGGCGGAATCGCGGAATGCAGTCATATAATGGAATTTACCGTATAACGGCGTATTTGAATTAATCAAAAGTAGGTCAGTACACTTAAATCGACTCGCGCTATGGACTAGTATCTATAAATATTAAGCAGCAAAAACACTATTTAAATATGAATCCTGCATGTTCTGCATCTCTGTTAATGAATGACACAGACGTGCGGTTTCATTTACTGCACACATACATACTGAAGCGCGTGTGATGCTCGCGGTGATTTCAGCATCTGCCGTCTCACTAAATGAGGACATAAATACATGAACAACATCCCCGGAACTGCTCGGAGAGTCACTTCATGAGCATTTGACCGTTTCATTTGAGTAAAACGATCGTCATATCATATATACATAGGCTACAGAAATTTAAAATGTCCTCATGGCAACCTGTCAAAATATAAGATCGGTTTAGCGAATATATTACTGTATACGTAATACAACTACAACAATTATTACAACTTTTGTTGAGAATAATCACACAATCACGCTAAATACGTTTACTTTAAGTTTTACAAAATGTTTACAGAATGCTTCTGGGTGATCCCTGCACTTATGTTATTATTAATATTATTAATATTACTGTTTATTTAATGTTGTTGTTATTAACAGTTTTCAGAATTAAAGACATGTTTAAAAGCATTTAAAGAACGTTTTTTTTGTCAGAGCTCTTGTTATTATTAATTTTGGCATTCATTTTCATTTTTACACCAGAAACGTATATCGGTTCAAAATATCGGTTATCGGTCTACTTGATCTGTAATAATCGGTATCGGCATCGGCCCTGAAAAACACATATCGGTCGACCCCTATTAATCACAGCACACTGCTAGAAAATCTCTCACTGCTCTGGACTAAATCACTTTTATAACTTTAATGAGAATAAATAAAAAATAACAATAATAATGATATATTTATAATATGTATTGAATCTATACATAATACACGTGTTAATTATTTCTATCATAGATAGATAGATATAATTAACACAGTGAAGACGGGGCAGTCGAGGTTGTAACCCGAGGTTGTGGGTTCAAATCTCGGCTCCGGCAGGAATTGTCCACGACTGAGGTGAGACCCTTGAGCAAGGCACCAAACTGCTACCCGGGCGCCGCAGGGTCGGCTGCGCCCAGCTCCAAGTGTGTGTGCACTTGGATGGGTTAAATGCAGAGAACACATTTCACTGCTGGTTATACTCTGTATAATTGTGTATGTGAAAAATAAAGCTCATCTGAGCTTAATCTTATTATTACTAATTAATTTACACAATGTAGTGTTTCTTATTTATTGCATTTTTTTGTCCTATTTGTCCTATTGCAATTAGTTTATTATCCTTATTTCATCACTGACTGTTTATTTATCTTCAGTGAGGTTGAGTTATTGATTCTCTCTCTTTAGGCTTATATTAGTTTGATATTGACATTGTGACAAGGATTATGAAAATTATATAGTATTAAAGATTTTAATATAATAAAAACCTTTTTAAAATAAAAAAAATCACTATACCGTGATATATATATATTGTTAGCGTGATATAAAATTTGTCATATCGTGATATAAGATTTTGGTCATATCGCCCACCCCTAGCGCGCAACGTGATCTAGTGACTAAATGTGCGCGTGAGGTTCAGTAAAGATGGCACATTAATTTAGAACTCTTCAAATTTTTTTTTTAAACGTAGAGAGTGTATTGATTTGTGCAATTTTAACCTACCAGCAATGCTAAGATGATTTTAATATATTAGAATAAGTACATTACAATATAGGCTACATTTATTAGGACGAGTACATTATTATTTATGGGCTTAAAAATAAAGCCCATAAAAGATGCAAACAATCTGAATATTGTACCTGGTGGGGAGTGCACAATGTAAACATGAAACATATGCCATTACCTATATTGTGTTGTGGTACAGTTATGGAGGCCTTTCATAATGTAGAGGTCAAATGCCTATTCTGCCAATAGTTAGCACCGGCCCAATAGTATGCAGTAAACAGCTATTTTACTAAATTCTTCTGAGGTGAAATTCAGTGCAGTCCCGTATTATGATACGTAGGCCTATCGTATCGTGGCCTCTGTATCGTGATACGTATCATACCGTGTCCTCTGTATCTCTGTGGTGATACACAGTCCTATTACACACTGCATGAAAGGTATTTTTCAAAAACTCATAATAGGGGCACTTTAATGTATCCACAAAATCCTTTTCAGACACATCTTTTTTGTATTAGATTTTACTTCAGCAAGTCACAATGATTGACTGTATTGTTCAGTCATTGACCACCAAAGCAACAAATACAATAACATAAATGCGCTTGTGATCCAATCACATGTGTGCTACTGAGAGCGATATTGTCAGTTCATTTTAATGCCTGTCAAAATACAGACCACAACTTTTCTCAAGCCAGCCTTTAGCCTCAGGAGCTGTCTTTATGAAAAATCCAGAACTGACAGAATATTAAACTAATTACACAGACCAAATGAACAGTAGTACCAGAAGACTGCACAGGATCAAGAAAACAATGTTATCTTTGGCCAAATCATTCCAGACTACTGGTGCAATTGCACAAAACTTGTTCTTGAGCTCTTTCAGATCATTTGATATTGCTAAGCTTCGTGAGCACTCTGATGTTCCTCATATATGCTTGCTTGTTTGTTTGTTTGTTTTTAATAAATAAAAACTCTGGACTGTTAAAAGCCTTGCTTGCAGTGTTCATGTATGGTCATGTGTATTATATGCTCCCTTCTTAAAATAACTCCTGATGTACCTAATTGCTGTGTGGAAGGACCTGGGAAAGGGCAACAAAACCAGCATAACAAATAATGCATAATGTCTATAGCATAACAAGAGTGGTATTGTTCTGCTGCATGAGCTATTAAAGGGACAGTTCACTCAAATTAAAAGTCTGTCATAATTTATTCACTTTCATGTTGTTTTAAACCAACATGTCTTCCTTTCTTTTACAACAGAAGCTGTTAGGCATAATGTAAGAGACTGACAGCTTCAGTCACCATTTACAACGTCTGTAAAGAAGATGCAATGAAATTGAAAGCTACACGACTGCCATTCTGCAGAAAATATCATTTTGTGGTACAAGGAAAAAACTAAGTCGTAAAGATGCGAACAACATAAACGTGAGTAAATATAGGATTTTGATTTTGGGGTGAACTAGCGTTTTAACACGCACGAGGTTCACTTCTCGTTTAAAATCTCACTGACACATTTCTGTGAAGCCCCACCAAAATATCTCCAAAAACAGGTCTAATAAAACCTTCCTAAAGAGCAGTATGGATATAATTGTTACTTTCAACCGTTCTGTAAAATACTACAATTTGGAAACATACAAACTCATTATGTAATGTAACGATATTTGATTTTAATGCGATTAGAAATACTGAACTAAGCAAGCAGGCATCGTCTTTAAAGGCAGCCTACGGCTACGTTTTGGTGAGAACTGCAACAACAAAAAAATCCCAATATGTCTGAATATATATATATATGTGTGGGAGTGTGCGTTTTAAAATATGCACGCTCATCCACAGACGGTGGCATCTTGAAAAATAAATCACTAAATTTTATCCATGTAACGTTGTGTGTTTGGAATTAATTTCTGTACACTTTTTTTTCATAATCACACCAGACTGAATCAGTTCAAATGTATGCATAATTAATCAAAACATTGACACGATTGCAAAACACTAATTTGTGGCATATTTTACATGAGATGAAGCATTTGGAGAAGTGAGCTCGCTCACGGCCAGCCACTGCGGTCACGCCATCTGCGCTCGGAAAAGCACGGTCACGCCATCTACGCCGAAAATGTTAGTGCCGTCTACATTGCTGCGTGCGTGGTAGTCATAGCCATGAAGCTTCTAACCGTTTGCATTTTTTTAGGAGTGGGCGGATCGCGTATCAAATTGAAATCACAGGCAATTTTTATTATTTTATTGTTTAATTGTATTCATAATGTATTACAGTTTCAATAAAACATTTGAAATTGGTTTGTACAATGTTTTTGTTTTTTAAAAATCCATAAAATAAAATACAAATAAAAAAGTTTTCTGCATTTCTTGTTATGCATCTCCCAAGTAACACAGTTATATTTGTGTATATTATTTTTGATAATTAAATACCAAAGTCACAGTAAATACTATTTACATTGCCATATAGACATTTAAAAAAATCATAAAAAAATAAAATCAAGTTGTTTTCTGCAAACTCCACCTAATTATTGTTCATCATCTCCCCAAGTACCACTGGGGTGATTTCCATGTTGTTTTACTGTATCATTTTTTAATAATTGCATTACAAAGTCAAGAAAAATGCTATTTAAATTGCCTTTATAGACATATTTTAAAAATTCATAAAAACATTTAATCAAATTGTTTTCTGACAACTCCACCTGATTATTGTTCAGCATCTCCCCAAGTACCACTGTGATGATTTCCATGTTGTTTTACTGTATCATTTTTTAATAATTGCATACCAAAGTCAAGAAAAATGATATTTAAATTGCTCTATAGACACATTTTAAAAATTCATAAAACAATAAAATCAAATTGTTTTCTGACAACTCCACCTGATTATTGTTCAACATCTCCCCAAGTACCACTGTGATGATTTTCATGTTGTTTTACTGTATCATTTTTTAATAATTGCATACCAAAGTCAAGAAAAATGCTAAATACATTGCTCTATAGACACATTTTAAAAATTCATAAAAATATTAAATCAAATTGTTTTCTGACAACTCCACCTGATTATTGTTCAGCATCTCCCCAAGTACCACTGTGATGATTTTCATGTTGTTTTACTGTATCATTTTTTAATAATTTAAATTGCTCAATAGACACATTTTAAAAATTCATAAAACAATAAAATCAAATTGTTTTCTGACAACTCCACCTGATTATTGTTCAGCATCTCCCCAAGTACCACTGTGATGATATTCATGTTGTTTTACTGTATCATTTTTTAATAATTGCATACCAAAGTCAAGAAAAATGATATTTAAATTGCTCAATAGACATTTAAAAATTCATAAAACAATAAAATCAAATTGTTTTCTGACAACTCCACCTGATTATTGTTCAACATCTCCCCAAGTACCACTGTGATGATTTTCATGTTGTTTTACTGTATCATCTTTTAATAATTGCATACCAAAGTCAAGAAAAATGCTAAATACATTGCTCTATAGACACATTTTAAAAATTCATAAAACAATAAAATCAAATTGTTTTCTGACAACTCCACCTGATTATTGTTCAACATCTCCCCAAGTACCACTGTGATGATTTTCATGTTGTTTTACTGTATCATTTTTTAATAATTGCATACCAAAGTCAAGAAAAATGCTAAATACATTGCTCTATAGACACATTTTAAAAATTCATAAAAATATTAAATCAAATTGTTTTCTGACAACTCCACCTGATTATTGTTCAGCATCTCCCCAAGTACCACTGTGATGATTTTCATGTTGTTTTACTGTATCATTTTTTAATAATTGCATACCAAAGTCAAGAAAAATGCTATTTAAATTGCTCAATAGACACATTAAAAAAATTCATAAAACAATAAAATCAAATTGTTTTCTGACAACTCCACCTGATTATTGTTCAACATCTCCCCAAGTACCACTGTGATGATATTCATGTTGTTTTACTGTATCATTTTTTAATAATTGCATACCAAAGTCAAGAAAAATGATATTTAAATTGCTCAATAGACACAATTTAAAAATTCATAAAACAATAAAATCAAATTGTTTTCTGACAACTCCACCTGATTATTGTTCAGCATCTCCCCAAGTACCACTGTGATGATTTTCATGTTGTTTTACTGTATCATTTTTAATAATTGCATACCAAAGTCAAGAAAAATGCTATTTAAATTGCTCAATAGACACATTTAAAAATTCATAAAACAATAAAATCAAATTGTTTTCTGACAACTCCACCTGATTATTGTTCAGCATCTCCCCAAGTACCACTGTGATGATATTCATGTTGTTTTACTGTATCATTTTTAATAATTGCATACCAAAGTCAAGAAAATGATATTTAAATTGCTCAATAGACACATTTAAAAATTCATAAAACAATAAAATCAAATTGTTTTCTGACAACTCCACCTGATTATTGTTCAACATCTCCCCAAGTACCACTGTGATGATTTTCATGTTGTTTTATCATTTTTAATAATTGCATACCAAAGTCAAGAAAAATGCTAAATACATTGCTCTATAGACACATTTTAAAAATTCATAAAAATATTAAATCAAATTGTTTTCTGACAACTCCACCTGATTATTGTTCAGCATCTCCCCAAGTACCACTGTGATGATTTTCATGTTGTTTTACTGTATCATTTTTTAATAATTGCATACCAATGTCAAGAAAAATGCTATTTAAATTGCTCAATAGACACATTTTAAAAATTCATAAAACAATAAAATCAAATTGTTTTCTGACAACTCCACCTGATTATTGTTCAACATCTCCCCAAGTACCACTGTGATGATTTTCATGTTGTTTTACTGTATCATCTTTTAATAATTGCATTCCAAAGTCAAGAAAAATGCTATTTAAATTGCTCAATAGACACATTTAAAAAATTCATAAAACAATAAAATCAAATTGTTTTCTGACAACTCTGACTGATTCTTGTTCAGCATCTCCCCAGGTACCACTGTGATGATTTCCATGTTGTTTTACTATATCATTTTTTAATAATTGCATACCAAAGTCAAGAAAAATGCTAAATACATTGCTCTATAGACACATTTTAAAAATTCATAAAACAAAAAAATCAAATTGTTTTCTGACAACTCCACCTGATTATTGTTCAGCATCTTCCCAAGTACCACTGGGGTGATTTCCATGTTGTTTTACTGTATCATATTTTAATAATTACATTCCAAAATCAAGAAAAATGCTAAATACATTGCTCTATAGACACATTTTAGAAATTCATAAAAATATTAAATCAAATTGTTTTCTGACAACTCCACCTGATTATTGTTCAGCATCTTCCCAAGTACCACTGTGATTATTTTCTTGTTGTTTTACTGTATCATTTTTTAATAATTGCATACCAAAGTCAAGATAAATTCCATTTACAATGCCTTTATAGACATTTAAAAAATTCATAAAAACAGAAAATCTAATTGTTTTCTGCCAACTGAATTCTTGTTCAGCATCTCCCCAAATACTACTGAGGTGAAATCAGTATTTAAGAAATACAATGAAACCGTGAGAGTAACGTCTAGGTTACCTATTACCTGGAAGCCCCGAACATCTCTGACTAAAGAGAAATCGCCAATGAAATTGGCTAGTGGATTATGCACACCTGAGCCACTCCCGTGCATACGGGTATAAAAGGCGACAGGCGCATCCACTCATTAGGTTCAAGATTGTGGCATGGGGACATAAAGTCTCCGTTCCCTCCATCAGGAACAGGGGTGATACTTAACCTGCGTTCCCTATCTGTCGGTCACTACTGAGTTATGTCGTGACGACATAGGGGTCTATGGCGCCACAAGCTGAACCCGTCACAACAACCTTGTGGCATGCAGATGTTGACAAGCGAGTGCGTGACAGACAAATGCCATGCAAGAGGTTGCAACCTTCCTACTGCTCCAGCGCAAATTAGCTAACCTTGGTGCCCACGAGACCACTAGAAACCGAGCCTTCCAGAGAAGGGCGGCTGGAGGCCACATCCTGTTGGAGACACTGATATGGACTGGCCCAGGCTTGGGGCAGTACTACATCGACTGGACTCTGGGGCAGATCCCTAGGAGTAGGAGGGCGCTGCAGACCTGACAGAAGCTCTGTGACAGGAAGACACGGGTTTACCGTGGAGGAAGAATACACATATGGGATTACCCAAAGGGAATCAGAGCCCAGTACAGGGGCTGAGGGGCTGACGGAGACCCGGCGAGCTAACACTAGTACTGGGCCAGACTGCTCCGCCCAGTCTGACTGCCACCACCAGGGATTCACCATCCGGGGAACTGAACTGGGGAAAAAAGGCGCTCATATCCCCAGGTGAGGGGAATGGCGCAGCAAGCGTGACACCGGCCAGTTCTTCCCGCCCATTATACCCAAGAAACTGGCTCAGCGGAGATTGTAGAATCTTGAAGGTGTTCGGTGTCACCAAGCCCGCAGCTCTGCAGATGTCAGGCGCCGTGCGCGCAAGCCTCCTGGTGGAGTGAGGCACGGCTCGCCTTACGACTGGTACGCCAAAGGACGGCCTCCCACTATCCAGTGGGCCAACCTCTGTTTGGAGACAGCCTTCCCTTTCTGCTGCCCTCCGTGGCAGACAAAGAGCTGCTCGGAGCTTCTGGCGCTCGGGTGCGGTCCAGGATGCGCAATGCTCTTATGGGACACAGCAACGCAGGCATCTGCCTCAGGGCTGCCTCCACCGAGCGGCAGCTTCACCTGATTGCAGAAGGCGTGGTGCAGGAACCTGGGAGTGTCCGGCGGGACTCTCAGGCCGCCTCAATGTGAGTAGACCGGCCCAACACAAGGCACTCTTCGCTTCAGCGCCTGGAGGTCCCGACCCGTTTGATGGAAGTGAGCGTGGTCAGGGCGCTGTCTTAAGAGACAGGAACTTCAGCTTGACTGAGTCCCCCGGCCCAGGGGCCCTCTGAAGTCCAGCCAGGATAATAGAGAGGTCCCAAGAGGGCACAAAGGGAGGCCTGGAGGGATTCATCCTCCTGGCCCCTTCAGAACCTCACAATGAGATCATGCTTTCCCAGGGACCGGCCGTCCACTGCATCGTGGTGAGCTGCAATGGCTACATACACTTTCAAGGTGGAGGTGACAACCTATGCTCCAACCTTTCAGGAAAGAAAACACTACTCCAATCGTGCATCTTGGGGTCTTCTCGTGAGAAGAACACCAGGTCGCTGAACAGACTCCATTTCAGTGCGGGGGTTTGCCTTGTTGAAGGAGCTCTAGCCTGAATGATGGTCTCTACCACCGCCGTGGTAGACCACTCAAATCTGCAGCGTCTCGTCCAGGAGCCACACATGGAGGTTCCATAGATCTGGGTGCCATATGGTGCCGAGCCCCTCAGAAAGGAGGTCCTTCCTCAGAGGAATGCGCCAGGGGCGTCGCGAGGGAAATGAGTTCGGAAACCAGGTCCGGGTGGGCCAATGGGGTGCAACCAGCAGGACCTGCTTCTCGTCCTCCTGAGCTTGCACAGTGTCTGTGCGAGTAGGCTAACTAGGGGAAGCATACTTGTGTAAGGCCCGAGGCCAGCTGTGTGCCAGTGCGTCTGTGCGGGGGCCCTCGGTCAGGAGAAGTACAGCTGGCAGTGGGAGGACTCGGGAGGCAAACAGGTCTACCTGAGCTTCCCGAAGCGACTCCAGATCACCCGGATCGTCTCGGGATGGGCGCCACTCTCCGGGAACGTGAGCTGTCGTGAGTGTGTCGGCCGCCGCGATTGAGCTCCCCGGGATGTGAACAGCACGCAGTGTCTTGGTGCGTGACTCAGAGGAGGAGATGGCGGGCGAGCTGTGACATGCGGTGTGATCGTACCCCCAGCGGTTGATATGAGACCGCAGTGATGTCCATGCAGACTAACGTGCTTGCCCAACAGTAGTGGCGGAACTGCCGCAGGCTAAATGCACTGCCCACAGCTCCAGGCAGTTGATGTGCCAAAGCAGTCGGGGCCCTGTCCAGAGCCCCGAGGTTGCCCGTTGCATGTAGCGCCCCAGCCCGTGCTGGAGGCATCTATTGTGACAAAAGTATGCTGGGACACTTGTTCTAGGGGCACCCGGCCCATAGAAAGGCAAGGTCTGTCCAGGGGCTGAGGGAGCGGCGACACTGCTGGGAGATACCTACCAGGAGTGTGTGGCGCCCATGCCCACCTCGGGACCCGGAGTGTAGCCAGTGCTGAAGTGGTCTCATATGAAGCAATCCGAGCAGCGTGACTGCAGCTGCGGATGCCATATCTGAAACTGTTTCAGTGGTACCACATTCCTGCCTCTGAAGGAACTCAGGCACTGCTTGGGCACGTTCCTCCGTGAGCGTGCCGTCATACTCCCGAGTCTAACTCCACCGAGAAAAGTGATTCTCTGCACAGGGGAGAGCTTGCTCTTTTCCCAGTTGACCAAGCCCCAACTAGCTGAGGTGCGGAGCACCAAGTCCCTGTGATCGCCCAACTGCTCTCTGGATTGGGCTAGGGTAAGCTGTTCGTCGAGGTAGTTGAGGATCCTGGACGCCCACTTCCCGTAGCAGGTACGCCCTCTTTCGTGAACACGGGAGACAGGGAGAGCCCGAGGAGGACCCTGTACTGCCATGCCCGACCTTGACGCCAAACTGAAAGTCCTTGCGCGGAAGGATCGAAGCGTGAAAGTGGCGTCCTTCAGGTCAATCGCTGCAAACCAATCCTGGGGCTGAATGCATTTGAAGCGCCTGTCGTCAGCAACGAGAGCAAAGCATCTTGAGCGGGAGCTTGTGCAAAGCCGGTTGTTCGCCATTCTCAGATCCAGGATTGAAGGCCACCACCTTTCTTGGGTACGATGAAGTAAGTGTAAAACCCCTACCCCATCTCGGCTGGGCGGACCGGCTCGCCATCCTTTGCCAGGAGGACAGCAATCTCTTTGCCAAGACAAGGGCGTTCCGGACTGCCACCGGCGTCGAGCGTTGAACTTGGGAGGTCGCCTGGTGAACTGAATCAGCGTGGTCGATGTGCGGCGTGAGCCAGCGAGACAGGCTGGGCAGCGTGAGCCACGCCTCCAGGACGCTGTGAAAGCGGCTCCAACAGCACAATCGACGTACCTGTGGTGGTGCAGCGAGTAGGGGTGGATGGCACAGAAGGCGTGTGCTCTGAGGCATCCTCACCGAACTCCTGGGTCCCAAGCGGACTGTCGTGCCGAACCATACTCTCTTGGCTACTGGCCGCTCTTGGCACAGAATGCACTGACGGCTCTCTCATCCATCTGGGGAATGCCACGCGTACCCCTGGCTTCCTCGAGGGTAGTGAGGACGGAGGAGGCGGACGAGCGGCTTCTGGCCGTGAAAGGGCCATCCACGAACTCGTCAGCTCATCATGCACCTCCGGGAAGAAAGGCACCGGGCAGGCGCGGTTGTGAGCTGCGCCCGCTCCGAAACCAATCGTCCAGCTGCAGGGCTCGGGACTGGGCGGCCTGTTGACCTCCAGCCCGATGCTCAGGCTGCCGGGCAAGCATGGCGCGTCAGCTCTGGGTCCGGTGATGCGGCTGCAACACCGGGGCAGCCCCACCGCACCTTTATCCTCATTGACGTGAACCCGTCCCCGATGCTCAGAATTTCCTCTAGTTGAAGTGCAGGGGAATCACGCTGATCGAAATGCTGAATGATCGGTTTGCTCTTAAGATCAGCACCCTTCTCATCTCTCAGTTGAAGTGCCTGGGGATGCACCTGCTGAACAAGTAATTCAGTTGGCAGCAATTAGATTCGTTTTAACGGGAACAAAACAAATGTCTATGAAACGGCTTTGTGGAATTATCGCACCTGTATGCAATCGTATTCAAATGGTACAGTAACCATGTTTCACAGTAGTATTTGGGGAGATGCTGAACAAGAATCAGGTTGCAGAAACACTATTTGATTGTATGTTTTTATGAATTTTTAAATGTCTATAAAGGCAATGTAAATAGCATTTATCTTGAATTTGGTATGCAATTATTAAAAATGATACAGTAAAACAACAAGAAAATAATCACAGTGGTACTTTGGGGAGATGCTGAACAATAATCAGGTGGAGTTGTCAGAAAACAATTTGATTTAATATTTTATGAATTTTTAAAATGTGTCTATAGAGCAATGTATTTAGCATTTTTCTTGACATTGGTATGCAATTATTAAAAATGATACAGTAAAACAACATGAAAATCATCACAGTGGTACTTGGGGAGATGCTGAACAATAATCAGGTGGAGTTGTCAGAAAACAATTTGATTTAATATTTTTTATGAATTTTTAAAATGTGTCTATAGAGCAATGTATTTAGCATTTTTCTTGACTTTGGTATGCAATTATTAAAAATGATACAGTAAAACAACATGAAAATCATCACAGTGGTACTTGGGAGATGTTGAACAATAATCAGGTGGAGTTGTCAGAAAACAATTTGATTTTATTGTTTTATGAATTTTTTAAATGTGTCTATTGAGCAATTTAAATAGCATTTTTCTTGACTTTGGAATGCAATTATTAAAAAATAATACAGTAAAACAACATGGAAATCATCACAGTGGTACCTGGGGAGATGCTGAATAATAATCAGGTGGAGTTGTCAGAAAACAATTTGATTTTATTGTTTTATGAATTTTTAAAATGTGTCTATAGAGCAATTTAAATATCATTTTTCTTGACTTTGGTATGCAATTATTAATAAATGATACAGTAAAACAACATGAAAATCATCACAGTGGTACTTGGGGAGATGCTGAACAATAATCAGGTGGAGTTGTCAGAAAACAATTTGATTTTATTGTTTTATGAATTTTTAAAATGTCTATTGAGCAATTTAAATAGCATTTTTCTTGACTTTGGAATGCAATTATTAAAAAATGATACAGTAAAACAACATGAAAATCATCACAGTGGTACTTGGGAAGATGCTGAACAATAATCAGGTGGAGTTGTCAGAAAACAATTTGATTTTATTGTTTTATGAATTTTTAAAATGTGTCTATTGAGCAATTTAAATAGCATTTTTCTTGACTTTGGAATGCAATTATTAAAAAATGATACAGTAAAACAACATGAAAATCATCACAGTGGTACTTGGGGAGATGCTGAACAATAATCAGGTGGAGTTGTCAGAAAACAATTTGATTTAATATTTTATGAATTTTTAAAATGTGTCTATAGAGCAATGTATTTAGCATTTTCTTGACATTGGTATGCAATTATTAAAAAATGATACAGTAAAACAACATGAAAATCATCACAGTGGTACTTGGGGAGATGCTGAACAATAATCAGGTGGAGTTGTCAGAAAACAATTTGATTTAATATTTTTATGAATTTTTAAAATGTGTCTATAGAGCAATTTAAATAGCATTTTTCTTGACTTTGGTATGCAATTATTAAAAAATGATACAGTAAAACAACATGAAAATCATCACAGTGGTACTTGGGGAGATGTTGAACAATAATCAGGTGGAGTTGTCAGAAAACAATTTGATTTTATTGTTTTATGAATTTTTTAAATGTGTCTATAGAGCAATTTAAATATCATTTTTCTTGACTTTGGTATGCAATTATTAATAAATGATACAGTAAAACAACATGAAAATCATCACAGTGGTACTTGGGGAGATGCTGAACAATAATCAGGTGGAGTTGTCAGAAAACAATTTGATTTTATTGTTTTATGAATTTTTAAAATGTCTATAGAGCAATTTAAATAGCATTTTTCTTGACTTTGGAATGCAATTATTAAAAAATAATACAGTAAAACAACATGGAAATCATCACAGTGGTACCTGGGGAGATGCTGAATAATAATCAGGTGGAGTTGTCAGAAAACAATTTGATTTTATTGTTTTATGAATTTTTAAAATGTGTCTATAGAGCAATTTAAATATCATTTTTCTTGACTTTGGTATGCAATTATTAATAAATGATACAGTAAAACAACATGAAAATCATCACAGTGGTACTTGGGGAGATGCTGAACAATAATCAGGTGGAGTTGTCAGAAAACAATTTGATTTTATTGTTTTATGAATTTTTAAAATGTGTCTATTGAGCAATTTAAATAGCATTTTTCTTGACTTTGGAATGCAATTATTAAAAATGATACAGTAAAACAACATGAAAATCATCACAGTGGTACTTGGGAGATGCTGAACAATAATCAGGTGGAGTTGTCAGAAAACAATTTGATTTTATTGTTTTATGAATTTTTAAATGTGTCTATTGAGCAATTTAAATAGCATTTTTCTTGACTTTGGAATGCAATTATTAAAAATGATACAGTAAAACAACATGAAAATCATCACAGTGGTACTTGGGGAGATGCTGAACAATAATCAGGTGGAGTTGTCAGAAAACAATTTGATTTTATTGTTTTATGAATTTTTAAAATGTGTCTATAGAGCAATTTAAATAGCATTTTTCTTGACTTTGGTATGCAATTATTAAAAGATGATACAGTAAAACAACATGAAAATCATCACAGTGGTACTTGGGGAGATGCTGAACAATAATCAGGTGGAGTTGTCAGAAAACAATTTGATTTAATATTTTATGAATTTTTAAAATGTGTCTATAGAGCAATGTATTTAGCATTTTTCTTGACTTTGGTATGCAATTATTAAAAAATGATACAGTAAAACAACATGAAAATCATCACAGTGGTACTTGGGGAGATGCTGAACAATAATCAGGTGGAGTTGTCAGAAAACAATTTGATTTAATATTTTTATGAATTTTTAAAATGTGTCTATAGAGCAATGTATTTAGCATTTTTCTTGACTTTGGTATGCAATTATTAAAATGATACAGTAAAACAACATGAAAATCATCACAGTGGTACTTGGGGAGATGTTGAACAATAATCAGGTGGAGTTGTCAGAAAACAATTTGATTTTATTGTTTTATGAATTTTTTAAATGTGTCTATTGAGCAATTTAAATAGCATTTTTCTTGACTTTGGAATGCAATTATTAAAAATAATACAGTAAAACAACATGAAATCATCACAGTGGTACCTGGGGAGATGCTGAATAATAATCAGGTGGAGTTGTCAGAAAACAATTTGATTTTATTGTTTTATGAATTTTTAAAATGTGTCTATAGAGCAATTTAAATATCATTTTTCTTGACTTTGGTATGCAATTATTAAAAATGATACAGTAAAACAACATGATAATCATCACAGTGGTACTTGGGGAGATGCTGAACAATAATCAGGTGGAGTTGTCAGAAAACAATTTGATTTTATTGTTTTATGAATTTTTAAATGTCTATTGAGCAATTTAAATAGCATTTTTCTTGACTTTGGAATGCAATTATTAAAAATGATACAGTAAAACAACATGAAAATCATCACAGTGGTACTTGGGAAGATGCTGAACAATAATCAGGTGGAGTTGTCAGAAAACAATTTGATTTTATTGTTTTATGAATTTTTAAAATGTGTCTATTGAGCAATTTAAATAGCATTTTTCTTGACTTTGGAATGCAATTATTAAAAAATGATACAGTAAAACAACATGAAAATCATCACAGTGGTACTTGGGAAGATGCTGAACAATAATCAGGTGGAGTTGTCAGAAAACAATTTGATTTTATTGTTTTATGAATTTTTAAAATGTGTCTATAGAGCAATTTAAATAGCATTTTTCTTGACTTTGGTATGCAATTATTAAAAAATGATACAGTAAAACAACATGAAAATCATCACAGTGGTACTTGGGGAGATACTGAACAATAATCAGGTGGAGTTTGCAGAAAACAATTTGATAATACATTTTTATGAATTTTCAAAACATGTCTATAGAGCAATTTAAATAGCATTTGTCTTGACTTTGGAATGTAATTATTAGTACAGCAACATGGAAATCATTTCAATTTGATACGCGATCCGGCCCACTCCTAAAAAAAAATTGCAAACGGTTATAAGCTTCATGGCTATCACTACCACGCAACGCAATGTAGACGCGCACCGATTTTTTCGGCGTAGATGGCGTGACTGTGTTTTCCGAAGCGCAGATGGCGTGACTGCAGTCGGCCAGCCTAGTGACATAAGAATGTCCCGCGATACTTATTCTGTATGTTTGTCTTTTACACTAGAAAAATACGCGCCGGGTATTTTAGAATATATGTGGTCAATAGTTCAACTTCTCAAGTCATCATTCGTTCATTTAACATTAACGTTACATGACAGAACTACATTGCGCCCTGCACTTGCTCTTAGACCACGAGGCACCGAAATGAGTGTCACAGACAGAAAATATAATCAGTCTTTATTATAACTTGCTATTCTGGGAGAGGAACTTGTATAAAGTGGTCTTGTGTGTAAAGCACCCGAAAAACTAAAGATCTGTAATGTTGCGTTTTTGAATCGCTCGGTTAGCAAGTACACTAGCTTAGCCGACGTCAACTCACCCGTTAGTTTCTCTAAATAACGTTAACGTACTAACGTTAGAATTTCGCGATCGCTCCAAACCTCGTGGCTGAGAGGCTTGCTCATTAATGCGAATACTAATCACCTTCAAAGTACTGCTTTATGCAAAGCACGTGTCATTAACAAGACTGAAAGAAGGAAACGCGTTGAACTCACCGTCTCCGTTCCGCCGCGGTTTGCATTTCTTTCCGTGCACGGCAACTGCTCGTTTCACCCGGTTCAGTTGGCCACGTACAAATCCACTTTCAAAATCGACTGGAAAATTATTTGATTCCACAGAGTAACGACTCTTCCTTTACTAATGTGCCACGCGGCTGTTATAATCCCGTTATTGAGACTGGTTTCTATAACTACGGTTGAGTGGAAAAGCTTCTATTGTTGTGAATGCAGAGTTTGTGTCTCACGGACTTCTGCTCCAGAGCACTCGGACTCGGAGACTGCTGGTCTGCCTGCCTAGTGCCTAACGTTACAGTCTCCCTCCCTGCCTGGCTGGCTGGTTTACAGGTTGCTAGCGTGCATTATCGGAAACATTCGTGACCATTCGTCCGTTCACGAATCAATTATTAGATTAGTCCCTGCTTAGATTAGTGCGTTTGCTTTATGAGACGCAGGTATTTGGTGGGGTTTACACTAAACAAATTATTTGAATCTTATATAATGTCAGTAAAATTACAATAAAATTTTATTTAAATAATATAACTTTAAATTAAATATTTAATGAATCCCAGTATAATTAGAGGTGGCCAGAATAATTTTCCTTTGAAAAGAATGATTAAATTTAACTACTTGAACTTAAGAAACATATCATGTCCAGCAGTCTATTCAATTGTCATTTTTTTTTATCTGAGGGCATCATTGCTCTCAGATATTAGTGATGTAGAAAAAAAATGTATACACATGTGCTCTCTTTTTTTCTCAGTTCTCCAGTTCCAAATACTGAGGCAAGAGAAAGTCATAATTGTCGTACTAATCATACTGACAATAAATGTATAACCTGAATTCATTATAAGTCGCTTTGGATAAAAGCGTCTGCTAAATGCACAAATGTAAATCTAAAGTGAATAATGTGGATTGACATTAAAGAAGTCAGGCACACTTTTGAAAGGAATCCAATACATGCTATTTTGATTTAAGGCAGAGTCATTTTAGTGGGTTTTAGTGTTTATTTGTTGAAAATGGGGTGCAAAATATGCCCAGTAAAATAGAAATTGGAAGGAAACACTTATTTATTGGCTGCTGAATTTTGCAGAGTATAACTATCTTGGCTAGACATGAAAATGCATAAACTACAACCATGGTTAAGTTTCAAGGAGGGATTTGTATGGTGTGTCATTTGTAGTAGCATATCTTACATTGGCATCATTATATCTGTGCATAACTGTCTGGCCAGATCTATCATATAGCATAATGGTATCAAAATAATAAAGCTGCATTTGTGTTTTAGCTCTCCGGTCCAGCTATGTTGGTCCTCTCAGAAATCTGGCAGTAGCTGAACCTGTAAGCTCGCTTAAAGGCTAGTTATGTAATGAAAACAAAATCCTCTTGACAGGTAAGGGCTGCCACACCTCAGGATTAAGATGTTGGTGATTTTGAAATGTGAAATATTAATCAATTCTATCTAGTGGGATTTGCTCCCCTGAGAAAGCTGTCCGTATGATGGAGGATCCTTTTATCTAATAGTTTTGGGACAGTTTTAAGAATGAAAACTGTTACTATAACCAAGACAGCACTCGCAGTTGATGTTTTCAGGCTTCCTGCTGCAAATGTTCTCTTTAGCTTTTGTTTTCAACTATGAATGTTAAGGTTGTCACTATGTACTGATTCAGTCATTAAGTCTGCTGACTTTTTCCCACTTGTTGCATGGCTGCTTACCAAAATAAATGCATATGAAAATGTATTTAAGGTGAAATTATTTTCGAAAGTGACTGAGGATTGTTATGGGAATAGTTCACCCAAAATTGAAAATATGCCAGAAATGTACTCACCCTCAGGCCATTCAAGTTTCCATTTGTTTCTTCATCAGAACAGATTCGAAGAAATGTTGCTTTACATCACTTGCTCACCAACAGATCGTCTGCAGTGAATGGATGCCGTCAGAATGAGAGTTCAAACAGCTGACAAAAGCATCACAATAATCCACGATTCCAGTCCATCAAGTAACGTCTTGATGCACTTTTAACCATCGCTTCTGGTCAAATAAGAGTCATAGGGTATCTACAAATATTTAGCTCAACAGCCTGGTCTCATTGTATATATAACTTATATTCAAATAGATGCACTTTTATAATTTTATCGATAAATCATTCGATTTTTAGATCCCTTAACCCAGTGGTTCTCAAAGTGTTGGCTGCACCTGCCAATATAGTACATTTAGATGTGGTCAGACTCAGAGCCCAATACCATGTAAGAAATCAGTAACCGTAAACAACAGTCAGTTATATGCAAAACATTCTACATACAAAACACATTTGACAGCAAAATGCTGTGATTGACCAGTCAGAATTAAGTATTTTAGAATGTGCGGGGAGAATGCAGTATTTTCTGTAGGTTTGTGTTTATGGTGTCTGTTGTAGCATTTCATGCAACGTGACAGGAAGAACATGTCAAGAACCATGTGAATAAAAATTACATTATTTTATATATAATTATACAGTTTATATTTGCTGTCAAATATATTATTAACAACCTGGAGCTTAACACGCTCAAAACTGTGGAGATGATCTTGGACTTCAGAAGAAACCCCCCTGCTCTCCCCCCACTCACATCATGAACAGCACTGTGACTGCAGTGGAGTCATTCGGATTCCTGGGCAGCACCATCTCCCAAGACCTGAAGTGGGACAATCACAGACTACATTGTAAAAAAGGCCCAGCAGAGGTTGTACTTCCTTTGCCAGCTGAGGAAGTTCAACCTGCCTCAGGAGCTGCTGAAAAAGTTCTACTCTGCCATCATTGTATCTGTCCTCTGCACATCAATAACTGTCTGGTTCAGCTCAGCTACCAAATCTGACCTCAGAAGACTACAGAGGGAATCATTGGTACAACTCTTCCTACTCCCCAAGAACTGTACTTATCCAGAGTGAGCAAAAGGGCTGGCAAAATTACTCTGGACCCATCACATCCAGCACACTCCCTCTTTGAACTGTTCAAAGTCTGGTCGACGCTACAGAGCTCTGAGCACCAGAACGGCCAGACACAGAAACAGTTTATTTCCTCAGGCAATCCATCTGATGAACACTTGACTTGAAAACAAATTCCTCGTATGTGTAAACATACCTGGCAATAATGCTGATTCTGATTCTATAACTTGAACATTTGAAATGAAGAGCTAGAGAACTTTACAGAATGGAGAGGTGTGCTGGTAAAATGGAAAAATATGGTGACGTTGATGGTGTGTTATTGAAAATCTAAGCTAGAATTTTCGGTAGTGGGATGAGCAGCACTGATGTGAGAAGAAGATGTCAGAAGAAGAAGAATGTAAGACTTCCAGAGTGTGGCAGCGATGCAAGTCTGTCAGATTAACAAGTGAGAGATGAGAGTGGAGTGGGTGAGGATCATCTTTAATTGGCTGATATTTAATATAATAAAATGGAATGGGATCAAGTGCATATAAAGGCATATCATTCAAAATATGGTAAAATTGTCATTTTGATTTGTTTTGATTTCTTAAAGGGATAGTTCACCTAAAAATTTAAATTATGTCATTATTTATTTGCCCTCATGTCGCTCCAAACCCGTAAGACCTTCATTCATCTTTGGAACACAAATTAAGATATTTTTTTATGAAATACGAGAGCTTTCTGACCCGTATTAGTCTTTTTTCTGATACAAAAAAAAAACATTGTTGATTAAAGTCAGTTTTTTTTTTCTTTGCACACAAAGTATTCTCGTAGCTTCATAAAATTAAGGTTGAACTACTGATGCCACATGGACTATTTTAACAATGTCCTTACTGTGTTTCTGGGCCTTGAACATGGTAGTTTCAATGCTGTCTATGCAGGGTCAGAAAGTTATCAGATTTCATCAAAAAATATCATAATTTGTGTTTCAAAGATGAACGAAGGTCTTACGGGTTTGAAATGACACGAGGGTGAGTAATTAATTACATTTCCCTTTATTATAGCATGTAAAGGAACAAGTATACTGTATATAATGGTATATTGTAAATAATGAGAACCTAATTTGGCACAATTAACATTGCAAAGTTCATCTTGCCAGTAGCTAATCAAATATTTTATTTGGCAGCTGTTGCACAAGCTTCCAGTTCAGTTCCATTGGGGTCTGTTTAAGTAACTTCATCCGTTCTGTTCCTGTTATCACTGTCAGACTTTCCTCCACATATAGGGTTGCAGGAGTAATTTCTTCTCCAGAAAGCCTTGAGGGAATCTGCTTTTTCATGTTATTTTGTGGGAGCCATCAGCAAATGGATATGAGATGGTTAATTTTTAATTATGCATTCGTGAAGTCATGTTTTTGATGGGTGGAGAGAGCACTAATGGGGCCCGATTGGGTATCATTGCGGATATCTGGGAACGACCCCTGGGACTGCTCTGTGGTTCTTGGCTGAGCTCAATTAACATTTTGAAAAAGAGAAGGCACTTGGAGACACCCTGTCCAGTTATTGAAGCTATTGACCCTCATTGGCAAAACGAAAGCCCACGTTGGCGGTTTATTGAGTGGATGCTGTGCAAGGTTCATTAGAAGGGAAATAATTTGGTGAAAATCTTCACTGTGAATGATAGAGATCATGAAAGCAAATTCAAACTGTACAGAACATCTTTTAACCACAGAGCCACAAATAACATTAGGCATCTAATACCAAACCTGAACACATACTTGACCAGAATAGCAAAGAGAAGTGCTCATTTTGGAGCGATAGATTATACACTGTGGGCTTGCTTTCTTTGAGTAGCTAAAATGATTTCCTGGCTTTCAGTGGCAATGAGTGTGATGATTGTTTTATTGACTCAGATGTTCCATTAAGGAGAGTGAGCATTTGCAAAGAGAAGCTGACAGCAGCTCTGCTGTCGTGATGTTCTGGTGCTGGACCTTAAACCAGGGTCATTAGCAAGCCTTTATTACAGCTCCTCACTGTTCCACCACACACAACTGCAAACACAAAACACATGGAAATTTGTTCAGTTCTCACACTGCCTGAAAACAACATTGGATGGACTGCAACAAAATTGCAACATACTACAAAACTCCATCGTATGGATAAATGTCAATGGGGTCCAACAACAAACAACATTGGACCTTGCTGACTTCTAGTTATCCAATCAAATGGATTTAGCTGGTTTGGTGGGGATTACAATCATACTTAAAATGAGAAAATACTGAAAATCTTATAAGAGAGAAAATGCAAAACAGGCTTAGAGCAAAGTAATAAAATGTGAAGTAAAGTGGTCAGGTCTGTAATTTCCAGCGCCATAATGAAATGCAATTGAGGTCAATACCATTCCAGAGATGGCCAGCAGACAATAATTGCTTCTTGTTTGTCAAATTTAACTTTGCCTGCAACCCTCAGATACACACAAAGTGAAAATTGATTTTACCAAATCAAGTTAAGAATTATTATTGGTTGTTGTTTCTACTGTTGCACCAGAAATGCAAGGGTGGTCTGATGACTTGGGGCCAATTTGAGAGAGTTTGTATCCAGTGTGTTGTCACTATGTTGTATCTTACATTCTTCAATAATGTCTTTTAATTCTTTTTAAGCTTAAACATTAAACATTTTGTGATGTTTTGTTAAAAATTGTGCTGGTTTAAAGTAAAAGAGGTAATGATACCTACACTTATAATATAATACAAAATTATTCAATGTAATCTTTATATATCTTTATTATAATTTAACATAAAATATAACATGAATTATAATATAAAATGATTTAACATTAGTTTTTTGGTGAGTTGCACACCACATGGCATTTACAACTGTGCCTTGTCATAAAATGGTTAAATTATCTGATATTTTACTTGACTTGAACCTTTACACAAAAGTCACGAGGGTGTGCATCTGTTTGATATAATTTAATATTTAATGTTTTGTAATTTTTTTCAGGTTTCTGCATAATTGCATGGCAACTAGCCATAACAGTAAGTACAGACCCATGCCTTTAGTGTATAGAAATTACATTGAATTTTTTTTAAAGAAAAAAATAGTATTATTATCTTTTGTAAAGTAATGAAACATATACAAAATGTTTTAATGCACATCTTATATGTTGCTAAAACTATTTACTTATTACTATTTATAATGAAAATACTGACAGGGTAAATTCACAGCTACTGACCAGCACAAAAAAAAAATATACATATCTTTATTGTTGAGGCCTGAAGAGAAAAAGTATAGAGAAATAAAAACCATCACAGACACCAGCACTAATCGGATTCTACCTGTCCATGATACTCATCAGCTCACTATGGGCTTACAGAGCTTGTCCAGCTTTCACCCGTATGAACATATGATTAGTATCCCTTTCCGATCTCCATCCCATGTCCCTCATCCTCTCTCCACAGATCATTACAGTAATAGGGCAGGCTCTATTACCCCAGCACGGTCCAAGGCAGGTCCCCAAGATGTGGGACCTTACTGCTGTACGATGGTTTTAATTTCACGCTTTGTTAATATCCTCCATATCCTCGTGTCCTGCTCCATGCCCTCTGCGAGTAAAGCAAGGATCACATCCTGTGCGCAGTTGCTGATTTGACCCTGCCTTGGGGAATACTCCCCTTACTCTCACACCACTGTCTGCTGGGCCAAATTGCTCCAGCAGAATCAGATAGATAAATCTGGGACATACAAGTTGGGGAATGTGCATTATATTTGATTTAATGCAAGACAATGGTTGAGGTGAAAAACATTGTTTCATGCATTAGTCAATTTTGAGATTTGGGCTTTTCATAAAGGGTTGTTCCAGACTAGTTTGAAAAATATTTTAAAGTGTTTCCTTTATAACACTTTATATATCTGCATCTGTAGATCTCAATTATACATTTTAAAGGTCTCAAATTTCTTTAAATTATGTTTAACTCATGCGTTGAGCCAGGAATCTCTAATTTGGTAGCATTTACTGTACATAACCAAACTTTACAGTTGGATTCCTATCTATATTTTGAGGGTTTTAACTGAGGATGCCTGATTTTAAACAACATTTTATTCCTAAAAATATGTAAATAGTTTTTATTTTTCCCCTGGCTGTTGACTTTTAATTTTAGCTCGCACAATAAACAAACAAACAAAAAACACATTGTGGACAAGATTCCGTGTTGTGTATTTAAACATTATATTTCAGGAAACTTCTTTTGCAATTTTTATGTAATCAAGCAACTGAGAAAGTATTGTGATACATATTAGTTTTGTTGTTGTTGTTGTTGTTGTTGTTTTTAACCCTATTCTTCTGGGGTTTTTAGAGACCCCAATTCACCCCAAAATTAAATTAGCCTGAAAATGTACTGACCTTCAGGACACTGGATAATGCAATTGTATGGATAGAGGACTCATATTTTAGCCAGAAGCAATGGTTTAAAGTTAAAGTGCCATAATGGTGAATTTGCTTATTACAAACACAAACCTTTTTGAATCACAAATGTATGGACTGGAGTGGTGTGGATTGTGGTGATGTTTTTAGTAGCTGTTTAAATTCTTAGTCTGACGGCACCCATTCACTACAGAGGATCCATTGGTGAGCAAGTGATATGATGAAAAATGTCTGAATCAAAAAAGATGAAGATAGATTTATGTCCCAAACTTATCTAACAAAATCATCTACATCGTGAATGGCCTGAGAGTGAGTAAAGTATCAGCAAGTTTTCATTCCTGGGTGAACTATTCCTTTAAAAGTTTTGGTGCTGGAACATGTTCTTTTGTGTCCAACAAGTGATTGGCCTAAATATCAAGCAGCACATCAGTGAGGTTACTATCTCACACCCACACCAGCCTTCACGACGGTCTAGTGTAAACACTATATGTGAAACAATGTGTGCTCTTCTCTGCAGTCAAAGCAGTGGCCTCATAGTTCTGACCTTTCCATGTAACCATGGTTGCTAGAGAAACAAAGAATCCTTGATAGAAAAATCTTAACACCACATCTTGCTCTCCATTTGAGAGGCAAATGTCTTATTTCTCTTCTTTCTCTCCTCCTTGTCAAACTGTTTAGGGACTATTGTAACATTTCGGGCCTCCAGACCAAATATGTGAGGAAAAATGTAGAACAAAAGGCTGTGAAATGGAATGGAGGCCCTCTGACAAGAGAAGAAAAGGAGTCTTCGTGGTGTGCTGGGGTCTTGTTTCCCAGACAAGTAAACGGGTAACCAAATCTTTTTGTGGATGGGTGTGATGGAAGTCAGGGGTCTCCAGTGTGGCTGCATTGATCTGCAATCTGCAAGATAGAAAGAAGAGAACAGAAGCACATGGACCCGCCACACATGGGAGACTTATCACAGGCCGCAGATGGTCCATTTCCAAATCAACCAGTCGATGCCTTTACACACTTCAATTTTTTTTTCATTTCTCGAGAACACAAATGTTAATGGAGGTATTACCAGTAATTATCACAATGCCAGACTTAAAGACGCAAATGATGCAGATAATATAAAAATTGACTTTAAAGATCAAACACAAATAACATTTTCAAGTAGTTTGAATACGGGTGAATTGATTCAATTGTGTATGTCAGTTCAACACTAATCCAATTAAGTAAACACCATTTTTAGTTCAACAGATTTTTGACAGAAAACTATTTGTTCACAGCATAATGAAGTTATTTTAAGCCTCTGGATTTATGTATTTCCCCAACTTATTTCATTGTTTTAGGCTGTTTGTGTGAAACTAATTGTTTAATTAGGCCTAAAATCCTATGCAACAAAAAACAACGCCAAGCCAGTGGATCTGATTCCCAGGGAACCCATCAAATTATAAAATGTGTACCTTGTGTGCAAAGCATGTTGCTCCAAATAAAAGTGTCTACTGAAGCAAAAGTTCCACTCTTTGCCAAAAATGTTAAGTTAATATTATAGAAAATGTTCTATATCCCAACATAACACCAAACACATACATTGACACTCAATTTGAACATGTATTCTCCCCATCAATATCATACAAAGAATGCTTGGCACTATAAAATCCTGCAGCTTGCATTTTCAAAAATATACACTGCCATTAAATATTTTGAGGTCAGTAAGGTATTATCTGTCTATCCATCAAAATAATAATAATAAAAAAACAGTATCATGATTTCCACTAACATATTATGCAGCAAAACGTTTTTCAACATTGATGATAATAGAAAATGTTTCATGATCACCAAATCAGCGTAATATAATGATTTTTGAAGAATCACTGAAAGAACTGAAGACTGAAAATTCGACTTTAGAAAAGCTGTTTTAAATTGTAATCATATTTCACAATATTACTGTTTTTATTGCAATTTTTGATCAAATAAATTCAGCATTGATAAGTATATAGCAGGAGAGTTTTTTCCCCCAAAATCATAAAAACATCTTACCGACCCCAAACATATAAGTGGTAAATGTTTTAACATATTTTAAAGCTATTATTTCAGCTTTGGGAAATCATTTATTAAATATTTAATATTGATTTGATTGAAGTGATATTAATCTTTAACTTATGATTTATACATTATTAACGACTCGTCCAGCGACCATTAACATCAGTATATATTTAACAATTTCATTTTTTCGAAATTCTTCGTGGCCAACGATAAAACAAACAAAATAGTACTTATTCAAATTTTGAGCTAGGTAACGCGATCCTTGGCAAATAGTTTAAAACTTGAAAATCACACTAGACACCATTCTTTATAAATGAAACAGAGGTTTATCAGCTAACTGTTATTCTACAATATATGATGGACTAAACGTACTAAAACACATTATACTCACACACACACACACACACACGCACGCACGCACACACACACACACACACACACACACACACACACAGGACAGGACAGGAGTTTTGCAGTTAGAAGAAAGTTTAAGTCTAGCACTCTTTTGCTATATCGTAACTTCACCAGAGGTAGATCACAGAAGACCTCGCTATCTTTACTGTGATTATTTGTTAATCTAATAACTAATTCCATTTGTTAAATCAAATAAAAATTGTGTCTGATTGGTCCATATGCTACAATGTATAAAATTCAATTAATTCAACTTCATTGTAACCTAAAATATAAATTCATTGTCAGTACTTAATGTAGGAGTGCATGTTGGTATATACACAGCTGAATGGAAAATCATAACTTTTCCCTTTCAGGATATGTTTTATGGAAATGTATGGTGTGCCAAAATAAGAAGGTTATAAATTCTAGACCAGTAACCAAAATCAGTCATGTACTCCCACAGATTTAATCTTAATTGCGATAAATGAATGAGTAGATTTTGATTACATGAAACCACTTAAATGGGCAATTCTTCAATGTGTCACACAATAACCCATAAAACCAAATAACATTTGCTATGATAAATGTAAACTTTTCAATCCAACTGTCCTCTTATGGTATGTGTATGGAATAATTAATTAACCTTGGATTAAATCTCAAGGCTGTTAAATTTTCTCAGCCAACAATGACCCAGTTCTTAATGAATGTTTGATTAACACTGAGTTTCACAAATGCCGTTAATTATCGCATCTATACAAAATGTGTGGCGTATCAACCTTGCACACGAAATCACAGTGTCAGCTAAAGTCAACTCTTTCTAAATTTCTTCTCTTTTACAGCATTTATTCTTGACAAATGTTGTGATGTGCCAACAGAGGATGGAGCCTGGCTATTGTTTGAGATTCCAGAATGCTTCTGGTTGCTTAGGAACCAG